>CM038671.1:48660759-49215854 GCA_021605145.1 Aegilops bicornis
TGACCTCACGCACGGTGTTCCCACGGGTGTCGCCTTACCAGGCCCGGGACCGTTTGCACCTTTTGGCTCACGTATATGATAGTGTCGCTAGCATCCATATCACAAAGAATCCGGGCTGACATGACTAGTCGTGAACCCAAAGTGGCGCTAACTAATAGGGACAGGCATACATGACCCATCAACGAACGTGTTGGTCATTAGCGAGTGAATCCGGGCTGTAGCAGCTGGGATAGCAGGACTCAGGTAATCCGGGCTGTAGCGGGCTAACAGGACTACAATAGACACCGCGTGACATTTCACTGAAGGGACAGACACAGGAACGAAGACGGACACATGCCGGCCAACCTAAGTGCTTCGGAGCAGTAGCAAGCTACCATGGCTCAGGGGAAGCACTAGGAGACATTTACCGGTAAGAAAGGCTACCAAGGATAAATAACTAGATAGTCAGATCCCGCACATACCAAGCATTTCAATAACATACACACAATATACTCGATATGTGCAAATACAACATGGCATCACAACATGACTCTACAACTCAAGTATTTCGTTCAATAGGCTCCGAGGAGCGAGATATTACAAACATGGGTCCCATGACCCAATATTCAGAGCATACAAGTCAAAGCACAAGCGGAAGCTTAACATGTCTGAGTACAGACAAATACAAATGAAAAAGTGATGAAAGTTGATCAGGTTCAGTCCGCTCGCTATGTAACACCTATCAGCAAACTCCATCATGCCTGTTGAACATGTGTACATGTACATAGGTCTGGGTCCTGTATGCAGTACCTGTAGTATATGTCTCCCTCTGTATGTACGTGTATCTTACGAGACAAGATACCGATCGCACCCCTTGTACCTATATATATGTGCCTAGTGCACGATCAATCAATTATCGATGCACCAAATCATTCTCTACATGGTATCTATCGCAAGTCGATCTTCCAGCTTCCGCTAACCCTAGCCGCCGCCTCAGGCCACCGCCGCCGCCGCCGCGATCTTCCGCCGCCGCCTCCACCTCTCCTCCCCGCGCGCCCTCCCTCCACCGCGCCTCCCTCCCGCCACGCCGCTTTCCCGCCCGCGCCTCCTCTTCAGCCGCGACGCCGCCTCCCTCCCCACGACCCCGCCGCCATGTCGTCCAACGCCTCCACCTACTCCAACCCCTTCGCGGTCGACCCCGCTGAGATCCGCGACATCAACGTCCACGCACGCGTCCCCGTCATCCTCGACGCCTCCAACTCCACGTACTCCGCGTGGAAGACGTACTTCATGCTGCTCTTCCGCGAGAACAATCTCGACGCCATCCCCGCTCCCCACCTCCGCTCGCGCAGCCCTTCAGGATCCGAACTGGCTTGCTGTGATGTGTGAGGAGTTTGACGCCCTGCAGCGCAACCGTATGTGGTAGCTTGTCCCGCGGCCACCACGTGCCAGTGTCATCACTGGCAAGTGGGTCTTCCGCCACAAGACTCGCCCCGACGGTTCTCTCGAGCGCTACAAGGCGCGTTGGGTGGTGCGCGGCTTTCGCCAGCGCGCCGGCGTGGACTTCACCGACACCTTCGCCCCGGTTGTCAAACCGGGCACGATTCGCGCTGTTCTCCAGCTTGCTGTTTCTCGCGCTTGGCCTGTCCACCAGCTCGATGTGTCTAATGCTTTCTTGCATGGCCATCTCGACGAGCAGGTGTTCTGTTAGCAGCCGACTGGGTTCGTCGACGCCGCCTATCCGGACCACGTGTGCTTGCTCTCCCGTTCTCTATACGGGTTGAAGAAGGCGCCTCGGGCCTGGTACCAGCGGATCGCGGCCTTCCTCCAGCAGCAGGGGTTCCGGTCCACACGGTCCGATGCCTCCTTGTTTGTCTACCACCAGGGCCCCGCCACCGCGTACCTCCTACTGTACGTCGACGACATCATCCTGACTGCGTCCTCGCCAGCGCTTCTTCAGCAGATCACAGCTCGCCTCGGCACCGAGTTCGCCCTCAAGGACTTGGGGGCTCTCCACTACTTCCTCGGCATCGAGGTCGTGCACCGGGCTACTGGCTTCTTCCTGCACCAGCAAAAGTACGCCTACGAGCTTCTGGAGCGAGCGGGCATGCTTAACTGCAAGCCAGCTTCCACGCCTGTTGATACGAAGGCTAAGGTGTCCGCCGTCGAGGGCTCTCCGGCGTCCGACGCTCCCTTCTACCGCTCCATCGTCGGTGCGCTTCAGTACCTCACACTGACGCGTCCGGACATTCAGTATGCTGTCCAGCAGGTGTGCCTTTACATGCACGCTCCTCGCCGGTACATACGTGGCACCACAGCCATGGGTCTCACCCTGACGGCCTCGCCGGACACCAGCCTTGTCGCCTACTCCGACGCCGACTGGGTTGGGTGTCCCGACACTCGACGCTCCACTTCCGGCTACCGTGTCTACCTCGGGCCCTCTCTGATTTCGTGGTCGTCTAAACGACAACCCACGGTATCACGATTGAGCGCCGAGGCCGAGTATCGGGCTGTGGCCAACGCCGTAACGGAGTGTTCATGGCTACGACAGCTACTTCAGGAGTTGCTATGTGAGGTCACCAAGGCGACGCTTGTCTTCTGCGATAACGTCTCCGCGGTGTACCTTGCTGCCAACCCTGTCCATCACCGACGGACGAAGCACATCGAGCTCGACATCCACTTCGTCCGGGAGCACGTTGCACTTGGTCGTGTTCGTGTTCTACATGTGCCCACCGATCAGCAGTTCGCCGATGTGATGACGAAGGGACTACCCACCTCGACTTTCGAGGGCTTTCGGTCTAGTCTTTGCGTCATCGGCGGCGCTCGATCATGGGGGTGTTGAACATGTGTACATGTACGTAGGTCTCGTCCCGTATGCAGATTGTAGTATCTGTCTCCTCTCAGATGTACGCCAGATTCTTACGAGACAAGATACCGGTCGCACCCCTTGTACCTATATATATGTGCCTAGTGCACGATCAATCAATTATCGATGCACCAAATCATTCTCTACAATGCCCAAGGAAACCGATGAGGGTGGACTAGCTAGAAACTCGCCATCGTCCGACTTTTCTCAAACGCGCCTCTTGCCATCAACAACGCACTCCGTCGTTCAACTTGTTGACCCACCAACTGGCAACTTCGTACTCCACCTCTGCCTGCCGTGGGATGCAACTCAATCTATAGGAGACATGACTGTCCCAACTTTGAGTGCGGATAGGCAACATGATCATTGGTCCCTACCTCTCTCTCTCTCAAAAAAGAAGAAATACAACCCACTATTCTGAAGCTTATTATCACATGCATGGGAGCGTGGCGGTCGGCACTCGAGGCATATCACAAGTATGGGTCCAAAACAGAAGGTGTGGGGCCCGGAGTCCTAGTGCACGAGGCACACAACGACGAATGTGGCGGCACACGTGCGATGGTGACAAGGAGCACCGGTGACACTAGGATGCGAATGTGCCGCCTCCTCCCCGAGCACTGCCACCCACCCGCGGCCACTTCTGTTGGAGAATGTTGCAGAAAATAAAATTTTTCTACGTTTCACCAAGATCAATCTATGGAGTTCATCTAGCAACGAGAGAGAGGAGTGCATCTACATACCCTTGTAGATCGCGAGCGGAAGCGTTCAAGAGAACGGGGTTGAGGGAGTCGTGACTGCGTGATCCAAATCACCGATGATCCTAGTCTTTGAACGGATAGCACCTCCACGCTCAACACACGTCACGGTTGGGAAGACGTCTCCTCCTTGTTGATCCAAAGCAAGGGGAAGGAGAGGTTGATGGAGATCCAAGTGACGACGGCGTGGTGGTGGATGCAGCATGATCTCGGCAGGCTTCACGAGCTCTCACGAGAGGGAGAGGTGTAGCAGAGGGAGAGGGAGGCGCCAGGAGCATGGGTGCGCAGCCCTCCCTCCCCCCTATTTATATAGGCCCCCTAGGGGGGGCGCCGGCCCTAGGAGATCCAATCTCCAAGGGGCGGCGGCCAAGGGGTGGCTTGCTCCCAAGCGGTGGAGGCGCTTCACCCTAGGGTTTCCAACCCTAGGCGCGGGGGCCCAAGGCGCACCAGCCCACCAGGCTGGTTCCTCCCACTTCAGCCCACGGGGCCCACCCGGATAGGTGGCCCCACCCGGTGGACCCCCAGACCCTTCCGGTGGTCCCCAGACAATACCGGTGACCTCAAACTTTCCCGATGGTCAAACCTGACTTCCTATATATAATTCTTTACCTCCCACCATTCCGAACTCCTCGTGACGTCCGGGATCTCATCCGGACTCAACAACTTTCGGGTTACCGCATACTAATATCTCTACAACCCTAAGCGTCACCGAACCTTAAGTGTGTAGACCCTACGGGTTCGGGAGACATGCATACATGACCGAGATGCCTCTCCGGTCAATAACCAACAACGGGATCTGGATACCCATGTTGGCTCCCACATTCTCCTCGATGATCTCATCGGGTGAACCACGATGTCGAGGATTCAATCAATCCCGTATTCAATTCCCTTTGTCAATCGGTACGTTACTTGCCCGAGATTCGATCGTCAGTATCCCAATACCTCGTTTAATCTCGTTACCGGCAAGTCACTTTACTCATACCATAATGCATAATCCCGTGACCAGACACTTGGTCACATTGAGCTCATTATGATGATGCATTACCGAGTGCGCCCAGAGATACCTCTCCGTCATACGGAGTGACAAATCCCAGTCTCGATTCGTGCCAACCGAACAGACACTTTCGGAGATACCCGTAGTGCACCTTTATAGTCACCCGATTACGCCAGGACGCTTTGGTACACCCAAAGCACTCCTACGGTATCCTGGAGTTGCACAATCTCATGGTCTAAGGAAATGATATTTGACATTTGGAAAAGCTCTAGCAAAACTAACTACACGATCTTGTGCTATGCTTAGGATTGGGTCTTGTCCAACGCATCATTCTCCTAATGATGTGATCCCGTTATCAATGACATCCAATGTCCATAGTCAGGAAACCATGACTATCTGTTGATCAACGAGCTAGTCAACTAGAGGCTCACTAGGGACTTGTTGTGGTCTATGTATTCACACATGTATTACGATTTCCGGATAACACAATTATAGCATGAACAATAGACAATTATCATGAACAAAGAAATATAATAATAACCATTTTATTATTGCCTCTAGGGCATATTTCCAACAGTCTCCCACTTGCACTAGAATCAATGATCTAGTTACATTGTGATGAATCGAACACCCATAGAGTTCTGGTGTTGACCATGTTTTGCTCTAGGGAGAGGTTTAGTCAACGGATCTGCTACATTCAGGTCCGTATGTACTTTACAAATATCTATGTCTCCATCTTGAACATTTTCACGAACGGAGTTGAAGCGACGCTTGATGTGCCTGGTCTTCTTGTGAAACCTGGGCTCCTTGGCAAGTGCAATAGCTCTAGTGTTGTCACAGAAGAGTGTGATCGGCCCCGACGCATTGGGTATGACTCCTAGGTCGGTGATGAACTCCTTCACCCAGATTGCTTCATGCGCTGCCTCCGAGGCTGCCATGTACTCTGCTTCACATGTAGATCCCGCCACGACGCTTTGCTTGCAACTGCACCAGCTGACTGCCCCACCATTCAAAATATACATGTATCCGGTTTGTGACTTAGAGTCATCCAGATCTGTGTCGAAGCTAGCATCTATGTAACCCTTTACGACGAGCTCTTCGTCACCTCCATACACGAGAAACATGTCCTTAGTCCTTTTCAGGTACTTCAGGATATTCTTGATCATTGTCCGGTGTTCCTTGCCGGGATTACTTTGGTACCTTCCTACCAAACTTACGACAAGGTTTACATCAGGTCTAGTACACAGCATGCCATACATAATAGACCCTATGGCCGAGGCATAGGGGATGCCACTCATCTCTTCTATATCTTCTGCCGTGGTCGGACATTGAGCCGAGCTCAATTTCACACCTTGCAACATAGGCAAGAACCCCTTCTTAGACTGATCCATATTGAACTTCTTCAATATCTTATCAAGGTATGTGCTTTGTGAAAGACCTATGAGGCGTCTCAATCTATCCCTATAGATCTTGATGCCTAGTGTAAGCAGCTTCTCCAAGGTCCTTCACCGAAAAACACTTATTCAAGTAGGCCTTAATGCTGTCCAAAAGTTCTATATCATTTCCCATCAAAAGTATGTCATCTACATATAATATGAGAAATGCTACAGAGCTCCCACTCACTTTCTTATAAACGCAGGCTTCTCCATAAGTCTGCATAAACCCAAACGCTTTGATCATCTCATCAAAGCGAATGTTCCAACTCCGAGATGCTTGCACCAGCCCATAAATGGATCGCTGGATTTTGCATACCTTGTTAGCATTCTCAGGGTCGACAAAACCTTCCGGCTGCATCATATACAGTTCTTCCTTAAGATGGTCGTTAAGGAATGCCGTTTTGACGTCCATTTGCCATATCTCATAATCATAGTATGCGGCAATTGCTAACATCATTGAGACGGACTTCAGCTTCGCTCACGGAGAGAAAGTCTCATCATAGTCAACCCCTTGAACTTGTCGATAACCCTTAGCGACAAGTCAAGCTTTACAGATGGTAACATTACCATCCGCGTCCGTCTTCTTCTTAAAGATCCATTTGTTTTCTATCGCTCGCCGATCGTCGGGCAAGTCTATCAAAGTCCATACTTCGTTTTCATACATGGATCCTATCTCGGATTTCATGGCTTCTAGCCATTTGTCGAATCTGGGCCCGCCATTGCTTCTTCATAGTTCAAGTTTCACCGTTGTCTAACAACATGATTTCCGTGACAGGTTGCCATACCACTCTGGTGTGGAACGTGTCCTCGTGGACCTCTGAGTTCAGTAGTAACTTGATCCGGTACCTTGATCATCATCATTAGTTTCCTCTCTAGTCGGTCACGGGCACCACGGAACATCTTCCTGAGCTGCGCTACTTTCAAGAGGTAGTACTTCATCAAGTTCCACTTTCCTCCCACTTAATTCTCTCAAGAGAAACTCTTTCTCCAGAAAGGACCCGTTCTTGGCAACAAAGATCTTGCCTTCGGATCTGAGGTAGAAGGTATACCCAATGGTTTCCTTAGGGTATCCTATGAAGACGCATTTTTCCGACTTGGGTTCGAGCTTTTCAGGTTGAAGTTTCTTGACATAAGCATCGCATCCCCAAACTTTCAGAAACGACAGCTTATGTTTCTTCCCAAACCATAATTCATACGGTGTCGTCTCAACGGATTTAGACAGTGCCCTATTTAAAGTGAATGTAGCTATCTCTAGAGCGTATCCCCAAAATGATAGTGGTAAATCGGTAAGAGACATCATAGATCGCACCATATCCAATAAAGTGCGATTACGATGTTTGGACACACCGTTACGCTGAGGTGTTCCTGGCGGCGTGAGTTGTGAAACGATTCCACATTTCCTTAAGTGCGTACCAAATTTGTGACTTAAATATTCTCCTCCACGATCTGATCGTAAGAACTTTATCTTTCGGTCACGTTGATTCTCTACCTCATTCTGAAATTCCTTGAACTTTTCAAAGGTCTCAGACTTGTGTTTCATCAAGTAGACATACCCATATCTACTCAAGTCACGGTGAGAGTGAGAACATAACGATATCCTCCATGAGCCTCAACGCTCATTGGACCGTACACATCAAGATGTATGATTTCCAATAAGTTGGTTGCTCGCTCCATTGATCCGGAGAACGGAGTCTTGGTCATTTTGCCCATGAGGCACGGTTCGCATGTGTCAAATGATTCATAATCGAGAGACTCTAAAAGTTCATCAGCATGGAGCTTCTTCATGCGCTTGATACCAATGTGACCAAGGCGGCAGTGCCACAAGTAAGTGGGACTATCGTTATCAACTTTACATCTTTTGGTATTCACACTATGAATATGTGTAACATCACGTTCAATATTCATTAAGAATAAACCATTGACCAGCGGGGCATGACCATAAAACATATCTCTCATATAAATAGAAGAACCATTATTCTTGGATTTAAATGAGTAGCCATCTCGCATTAAACGAGATCTAGATACAATGTTCATGCTCAAAGCTGGCACTAAATAACAATTATTGAGGTTTAAAACTAATCCCGTAGGTAAATGTAGAGGTAGCGTGCCGACGGCGATCACATCGACCTTGGAACCATTCCCGACGCGCATCGTCACCTCGTCCTTCGCCAGTCTCCGCTTATTCCGCAGCTCCTGCTTTGAGTTACAAATATGAGCAACCGCACCGGTATCAAATACCCAGGAGCTACTACGAGTGCTGGTAAGGTACACATCAATAACATGTATATCACATATACCTCTGGTTTTGCTGGCCTTCTTGTCCGCTAAGTACTTGGGGCAGTTCCGCTTCCAGTGACCACTTCCCTTGCAATAAAAGCACTCAGTCTCACGCTTGGGTCCATTCTTTGGCTTCTTCCCGGCAACTGGCTTACCAGGCGCGGCAACTTCCTTGCCATCCTTCTTGAAGTTCTTCTTACCCTTGCCTTTCTTGAACTTAGTGGTTTTATTCACCATCAACACTTGATGTTCCTTTTTGATCTCTACCTCCGCTGATTTCAGCATTGAATATACCTCAGAATGGTCTTTTCCATCCCTGCATATTGAAGTTCATCACAAAGCTCTTGTAGCTCGGTGGAAGCGATCAAGGATTCTCATCAATAATCGCGTCATCCGTGAGATTAACTCCCACCGAGTCAAGCGGTTGTGCAACCTGCATATTCCGAGTATGTGCTCACCGATGTAACTATTTTCCTCCATCTTACAACTAAAGAACTTGTCGGAGACTTCATATATCTTGACCCGCATGAGCTTGGAAAACCATTTTCGCTCTTGAACATCTCGTATGCTCCGTGTTGCTCAAAACGCTTTTGGAGCCCGGTTCTAAGTCAGAGAGCATGCCGCACTGAACGAGGGAGTAATCATCAGCACGAGACTGCCAAGCATTCATAACGTCTTGGTTCTCTGGGATGGATGCTTCACCTAGCAGTGCTTCTAGGACATAATCTTTCTTGGCAGCTATGAGGATGATCTCGTGTTCGGACCCGGTCCAGATAGTTGTTGCCATCATCTTTCAGCTTGGTTTTCTCTAGGAACGCGTTGAAGTTGAGGGCAACATTAGCGTGGGCCATTTGATCTACAAGACATATTGTAAAGATTTTAGACTAAGTTCATGATAATTAAGTTCATCTAATCAAATTATTCAATGAACTCCCACTTAGATAGACATCCTCTAGTCATCTAAGTGAAACATGATCCGAGTCAACTAGGCCGTGTCCGATCATCACGCCGACGGACTAGCCAACATCGGTGAACATCTTCATGTTGATCGTATCTTCTATACGACTCATGCTCGACCTTCGGTCTTCCGTGTTCCGAGGCCATGTCTCAGACATGCTAGGCTCGTCAAGCCAACCTAAGTGTATTGCGTGTGTAAATATGGCTTACACCCGTTGTATTCGAACGTTAGGATCTATCACACCCGATCATCACGTGGTGCTTCGGAACAACGAACCTTCGCAACGGTGCACAGTTAGGGGGAACACTTTCTTGAAATTATTGCGAGGGATCATTTTATTTAAGCTACCGTCGTTCTAAGCAAATAAGATGTAAAACATGATAAACATCACATGCAATCAAATAGTGACATGATATGGCCAATATCATATAGCTCCTTTGATCTCCATCTTCGGGCGCCATGATCATCTTCACACCGGCATGACACCATGATCTCCATCATCGTGTCTCCATGAAGTTGTCTCGTCAACTATTACTTCTACTATTATGGCTAACGGTTTAGCAATAAAGTAAAGTAATTACATGACGATTATGTTGACACGCAGGTCATAAATAAATTAAGACAACTCCTATGGCTCCCGCCGGTTGTCATACTCATCGACTTGCAAGTCGTGATTCCTATTACAAGAACATGATCATCTCATACATCACATATATCATTCATCACATCCTTTGGCCATATCACATCATAAAACACTTGCTGCAAAAACAAGTTAGACGTCCTTTAATTGTTGTTGCATGTTTTTACGTGGCTGTTATAGGTTTCTAGCAAGAACGTTTCTTACCTACGTAAAACCACAACGAGATGTGCCAATTTATATTTACCCTTCATAAGGACCCTTTTCATCGAATCCGATCCGACTAAAGTGGGAGAGACAGACACCTTCTAGCCACCTTATGTAACTAGTGCATGTCAGTCGGTGGAACCTGTCTCACGTAAGCGTACGTGTAAGGTCGGTCCGGGCCGCTTCATCCCACGATGCCGCCGAATCAAGATAAGACTAGTAGCAGCAAGAAAATTGACAACATCTACGCCCACAACAAGTTTGTGTTCTACTCGTGCATAGAAACTACGCATAAACCTGGCTCTGATGCCACTGTTGGGGAACGTTGCAGAAAATAAAAATTTTCTACGTTTCACCAAGATCAATCTATGGAGTTCATCTAGCAACGAGAGAGAGGAGTGCATCTACATACCCTTGTAGATCACGAGCGGAAGCGTTCAAGAGAACGGGGTTGAGGGAGTCGTACTCGTCGTGATCCAAATCACCGATGATCCTAGTGCTGAACGGACAAGCACCTCCGCATTCAACACACGCACGGTTGGGAAGACGTCTCCTCCTTCTTGATCCAGCAAGGGGAAGGAGAGGTTGATGGAGATCCAAAGAAGACGACGGCAGTGGTGGATGCAAAGAATGATCTCGGCAGGGCTTCTCGCCCTGTGTCTACGAGAGGGAGAGGTGTAGCAGAGAGGGAGGCGCCAGAGCATGGGTGCGCAGCCCTCCCTCCCCCCTCTTTATATAGGCCCCCTAGGGGGGCACAGGCCCTAGGAGATCCAATCTCCAAGGGGGGCGGCGGCCAAGGGGGTGGCTTGCTCCTGCCAAAGTGGAGGCGCTTCACCCTAGGGTTTCCAACCCTAGGCGCAAGGGGCCCATAGGGGCGCACCAGCCCACCAGGCTGGTTCCCTCCCACTTCAGCCCATGGGGCCCTCCGGATTAGGTGGCCCCACCCGGTGGACCCCCGGGACCCTTCCGGTGGTCCCGGTACAATACCGGTGACCCCCGAAACTTTCCCGATGGCCGAAACCTGACTTCCTATATATAATTCTTTACCTCCGGACCATTCCGGAAGTCCTCGTGACGTCTGGGACTCCGAACAACTTTCGGGTTACTGCATACTAATATCTCTACAACTCTAGCGTCACCGAACCTTAAGTGTGTAGACCCTACGGGTTCGGGAGACATGCAGACATGACCGAAAACGCCTCCGGTCAATAACCATCAGTGGGATCTGGATACCCATGTTGGCTCCCACATGCTCCTCGATGATCTCATCGGATGAACCACGATGTCGAGGATTCAATCAATCCCGTATTCAATTCCCTTTGTCAATCGGTACGTTACTTGCCCGAGATTCGATCGTTGGTATCCCAATACCTCGTTTAATCTCGTTACCGGCAAGTCACTTTACTCATATCGTAACGCATGATCCCGTGACGCATTACACTTGGTCACATTGAGCTCATTATGATGATGCATTACCGAGTGGGCCCAGAGATACCTCTCCATCATACGGAGTGACAAATCCTAGTCTCGATTCGTGCACCGTAGTGCACCTTTATAGTCACCCAGTTACGTTGTGACGTTTGGTACACCCAAAGCACTCTTATGGTATCCGGGAGTTGCACAATCTCATGGTCTAAGGAAATGATACTTGACATTTGGAAAAGCTCTAGCAAAACGAACTACACGATCTTGTGCTATGCTTAGGATTGGGTCTTGTCCATCACATCATTCTCCTAATGATGTGATCACGTTATCAAGGACATCCGATGTCCATAGTCGTGAAACCATAACTATCTGTTGATCAACGAGCTAGTCAACTAGAGGCTCACTAGGGACTTGTTGTGGTCTACGTATTCACACATGTATTACGATTTTCGGATAACACAATTATAGCATGAACAATAGACAATTATCATGAACAAAGAAATATAATAATAACCATTTTATTATTGCCTCTAGGGCATATTTCCAACAACTTCGTCGGTGCCTATTGGCAAAACCGATTGTTCCTAAGAATAACGTCGGTCGCATTGCTAGATCGAATTGTGCGGAGCCCGGGAGTGGCGGTGTGTGCGTCTCCTTATCACTACCATCTATTTTTTTTTAAAGATGACACATTTTTCAGTGCAAAAAAGCATTGCCTTCATCGTGCGACAAAAACAGGTAGCCATTGTATTACGCGACTCAACCTGACCAAACATGTCACGTAGATTGTTCTAGTATGTGGATCGGCAATTAACGTGTTGGCGAGCAGGGCCCACGGTGAAAAATATAATATATATATAGAGGCTATATATATTCACAAAAAAGGGTGTTTCCAGTTTGATATATTTATTTTGAACGCACATATATTTTAGTTTGATACTAGTAGTATATAGTATAATTCATTGAAAAGAAAAACCTAGGATTGGATCTTCGCGCGCCGTCGGATGTGGACAGATGACTGGGATGGGTTCGAGGGGAGTGACGGATCCATGAACAAACAAAATTGACCAATCAAAGAGCAATGACGTCAACTTGAACGAAGTGCTGTGATGGACTCAACAAGCGGATCGATCCGTGTCACCTACCGATGGACCAATCAACTTCTTTGTTTTGTTTGTTCCCAACCCAAAGTAAGGAAAAGCACTGGACCCACCCAACTAGCGACTCGTTAATCAAGGACTGCGAGATTTGTGTGATGTTGGATCAATTTTGTCTGAGCAATCAAAGAAAGGACGGACGGCTGGGATGGGGCGGAGCGGGGGTCGATCCGTGGGATGTAGGAGTGGACCAATAGGAATCAACCATCCGTGTGGACTGTAGTCGATAGGTCGCGATGGAAAGGAGAAAAACGTAAGAGTGAAAACCTGAAATCTTGAAAGTGCACGCGCACTTTTTCATAGAAACGGGCGGCCGGCTTTACTCACATGTGTGTGCTTTTTTGTCAGGTAGTGAATGTTTTTCAAGATTAAACGCGATGCATCTAGTGGAGTAATAGATTCACGCACATTTATTTTGGCCTCTTAAATTTTTAAAAAGTCATATCTTTTAAACCATACGTCGGAATTCAGAATCGTTTTCACCTTTGGATTCATCGTGACGAGATCTTCGAAACTAGATCCCGCATGGGTATGTTTCGACGAATTTTTTTTGATGCCAACTTTGATGCTATATGGTGCAACTAAAGTACTGCATTGTGCAACTTTAGTACTACATGGTGCAACTTTTTTAAAACCAACTTTGGAGCTACATGATCTAACTTTATATGAGCTTGCAACCTACCAACCATAACAACTTGATGTGCAACTTGTCTACTACCCCGACCAACTATCTAGTAGTGGACTGCAAGCCTTGTCCCTAGTCTAGTTGCAAACACATTGATGTTTAGTTGGCTTGTAATGTAGTCTAGTTGCACACACATTAATGTTTAGTTGGCAGGATGACTAGTTGCACACACATATGCTCAGTTGGCTTGTAATTTAGTCTAGTTGCACATACATTGATGTTTAGTTGGCAGGACTATTGGCAGACATATATGCTTAGTTGGCGCGGCAATGTAGTCTAGTTGCACACACATTGATGTTTAGTTGACAGAAGGACTATTGACACACACATATGCTTAGTTGGCGCGACATGTAGTCTAGTTGCACACATATTATTGTTTAGTTGGCAGGAAGACTAGTTCATCAAAACATCCCCATGTGGGATCTACTTTTGAAGAGCACGTCGCGAGGGATTCAACGGTGAAAACGGATCTGAATTTCGATACGTGGTTTAGAAGATATGTCTTTTATAATTTTGAAAACCAAAAAATAAAAAATAATGCACAAGGGACGGATATGAGGAACATTAATAAAGCGCATGCAGAACAATCACGTGAGAAGAGACCACATAAGATAGGATAGAGACTAGACGTGTTGCCTTTTCTGGACCAAAGAGACAGCGCCATTTTTTTGGCGGCCGCCGCATAGCGCTTAACGAGTCACGGCCGCTACTAAACGCCGCCGAGTAAAAAATCTCTCTTTCCTCTGCCGATTCTCATTCCCCACCCCCACCCTCTCCACTCCCACTCCTCCATCTGCCGCCGCCACTCACCGGCGACGAGGACTGCCCTCATCAAGCAGCCCATGGCGCTCCCACACTCGCGGCGGCCGCAGCGGAATCGCCCGCGTCGATCCGAAGGGGTGATTTGGCAGCCATGGTGATGGTGGGGCGCCTCCCTCCTCCGTCCCCTCGTCGGCTGGGCTTGGGGCCATGGCGATGGTGGGGCGACCATCGGCGATGCTCCTCACCGTCGACCTGCGTGGTCGCCTCATCGCTAAGCAGCAGCCCTTGTTCCAAGGTTTCTACCGCTTCCTCCGCGCCATGGAAGGTCTCCTCGCCCATCTTCTCCTCTCTGCGCCTCTGTCCCGATTTCGTTTCCCCGCCCTGATGCGGCCGGTTTCCATTCATAGGTACAGGTGTACAAGGGACCTCGTCTCCACTCCAAGGTCATTCCTGCTGGCTTGCCGGCCGTCCATGCCAGCAAAGACCACCGGCTGCACTAGGGCCAGCAAGATGGCGCCCACCTTCCTTGAGCCTTCTCCCACCGTCGCTAATCAAGGTACCTCTTTCCCCTCCAAATCTGCACTCTCTTCTCTCTCACCAGTGAGCTGAGATAGAGGGGCTAGTGAGTCTCGTTAACTCTCCTGGAGTGTGGGTGGGAATTTTTCTTCCCTAGCCTGGCTGAGGGAGTTCCGGATTAGGGGGTGTCCGGATGGCCGGACTATAAGCCTTTGGCCGGACTCCTGGACTATGAAGATACAAGATTGAAGACTTCGTCCCGTGTCCGGATGGGACTTTCCTTGGCGTGGAAGGCAAGCTTGGCGATACGGATATGTAGATCTCCTACCATTGTAACCGACTCTGTGTAACCCTAACCCTCTTCGGTGTGTATATAAACCGGAGGGTTTTAGTCCGTAGGAAGAACAACAATCATACCATAGGCTAGCTTCTAGGGTTTAGCCTCTCTGATCTCGTGGTAGATCTACTCTTGTACTACCCATATCATCAATATTAATCAAGCAGGAGTAGGGTTTTACCTCCATCGAGAGGGCCCGAACTTGGGTAAAAACATCGTGTCCCTTGTCTCCTGTTACCATCCGCCTAGACGCACAGTTCGGGACCCCCTACCCGAGATCCGCCGGTTTTGACACCGACATTGGTGCTTTCATTGAGAGTTCCGCTGTGCTGTCACCATCGTGAAGGATGCCTCATCCCGCCTTTAAAGACGGCACCGTTGCTAAAGGAGCTTTGGCCACCGCCAAACTCTCCGGCTAGGCGGTTTTCTTATGACCGCCTGTTCGGCCGCCGCGCCGACGATGACTTCTCGGGTCATCGAAAGCATTCTTCACGTTAACTCGGAACTCGCCGAGCAGTTAGATCCGATGGAGCTCTCTTCCTTAAACGAGCTATTGGATCGCATCGCCACCCCGGGAGTCGCTACAGACTACGATCAAGTTGGGCCTAAACCCAATCGGAGAGAGATCAACTCTCCCCAGGCTACCCACCACGTTGCTGTGTGATACGTCCATTTTGCATCATGCTTTTATATCGATATTTATTGCATTATGGGCTGTTATTTCACGTTATGTCACAATACTTATGGCTATTCTCTCTCATTTTACAAGGTTTACCATGAAGAGGGGAATGCCGGCACCGGAATTCTCGGCCGAAAAGGAGCAAATATTCGAGACCTATTCTCACAAGAACTCCAAAAGTCCTGAAACTCCACGGAATGTCTTAAAATAAATAAAGAAAAATCATCGCCAAAGATGAAGGCCAGGGGGCCCACACCCTGCTCACGAGGGTGGGGGGCGCACCCCCCTGGGCGCGCCCCCTACCTCGTGGGCCCCCTGGTGGCTCTCCGATGCCCATATTCTCATATATGAGCTCTTTCGATGAGAAAAAAATCATAAGCAACCTTTCGGGACGAGACTCACCGCCACAAGGCGGAACCTCATGGAACTAATCTAGGGCTCCGTGAGCTGTTCTGCTGGGACACTTTCTCCCGGAGGGGGAAATCATCGCCATCATCATCACCAACGCCTCCTCTCATCGGGAGAGGGCAATCTCCATCAACATCTTCACCAAAGACCATCTCATCTCCAAACCCTAGTTCATCTCTTGTATCCAATTCTTGTCTCCAAGTCCGGATTGGTGCTAGTAGGTTGCTAGTAGTGTTGATTACTCCTTGTAGTTGATGCTAGTTGGTTTATTTGGTGGAAGATCATATGTTCAGATCCTTTATGCATATTATTACCCCTCTGATTATGAACATGAATATGCTTTGTGAGTAGTTACGTTTGTTCCTGAGGACAAGGGAGAAGTCTTGCTATTAGTAGTAATGTGAATTTGGTATTCGTTCGATATTTTGATGAGATGTATGTTGTCTATCCTCTAGTGGTGTTATGTGAACGTCGACTACATAACACTTCACCATTATTTGGGCCTAGAGGAAGGCATTGGGAAGTAATAAGTAGATGATGGGTTGCTAGAGTGACAGAAGCTTGAACCCTAGTTTATGCGTTCTTCGTAAGGGGCTGATTTGGATCCATATGTTTCATGCTATGGTTAGGTTTACCTTAATACTTTTGTTGTAGTTGCGGATGCTTGCAATAGAGGTTAATCATAGGTGGGATGCTTGTTCAAGTAAGAACAGCACCCAAGCACCGGTCCACCCACATATCAAATTATCAAAGTACCGAACGTGAATCATATGAGCGTGATGAAAACTAGCTTGACGATATTCCCATGTGTCCTCGGGAGCGCTTTTCCTATTATAAGAGTTTGTTCCGGCTTGTCCTTTGCTAAAAAAAGGATTGGGCCACCTTGCTGCACCTTATTTACTTTTGTTACTTGTTGCTCGTTACAATTTACCTTATCACAAAACTATCTCATTACCACTTATTTCAAGATTTGCAGAGAATACCTTGCTGAAAACCGCTTATCATTTCCTTCCGCTTCCTCGTTGGGTTCGACACTCTTACTTATCGAAGGACTACGATAGATCCCATATACTTGTGGGTCATCAAGACTCTTTTCTGGCGCCATTGCCGGGGAGTGTAGCGCCTTTGGTAAGTGGAATTTGGTAAGGAAAAATTTATATAGTGTGCTGAAATTTTCTGTCACTTGTTACTATGGAAAGTGAATCTCTAAGGGGCTCGTTCGGGGTATCTTCACCCCGTCCAAAGAGAGCAAAGAGTTGCTCCTCAACCTACTGAACCTATTGAAAATGAAACTCCTTTTGAATTTCCTTCGTATTATGGAAAAACTGCTGGCTAATACTTTTACAGGAGATGGGACAAAGCATCCCGACGAGCATCTACGCTATTTGGATGATATATGTGGATTATTTAAGCTTGCAGGTATACCCGATGATGTTTTTAAGAAGAAGGCTTTCCCTTTATCTTTGGAGGGAGACGCATCGACATGGTATAGGCTATGTGATGATACGAGATCATGGAACTATAAAAGAGTGAAATTGGAATTTCATCAAAAGTATTACCCTATGCATCTTGTTCATCGTGATCGCAATTATATATATAATTTTTGGCCTCGCGAAGGAGAGAGCATCGCTCAAGCTTGGGGGAGGCTTAAATCAATGTTATATTCATGCCCCAATCATGACCTCTCAAAAGAAACAATTCTTCAGAATTTTTATGCTCGGCTTTCTGATAACAATCGCACCATGCTCGATACTTCTTGTGCTGGCTCTTTTATGATGAAGACTATTGAATTCAGATGGAATTTATTGGATAGAATTAAACGCAACTCTGACGATTGGGACCTCGACGAAGGTAAGGAGTCAGGTATGACACCTAAGTTTGATTGTGTTAAATCTTTTATGGATACCGATATTTTCCGTAAGTTTAGCACTAAATATGGACTTGACTCTGAGATAGTAGCTTCTTTCTGTGAATCTTTTGCTACTTATGTTGATCTCCCCAAGGAGAAGTGGTTTAAATATCATCCTCCCATAGAAGTAAAAGTTGCTGCACCTATTAAAGTTGAAGAAAAGACCATCACTTATAATGATCCTATTGTTCCCACCTCTTATGTTGAGAAACCACCTTTCCCTCGCTAGAGTAAAGGATCATGCTAAAGCTTCAACTGTTGTTCGTAAAAGCAATACTAGAACTTATACACCTCCTGAGCAAGTCAAAGTAGAACCTAATATTGCTATTGTTAAAGATCTCTTGTCTCGATAATATTGATGGGCATGTCATTGAATTCTCTCGTGAAACTGCTAGAATTGCTAAACCCTCGTGATAGAGATAAACATAGACCTGTGGTAGGCGTGCCTGTTATTTCTGTTAAAATAGGAGATCATTGTTATCATGGCTTATGTGATATGGGTGCTAGTGCTAGTGTTATACCCATTGACTTATATAAAGAAATTATGCATGATATCGCACCTGCTGAGTTAGAAGATATTGATGTTACAATTAAACTTGCCAATAGAGATACTACATCTGCAATGGGAATTGTTAGAGATGTTGAAGTCTTGTGTGGGAAAACCAAATATCCCGCTGATTTTCTTGTTCTTGGTTCTCCACAAGATAGCTTTTGTCCCATTATTTTTGGTAGACCCTTCTTGAATACTGTTAATGCTACGATAGACTGCAAAAAGAATGTTGTTACTGTTGGCTTGGATGATATGGTTCATGAGTTTAATTTCTCTAAATTCAGTAAACAACATCGTGAGGAAGAATTGCCTAGTAAGGATGAAAATATTGGTCTTGCTTCCATTGCCGTGCCTCCTAGTGATCCTTTGGAACACTATTTGCTAGACCATGAAAATGAGATGTTCATGAATGAAAGAAGGGAAATAGATGAAGTATTCTTTAAACAGGAACCTATTCTGCAACATAATTTGCCTGTTGAAATCTTAGGGGATCCTCCTCCACCCAAGGGTGATCCCGTGTTTGAGCTTAAACCGTTGCTGATAATCTTAAATATGCTTATCTTGATGAAAAGAAAATATATCCTGTTATTATTAGTGCTAACCTTTCAGAGCATGAAGAAGAAAGATTATTGAAAACTCAAGAAGCACCGTGCAGCTATTGGATATACTCTCGATGATCTTAAGGGCATTAGTCCCACTCTATGTCAAAGATAAAATAAATTTGGAAGCGAGCCAAACCAGTTCGTGATCCTCAACGACGCTTGAATCCTAAAATGAAAGAAGTGGTAAGGAAAGAAATACTCAAGCTTCGGAGGCAGGTATAATTTATCCCATTGCGATAGTCAAGGGTAAGTCCTGTCCATTGTGTCCCTAAGAAGGGAGGTATTACTGTTGTTCCTAATGATAAAGATGAATTGATTCCGCAAAGAATTATTACAGGTTATAGGATGGTAATTGATTTCCGTAAATTAAATAAAGCCACTAAGAAAGATCATTACCCCTTACCTTTTATTGATCAAATGCTAGAAAGATTATGCAAACATACACATTATTGCTTTCTAGATGGTTATTTTGGTTTCTCTCAAATACCCGTGTCGGCTAAAGATCAGTCAAAGACTACTTTTACATGCCCTTTTGGTACTTGTGCTTATAGACGTATGCCTTTTGGTTTATGTAATGCACCTGCTACCTTTCAAAGATGCATGATGGCTATATTCTCCGACTTTTGTGAAAAGATTTGTGAGGTTTTCATGGATGACTTTTCCGTCTGTGGTTCCTCTTTTGATGATTGCTTGAGCAATCTTGATCGAGTTTTGCAGAGATGTTAAGAAGCTAATCTTGTCTTGAATTGGGAAAAGTGCCACTTTATGGTTAATGAAGGTATTGTCTTGGGGCACAAAGTTTCTGAGGTATTGAAGTTGATAAAGCCAAGGTTGATGCTATTGAAAAGATGCCATGTCCCAAGGACATCAAAGGTATAAGAAGTTTCCTTGGTCATGCCGGATTTTATAGGAGGTTCATTAAGGACTTCTCAAAAATTTATCGGCCTCTGACTAATTTATTACAAAAAGATGTACCATTTGTCTTTGATGATGATTGTGTAGAAGCATTTGAAATACTTAAGAAAGCATTAGTCTCTGCACCTATTGTTCAGCCACCTGATTGGAATTTACCCTTTGAAATTATGTGTGATGCTAGTGATTATGATGTAGGTGCTGTTCTAGGGCAAAGAGTTGATAAGAAATTAAATGTTATCCATTATGCTAGTAAGACTCTAGACAATGCTCAAAGAAATTATGCTACTACCGAAAAGGAACTTTTAGCAGTTGTATTTGCTTGTGATAAATTCAGACCCTATATAGTTGATTCTAAAGTAACTATTCACACCGATCATGCTGCTATTAAATATCTTATGGAAAAGAAAGATGCTAAACCTAGACTTATTAGATGGGTTCTCTTGCTGCAAGAATTTTATTTGCATATTGTTGATAGAAAAGGAGCTGAGAACCCGATTCTTGCATAACTTATCTAGGTTAGAGAATGTTCTTGATGACCCACTACCTATTGATGATAGCTTTCCTGATGAGCAATTAAATGTCATAAGTACTTCTTGTAGCACTCCGTTGTATGCTGATTATGCTAATTATATTGTTGCTAAATTTATACCACCTAGCTTCACATACCAACAAAAGAAAAAGTTCTTTTATGATTTGAGACATTACTTTTGGGATGATCCACATCTTTATAAAGAAGGAGTATATGGTGTTATTAGGCGTTGTGTACCGAGCATGAACAGAACAAATCCTACGCAAGTGTCACTCCGAAGCTTATGGAGGACACCACGTTGGAGATAGAACTGCACATAAGGTATTGCAATCTGGTTTTTATTGGCCTACTCTCTTCAAGGATGCCCGTAAGTTTGTTTTGTCTTGTGATGAATGTCAAAGAATTGGTAATATTAGTAGACGTCAAGAAATGCCCATGAATTATTCACTTGTTATTGAACCATTTGATGTTTGGGGCTTTGATTATATGGGACCTTTTCCTGCCTCTAATGGATACACTCATATTTTAGTTGCTGTTGATTATGTTACTAAGTGGGTAGAAGCTATTCCAACTAGTAGTGCTGATCATAACACTTCTATTAAAATGCTTAAGGAAGTTATTTTTCCGAGGTTTGGAGTCCCTAGATATTTAATGACGGATGGTGGTTCACACTTTATTCATGGTGCTTTCCGTAAAATGCTTGCTAAATATGATGTTAATCATAGAATTGCATCTCCTTATCACCCACAGTCTAGTGGTCAAGTAGAATTGAGTAATAGAGAGCTCAAATTAATTTTGCAAAAGACTATTAATAGGTCTAGAAAGAATTGGTCCAAGAAACTTGATGATGCGTTATGGGCCTATAGAACTGCATATAAGAATCCTATGGGTATGTCTCCGTATAAAATGGTTTATGGAAAAGCATGTCACTTACCTCTCGAACTAGAACATAAGGCATATTGGGCTATTAAAGAGCTCAACTATGATTTCAAACTTGCCGGTGAGAAGAGGTTATTTGGCATTAGCTCACTTGATGAATGGAGAACCCAAGCTTATGAAAATGCCAAGTTGTTTAAATAAAAGGTTAAAAGATGGCATGACAAAAGGATACAAAAGCGTGAGTTTAATGTAGGTGATTATGTGTTGCTATACAACTCTCGTTTAAGATTTTTTGCAGGAAAACTTTTCTCTAAATGGGAAGGTCCCTACGTTATCGAAGAGGTCTACCGTTCCGGTGCCATAAAAATCAACAACTTCGAAGGCACAAATCCGAAGGTGGTAAACGGTCAAAGAATCAAACACTATATCTCAGGTAATCCTATAAATGTTGAAACCAATGTTATCGAAACCGTAACCCCGGAGGAATACATAAGGGACACTTTCCAGAACGTTTCAGACTCCGAAAAGGAATAGGTATGTGGTACAGTAAGTAAACCGACTCCAAAACAATTTTTAAGGCAATATTTCTCCGTTTTGGAATATTTAGAAAAATAGAAAAATGAGTAGCAGTCCAGGGAGGACACGAGGCCTCCACGAGGGTGGAGGGCGCGCCCTACCCCCCTGGGCGTGCCCCCTACCTCGTGAGCACCTCGTGTGCCCTCCGGACTCCGTTTTCTTGCACGATACGTATTTTGGTCGGTAAAAAATCATTATATTTTCTCCCGAAGGTTTTGACTCCCGTATCATGCAAATATCCTCTGTTTTCATTTCGAGCTGTTTCTGTTGCAGATCTGAGGATTCAGGAGACTCGATCATCCTTCTATGAGGGTGAGCCTATGCCATGGAAGGTGGAAGACAAGCTTGCATCATCAACAACACCTCCACCGCCAACAACAAAGAAGGAGACATAATCACATGGGTATGGGCACTCCCCTTGGCAACTGCCAAGCTTGGGGAGGTGCCCGGTGTCATCGATCACCATCACAACTCCTATCTTTACCGTTTTTCTTAGTTCGATCCTATTAGTAGTATCTTGATTTAGTAGAATAAAGTCACGACATGATCTAGTTTAGAAGTTTTGCTTTATGATCCCTCTATGCAATCGAGTCCGTGAGCTATACATATATAATAAAGATTAGTGTTGAGTCAAGGGCTTGATTACTTTGCCATGATCCTGGGTGAATAACAGAAAAGAATAAAAAGAAACAAAGAGTTCATATTGATCTTATTGAGAGTAATGACTTCACATAGGAAGAGTATGATGATTAAAAAGTTGTTGGGAGTTGGCAAATATAGCTTTGGCCATCGTTGCAATTAATAGGAAGTAATAAGGAGAGAGAGGTTTCACATATAGATATATTATCATTGACATCTTTTATGATTGGGAACACTCATTAAAATATGACATGCTAAGGAGTTGATGTTGGACAAGGAAGACAACGTAATGAGTTATGTTTTCTTATATCTGAGATAAAGTATATTGTCATGGATCTCCTAACATGTTGAGCTTGCCTTTCCCCCTCATGCTAGCCAAATTCTCAGCACCAAGTAGAGATACTACTTGTGCTTCCAAATATCCCTAAACCAGTTTAGCCATGAGAGTCCACCATATCTACCTATGGATTGAGTAAGATCCTTCAAGTAAGTTGTCATCGGTGCAAGCAATAAAAATTGCTCTCTAAATATGCATGACTTATTAGTGCAGAGAAATAAGCTTTGTACGAACTTGTTGTGAACGCAATAAAAGCGACGGACTGCATAATAAAGGTTCACATACAAGGGGCAATATAAAGTGACGTTCTTTTGCATTAAGATTTTGTGCATCCAACCATAAAAGCGCATGGCAACCTCTGCTTCCCTCTACGAAGGGCCTATCTTTTATTATTATCTTCTATCTTATGCAAGAGTGACTGTGATCTTCACCTTTCCTTTTTCATTTTATCCTTTGGCAAGCCCAGCATGTTGGAAAGAACATGATATATATATATATATATCTAATTGGATGTAGGGGAGCATGAATTGTTATTGTTGACATTACCCTTGAGGTAAAAGGTTGTGGGGCAAAACTATAAGCCCCTATCTTTCTCTGTGTCCGATTAAAATTCCGTAACCACAAGTATTGCGTGAGTGTTAGCAATTATGAAGGACTAAGTGATAGTTGAGTATGTGGAATTGCTTTTAAGCTCTGACATAGACTCTTTCCGATGTTATGATAAATTGCAATTCCTGCAATGACTGAGGGTATAATTTGTTGGTGCTCAATAAGGTTTCTGATTCATACTTTTGCATTGTGAAAATATCATCACTTGAACATAAGTAATCATATGACAAATCTATATATGTTGCTGTTATGAGAATAATCATGATGCCTTCATGTCCGTACTTTATTTTTACCGACGCCTCTACCTCTAAACATTAGGACATATTTATTGTTATCGGTTTTTCGCTTGAGGACAAGCGAGGTCTAAGCTTGGGGGAGTTGATACGTCCATTTTGCATCATGCTTTTATATCGATATTTATCGCATTATGGGCTGTTATTTCACGTTATGTCACAATATGTATGGCTATTCTCTCTTATTTTACAAGGTTTACCAGAAGAGGGGGAATGCCGGCAGCTGGAATTCTGGCTGGAAAAGGAGCAAATATTGGAGACCTATTCTGCGCAACTCCAAAAGTCCTAAAACTCCACGGAATATCTTAAAATAAATAAAGAAAAATCGTCGCCAAAGATGAAGGCCAGGGGGCCCACACCCTGCTCACGAGGGTGGGGGGCGCGCCCCCTACCTCGTGGGCCCCCTGGTGGCTCTCCGATGCCATCTTCTCCTATATGAGCTCTTTCGATGAGAAAAAAAATCATAAGCAACCTTTGGGGCGAGACTCGCCGCCACGAGGCGGAACCTTGGCGGAACTAATCTAGGGCTCCGGCGGAGCTGCCGGGGACACTTCCCTCTGAGAGGGAAATCATCGCCATCATCATCACCAACGCTCCTCTCATCGGGAGAGGGCAATCTCCATCAACATCTTCACGGCACCATCTCATCTCCAAACCCTAGTTCATCTCTTGTATCCAATTCTTGTCTCCAAGTCCGGATTGGTGCTAGTAGGTTGCTAGTAGTGTTGATTACTCCTTGTAGTTGATGCTAGTTGGTTTATTTGGTGGAAGATCATATGTTCAGATCCTTTATGCATATTATTACCCCTCTGATTATGAACATGAATATGCTTTGTGAGTAGTTACGTTTGTTCCTGAGGACAAGGGAGAAGTCTTGCTATTAGTAGTAATGTGAATTTGGTATTCGTTCGATATTTTGATGAGATGTATGTTGTCTATCCTCTAGTGGTGTTATGTGAACGTCGACTACATAACACTTCACCATTATTTGGGCCTAGAGGAAGGCATTGGGAAGTAATAAGTAGATGATGGGTTGCTAGAGTGATGTAAGCTTGAACACTAGTTTATGTGTTGCTTCGTAAGGGGCTGATTTGGATCCATATGTTTCATGCTATGGTTAGGTTTACCATAATACTTTTGTTGTAGTTGCGGATGCTTGCAATAGAGGTTAATCATAAGTGGGATGCTTGTTCAAGTAAGAACAACACCCAAGCACAGCTCCACCCACATATCAAATTATCAAAGTAATCGAACGCGAATCATATGAACGTGATGAAAACTAGCTTGACGATATTCCCATGTGTCCTCGGGAGCGCTTTTCCTATTATAAGAGTTTGTTTCGGCTTGTCCTTTGCTAAAAAAGGATTGGGCCACCTTGCTGCACCTTATTTACTTTTTTTACTTGTTGCTCGTTACAATTTACCTTATCACAAAACTATCTCTGTTACCACTTATTTCAAGATTTGCAGAGAATACCTTGCTGAAAACCGCTTATCATTTCCTTCTGCTCCTCGTTGGGTTCGACACTCTTACTTATCGAAAGGACTACGATAGATCCCCTATACTTGTGGGTCATCACTGTGGTAGAGGAACAATATGGCGACCCTTCTTCTATCTTAAGGACTAGCTATGTCCGGATTCCCGACCCCTCCATGCCGGATTCCCGCGGAGGGACGGACGTCACTCAAGCCCTGAACCCAAAGTCAGGCAGCGGGCTAGATTCATTGGACGACATCCAAAAACCCAAGCTCCCAAGTTCGGAAACTTATTGGCCCCTGAGTCTTAGATTGGACGGGGTTCCGAATTTAATTCCACCCGCCCACCCAAACATAAGCGATCTATCCCAAATCCGGCAAGAGCCCGCTGAAACAGTACACCATTACTGGGCCAGATTCCTCCTGGTTATGGACATGATAAAGGATTGCCACGAGGAGGATGCAATTTCATTCTTCTACAATAATTGCACGGACGAGGGAATCCTCAACGCCGTAAGTCGTCGTGAAATTACACGCTTCACTGACTTGGCGTCCATAGTACGAAAGTACTGTGCGATGGAAAGTGCCTGGAAAACCGAAATAAAATTTTGGGACAATCCGGCCTTGAATACAACCCCGGTCCGAAATAAAAGGGTGCATCATCGTCAGGCACCTGGGTTAAATACCAAAAATCAAAAACCCTCTATAGGGTATGGAACCGTACTGGAGGGATGGCTCAATGGACCCTGTAAAATTCATAGTACAGAGGGCGCCACTCCAACTCATAGCCTTAGAGCATGTTGGATACTATGGCAGGTGGTCAAAAGCGGCGAAGAGCTTCTAGCTCCAGAGCACCAGCCCAGGGATACCAGTACGGTATTAATAGTCTTTGAGACTTTCGCATCAAATAATATGCGAAAACGAACACTCCGCAGCCTTGCCGAAGTCTACCAAGTAGCAACAATAAACCCATGGAGTGACACAACTATTACCTTTAATGCCAGTGACGAACCTAAATTCCGAACAACCCGAGCACCAGCCGCATTGGTCCTCAGTCCAATAGTGGACGGCGGCAGCGGATTGAACCTCATTTACGAGGAAACCCTCCGAAAAATGGAAATAGACTGGAGCCGCATTGAGCGAAGCAGCACAACAACCTTTAGAGGAATAATCCCGAGTCGGGAAGCATGCTGTACAGGAAAAATCACACTGGATGTGGCCCCGTTCAGCAGTGGATATCACGCTTTATTAGGGCGAGAGGCATTCACAATTTTTCAAGCTATACCCCATTACGGGTACATGAAGCTCAAAATGCTCGGGCCCAACGGAATCATCACTCTTGCCAGTGACCGGACATAGCACTCCGCCGAAAATAAGACAGCCGCTTTGGCCCTTGAGGCACTATCAAAGCCCTAGCTGCCGAGGAACTCATCGCCAAGGCTCCCACGGTGAACAGGGACGATGTGATACTCGATAAGAGATCCAAGTCCACCTCTTTAAACCGGGCGCATTTAAATAGTCAAATTCCAAGTCCATCCGAAGGACCCTACAAAAACGGCCTCCATCGGGGCACAATTAAACCATGATGTAGACGCCGCACTACGAGAATTCCTACGCGAAAATTGGGACATTTTTGCCTGGCACCCTTTAGACATGCCAGGAATCCCACGCCGGCTGGCCGAGCACAGCCTAAATATCCTAAAAGGATTCAAGCCAGTCAAATAGGCTCTTCGGCGTTTTTCCGAACCCAAGAGACAGGCCATGGGAGAGGAGCTAGCCAAACTATTGGAGGCCGGATTCATCGTAGATATAAAACATCCGGACTGGCTAGCAAACCTGGTGATGGTACCAAAGAAGGACAAATCCTGGCGCCTATGTGTCGATTTCAAGGACCTTAACAAGGCTTGCCCAAAGGATCCCTTCCCTCTCCCCCACATCGATCAAATTATCGACGCTACCGCAGGACACGATTCGTTGTGCTTCCTCGACGCATACTCCGGCTACCACCAAATTAAGATGGCAGAGCCAGACCAAGCCGCAACGGCATTCATCACTCCATACGGCCCATTCTGCTTCAATACAATGCCCTTCGGGCTCAAAACGCCGCGCAACATATCGGCGCATGATTCGTACATGTCCGCAAGCCAGATCGGCAAAACAGTGGAGGCATACGTAGACGATGTGGTCGTCAAATCCAAGCATGTCGAAACTCTAGTAGACGACTTGAGGCTCACATTCGATAATCTCCGAACATATGACATTAAGCTCAACCCGGAAAAATGCGTTTTCGGCGTACCAGCCGGAAAGCTCTTGGGCTTCATTGTATCCGGTAGAGGAATTGAAGCAAACCCAGCCAAGATCCGAGCTCTGTCACAATTGGATATCCCAAAAGACCTCAAACAAATACAAAAATTGACTGGATGCGTGGCGGCCCTAAGCCGCTTTATCTCCTTGGGAGAAAAGGCATTACCCCTTTATCGCCTCCTCCGGCGCACCGAACACTTCGAGTGGACGGATGCCGCCACGGCCGGACTCGAAGAAATAAAAGCCATATTGGCAACAAATCTGGTCCTGGCCGCGCCCAACATGGGTGAACCAATGCTATTATATATCGCGGCAACCCATCAAGTTGTAAGCGGTGCTCGTTGTTGTCGAATGAGAAACGGACGGACACAAGTTCCCCTTCAAAAACCAGTTTACTACGTGTCCACCGTCCTAACTCCATGCAAGTCACAAGATTCGCATTATCAAAAGATAGCGTCGCGGTGTTCATGGCATCCGGAAGCTGTGACACTACTTTCAAGAGTGTTCGATAACATAGCCTCCAAGTACCTCTTAATGACATTATAAACAACCGCGACGCGACGGGCCGGATTGCCAAATGGGCCATCGAGCTCCTCCCGTTCGACATAACCTATAAGCCACGGCAAGCTATTAAGTCGCAAGTTTTGGCCGACTTCGTCGCCGAATGGACTGAAGCCGAACTCCCTAAAGAGTACGGCGCATATTCCAATTGGATCATGCACTTCGACAGCTCCAAAATGTTGGCTGGCCTGGGGGCTGGCATCGTTCTGACATCCCCAACCGGAGATACAGTTCAATACGTACTCCAGATAATGTGTACGGACTCCAACAACGCAGCCGAATACGAGGCCCTTCTACATGGCCTCCGGATGACAGTCTCCATGGGCATTCAACGCCTAGAGGTGCGCGGGGATTCGAACCTCGCGATATCCCAAATAAATGGAGACTTCAATGCCAAGGATCTAAAAATGGCAGCTTATCGCAATGCCGTCCTAAAAATGTCAGCTCGGTTTGAAGGGCTCGAATTTCACCATATAGCCCGGGATAATAACCAGGCGGCAGACGATATATGGCATCGCATCGGCTAAAGCGCTGGCGTCAGTCCCTCCCAACATCTTCCTGGAGCGGCTGTTCAAGCCATCTGTACTATGGGAGGGGGAGTCCGGAAACAACAATCCGGACCCAACCGCACTGCCTGACACCGAACACTCTGACACAATCGGTGGGTCTGCCAACGAAGTAACACCTTCGGCCCACGTAATAATGGCAGCCATTGCCCCGTGGACGGAACCATTCCTAGCCTACCTAACCAGTCAGGAACTCCCTGAGGACCAAAACGAGGCACGCTGCATAGTGCGGCGCTCTAAAGCCTATAAAGTCCATGAGGGAGAGCTTTATAAGAAAAGCACAACCGAGTCCTTCAAAGGTGTATCTCCGAAGAGGAAGGGCGGAATCTTCTGCTGAAATTCATGCGGACTCGGTGGGCACCACGCCGCAGCCTGGGCCCTTGTAGGCAAGGCCTTCCAGACAGGATTTTATTGGCCGACGCCCGGCAGATGCTCAGGACTTAGTCCAACGATGCGTCGGTTGCCAGCTCTTTGCTAATCAAAGCCACATGCCACCCACCGCCCTCAAAACTATACCCATCACCTGGCCGTTCGTGGTTTGGGGGCTTGACATGGTTGGACCCCTTAAAGGAGGAACCCACAAGCAAAAATACCTATTGGTCATGGTGGATAAATTCACCAAATGGATAGAGGCCAAGCCTGTTAAGATGGCCGAATCCGGACCGGTGATAGACTTCATATCAGGGGTAGTACACCGTTACGTCGTCCCCCATAGCATCATTACTGATAACGGCACGAACTTCACGGCCGACAAGGTCAAACTCTGCTGGAAAAACATGGGCATCAAGCTCGACTACGCTTCAGTCTATCACCCTCAAACTAACGGTCAAGTCGAGCGAGCAAATGGTCTAATCATGAGCGGCATTAAACCCAGACTAGTGTGGTCCCTCAAGGAATCTAACACGCCTTTGGGTAGAGGAAGCTCGACTCCGTACTACGGGGGCTGCGGACCACGCCCGAATCGTACTACGGATTCACACCATTTTTATGGTATCTGACGCAGAGGCAGTTTTGCCCTGCGACATAATTCATGACTCACCTCGCGTGCGCATGTACGAAGAAAGAGAAGCCGAGCTCGATCGGCAGGACAGTTTGGATGCCTTGGAGGAGGAGCGCGACGTGGCAAAAGCTCGTTCCGCATTCTATCAACAGCAGGCTCAAGATATCAAAGCGAGAAATGCACGGGCCAAAGCTTACAATGTTGGCGAATTAGTTCTACGCCTGCCGGACAAGAAAAAGGACAAACTCAAGCCCAAATGGGAAGGTCCCTTCATCATCGACCAAGTCCTGACCGGCGGAGCGTATCGTCTGTGAAACGCATCGGATAACCGACTCGAGCCGAACCCATGGAACACAGCCCGTCTCTGAAGATTCTACGCCTAGCGCCGGATTCTGAGTTCGTCTCCTTCCTCCGTCTATATTTTATACATTAGTTGTCTTTTATTTCTCTCCTTCTCCCTCCTTTTCTTGCAGCCATTGGAGGCTCGTCTGCGCATTGTTCGCACACACTTGACACGCTACCCGCGCTCATTATAGCTGGGGGCTTCTTTAACAGAAGCTTATTTATACGTGCTTTATGCCCAACACATGTGTCACACTTCTGCATGTACCTTTTATTCACCATTATATGCATCGATATGACTTAAGTTTTGGCCAAGCTGGGTTCGGCTCCTGTGCTTACCCCTCGTTCCCGATTGTTCGGCTAGGTGGTAAAGGGAGCACCTCTGCGATTGTTACTGCCGGGTCACCGGATGTGTACCTCAGACCGGGTGAAGCCGAAGCTAGCGTTCTTAAGGGAATATTCGGTCGGTGAACTAAAAGATGATTTCTTACCTATTTATTTATCTGCCCCAGATGCTTTTACGCTTTTTTTTTGATCCGGACATGCACTTTAGGGCATGCCTCCCGAGAAAGGAACCCTAACGGAACTATTCTCCTTGGAAGATGTTTCTTACTAACCATGTAATATAACATAACTAGTTGGGCACTTGTCTGATAAAGCACTAATGACCCCTACGCCTGGTCTCCACGCATGCCCCGATTTTTATATAACCGCGACGGTATTCGGACACACTCCAGACTATTGGGTCCCGAGGTCGAAGCGAAAAGGTCCGCTATGACAAACGATCTACAATCCGGCTAGAAGGCATTTTACATGTCATCTTAAATTACATAGTCAACTTGACTGATTGTATTCCTCTTCAATGCCATCTAATAGGCTGTCTAGTTTACAGTCCTGCTGGGAATATTTTGCGGCCAATTCTACTTGGCAATACACTAAGCTCACAGGGATCTCCTTCCCGTCGGGCCCCACAGGTCTGACCTCGGCCATGTGGTTTGGGTCAGCCTTCGTGTACCGCGTCTTCACCATGGCCGAGGCCTCCCTGACGCCTTGACGGCAGGCCGATATCTTCCATAATCGGAAGCGCCGCCGTGCTCCCTGAAGCCTCTCTGCAAGCTCTCCAAGGCCTTCGGGCAGGGAGATAGATGGCCATAAGGCATGGGCGACGCCTTTCATCACCTGCCAAACTCGTTCGTGCAGTTGTAGCAGCTCGGGAAGAAGGTCACCCATAGAACCGGGCATTTCCTCTGCAGGACGACCTGTGAGCATACCTACAGACATATCTCTGTTAGTCGACTTCCTCGCCGAACTCTTTTTCAAAGTTCATTCAAGCACTTACTAAAAATGCCGCGACGAAGCCGCCGATTCTCCTTAACGGAGTCAGACAGCTGGGCACGAACATCCTTTAGTTCCTCACCCAACTGGGTGTTGGCATCTTGGAGATTATTTTTCTCTTGCCTCACCCTTGTAAGCACATTCTCGCCGGCCTTTAACCGGCGCAAGAGCTGTTGCTGTCCGGGTCTATACCGGCGCCAGCTGCAATATTATTTTCAGACTTATACACACGCCGCACTTCACAAACTACTTATCTTTTGAAGCATATATTACCAGAGGGGGTCTCTGTGGCTTCCTTTGTTGCGGCTAGTGCAGCCTCAAGTTGGGCCTTGCACTCTTGAAGCTCCTGGGACAGTCGGGTATTCTTTTCTCAGAAGATCCTCAGATAACAAATGATCCTTAAATCAGTTATTCTAACTATTTTAAGTCTCGGGCTTCTTGGCATATATAATCGTCAAAATTCCTCACCAGTATGTCTTTTACACCTTTGCTCCGTGGCTCGCTAGACCATCTTGAGCGGCACGGAGGTGCGCATCTCCCGAATTGAAGGCATTCAATGCCTCTTGGGAGAAACATGCGTCACGAAGAACTGTCCGGCGGCGCCTGTGATTCATGGCACTCTCCACCTCGGAGTTGGTGGCGGACAATCTGTCGGCATCCTCTGTCGGAGGAGCATCCGACGCACGCCTCGTGTTCGCCTCCGTTTCCGGACCTGGCTTTGGAGCCTGGCTGGCGGAGGCTCGATTGGCAACCTCTCCGGACACAGTCCGGCGAGCGCTCTTTTTCCTGAAAGGAGCACAAGCGTTAGTACGCCTTCCAGGAATCAAACCTGGAACACGGTGGCACGCCATACCGTTGCGGCGGCATTTCGATCCGGACCGCACTTCTTTTTAACTTCTTTGAGCCGTCTTGCCCCTTGTTGGCGGTAGCATGGCTCGGCCTTCCGCCTCAAAGGCACCCCATGCGAAACACCATTGGTATATGGTGATCAGAGATAAGCACGGACGGGTCATTATCAGAGTATTGGGACTTCGGTCACAGTTACCTGTGAGGCTGGAAGTATTCCGGGGTAATCGGCCGTAATGGCGACCAAGGCATTGTCGATGCTAAGTTGGTGAAATACCCCATCGATCAGCTCCACCTTTATGTCCGGATCCTCTTGGGAAGCCGGATCGAGGGACCGTTCCGGATCCTCGGGTTGTGGAGGCGGGCTGTTTATATCTTTTACGGCCCGGCGCAGTTCCTGCGTCGAAATCACAAAATGAGATACTTAACCATGGGAATATGGATCGGATGGGCAAAAAGAAATGTCCGCTTACCCAGCTTCGAGGATTGTTCATAGAAAATCCGTTCAATGGACCGACGCGAGAAAATCCTCCTCTTCCCCTTGTACAACGCGGACAAGATCTTCACCAGATCGGTGACCGATCCGGCCCCTTACGGCCATGACGGGTGGCATCATCCTCCCGTTGAAATCCCACATGGGGTGGCCCCTATCTTTGGGCGGCTGCACTTCGCATAATGCATGTGGCCATGACCCCGATCATGGTCAGTCCGAATGAGCTAACAACCTTATTAGGCTCATCAGGTAAAGGGCGTCCCTGTCATTTTCCCTCTGGGGGCTCCGCGGACGCCAACTTAGGCGTTTCTTCAAGGGAGCATTACTGAACTCTGGGAGGCCGATCCGAAAAGGATCCGGCAGCGGGACGTCTTCCATATAAAACCATTCCGAAGGCCAGTCTTTGGACGCCTTCTTCGGGGTTCCAGATAGATATCCGGTGTCGGCGATGCGCCATAGCTCGGCTCCGCCCACTTGATATATTGACCCCTCATGAGAACGGGGTACAAGGCAGAACAATATCTTCCACAGCGCGAAATGAGCCTCGATGCCCGAAAACAGCTCGCAAAGGGCCACGAAGCCCGCAATATGCAAAATGGAGGCAGGCGTAAGGTTGTGCAATAGGAGGCCGTAGAACTCTAGGAGCCCCCGGAGAAACGGATGAATTGGAAATCCGAGCCCTCTTATCAGATAAGAGATGAAGCATACCCGCTCTCCTTTGGAGGGATCAGGGACGCTCTCCGCTTGCTTTCTGCCCTTATAGGTGGCGAGTCCGGCTCGAACCGGAACCATGAAGGCTGGGGGAAGAAATCCCTTGGTTTGGAGCGTCACTAGCTCGCTATGCGGGACTGAGCATCTCTCCCAATATCCAGGCTGAGGGCTGGGAGCGCGAGAGGAGGAGCCGCGTCGACTTTCCATGATGGAATGGATTTTTGTCGGAGGCGATCCGATGAATGCTCGCGGAGGGAGGATGGTGTGATTCAGATCTAGATCCTCGTCTCTTTTATAGGCAGCTCATTTGCAGCTAGGGGGGTAAAAGTAAGAATACCCTGGCTTTTCGCATTCATTCAACACGTGGAAGATGGCCATTATTGGGCGTGGAAGCCGAGGAGCGCGATATTTATAAGAAGCGAGACACTATTCAACAGGTACACATGATTTGGAGAAGAACCCGCCTTGCAATGTCGAAAACAATCTACGCGCCGGACTCGTCGTCATTGAAGCCTAGTTCAGGGGCTACTGAGGGAGTCCCGTTAGGGGGTGTCCGGATGGCTGGACTATAGCCTTTGGCCGGATTCCTGGACTATGAAGATACAAGATTGAAGACTTCGTCCCGTGTCCGGATGGGACTTTCCTTGGCGTGGAAGGCAAGCATGGCGATACGGATATGTAGATCTCCTACCATTGTAACCGACTTTGTGTAACCCTAACCCTCTTCGTTGTCTATATAAACCGGAGGGTTTTAGTCTGTAGGACGAACAACAATCATACCATAGGCTAGCTTCTAGGGTTTAGCCTCTCTAATCTCGTGGTAGACCTACTCTTGTACTACCCATATCATCAATATTAATCAAGCAGGAGTTGGGTTTTACCTCCATCGAGAGGGCCCGAACCTGGGTAAAAACATCGTGTCCCTTGTCTCCTGTTACCATCCGCCTAGACGCACAGTTCGGGACCCCCTACCCGAGATCCGCCGGTTTTGACACCGACACTGGCACTATAGTTTTTGAACTCTGCAGAGTTATCTTCAGGCTCTCGTTGATACGGATATCCTCTAGCCTGTCTGGAAAAATCACACAAATAAGCTTTGCCAGTTTTAAATAGATGCCTCTTGAATCTCAGGCAGAGTTTGAGTGAGCTACAGCAAATGGTGATGCATCGAATTAATTTTAATGAATGAAGCGCCCTCTTTTGATTCCTTGAACATGAATCAGTAAGCACTGCAGCCATGGTTCTATTCTATCCTTCAGGCATATATATGCCCCATGGTTCTATCGTTCAGGCATATGCCGGGTTTTTTTTGCATAACCAAAAAAACTGCAGATTGTGATTTTTCATCCTGAGAAACCAAAGCTGCTGGTTCCCTTAGTTTTTCTTTCCTCGCAACAGAAATGCTTTGCAGTGGATGAACTCGACAATTCCTATCTTGTTCGAGAAATGGATATATATAGAGAGTGAGAGAGAGACTCAGAGTTCAAGTTGTGATTTTGTTTCCAGTTGAATCTGCCATGGATGTGTTTTAACTGAATCTGCAATCAACTTTTCCCTGTTGTTTTGTTTGTATAAACACTTTTTCGACTAGCTTAGCTTCTGAGGCTCGAGATGAACGCCCTTTGTTTGTATCCTGTCGTCACCAACCCTGGCTAAGAAGAAAACTTATTAGATTAAGAAAACATTTTTTGGGGCAACAAGGGATTTACAAATTAACAGTCATCTCTGCTGCTCTTACATTCTTGTATATTAATCACCATCTTCACTCAGCGTTAGCTTCCGATGTTCCGATTCAGTCAGTGTCAGCTAGTAGTAGCTTCAGATTCAGTGCGTACAATGAACCATGTGTTATGCTCTTGTTAAGGCCTCGTGTGTGTCTGTGTATGTGAAGAGAATCAAATCGTGTTGTGCTTTTCTGTATGTTGGAATTCTTGGCCGACTGAACGCGCCGAAGAACAAGGTCGCCTTCCTCAAAGCTTCAGGCATGAACCTTGCAGCTATGGTAGCGGCGCAAGGCTTGCTGGTAGCGCGCTGCTCGCACAGCCGCCCGAAGACGATCTTCCTCGAGGAGCGTTGCATTATCTTGCCGCAATTTCTCTTGCTCAAGCTCATCATAAGCGAGTACTCGGGGTGACCCGTACGTGAGTTCTGTGGGGAGAACTGCTTCTGCCCCATAAACGAGGGAGAAGGGTGTCTGGCTGGTGGCTCGATTTGGTGTCGTTCTGATTGACCAAAGAACCGTCGGTAATTCATCAATCCAGCATCTTCCGCACTTGTGTAGCCTGTCGAAAGTCCTTGTCCGGAGGCCCCGCAGTACTTCAGCATTTGCCCTCTCTGCTTGGCCATTGCTCCGTGGATGTGCAACAGAGGCGAAATAGACCTTGCTGCCGAGGTCTTGGATGTACTGCATGAAGGTGTGGCTTGTGAACTGCGTGCCGTTGTCGGTGATGACCCTGTTTGGCACACCAAAACGGCAGATAGTCCCTTGAAGAACTTGATGGCTAACTGCGTTGTCATCTTCCTCACTACTTCCATTTCCGGCCACTTTGTGAACTAGCTTGTCGATTGCAACGTACAAGTACTCAAAGCCCAGATGGCACGGGGAAAGGGGCCTAGTATGTCGATCCCCCAGACCGAGAATGGTCAGGAAAGAGGGATTGTTTGGAGAGCTTGAGCTGGTTCATGAAGCTTCTTTGAATGGAACTGACACGCTTCACACTTGGCTACTAGTGCCGTTGCATCCTGCGGGGCAGTGGGCCAGAAGAAACCTTGCCGGAACGCCTTGCCCGCAAGGGCCCTCGACCCTATGTGGGAGCCACATATGCCTCCATGTATCTCTGCCAACAGCTCCAACCCTTCCTCCCGGGGAATGCACTTCAATTTCACACCGTTCGGCCTTTTTCTGTACAGAACGTCGTTGACGAACTGACACATGGCAGACCAATGGGCTACTTTCTCTGCTTCTTCCTGCTCCTCAGGAAGCTCCCCTGTTTGGAGGAATCGAACGGTATGCTGTTGTCGGTGTCAAAACCGGCGGATCTCGGGTAGGGGGTCCCGAACTGTGCGTCTAAGGCTAATGGTAACAGGGGACTGGGGACACGATGTTTACCCAGGTTCGGGCCCTCTCGATGGAGGTAATACCCTACTTCCTGCTTGATTGATCTTGATGATATGAGTATTACAAGAGTTGATCTACCACGAGATCAGAGAGGCTAAACCCTAGATGCTAGCCTATGGTATGATTGTTGTTCTGTCCTACAGACTAAACCCTCCGGTTTATATAGACACCGGAGAGGGCTAGGGTTACACAGAGTCGGTTATAGAGAAGGAGATCTACATCCGAATCGCCAAGCTTGCCTTCCACGCCAAGGAGAGTCCCATCCGGACATGGGACGAAGTCTTCAATCTTGTATCTTCATAGTCCAACAGTCCGACCAAAGTATATAGTCCGGCTGTCCGGATACCCCCTTATCCAGGACTCCCTCAGTAGCCCCTGAACCAGGCTTCAATGACGATGAGTCCAGCACGTAGATTGTCTTCGGCATTGCGAGGCGGGTTCCATCTCTGAATACTCCAAGATAAATTCCGAACACAAGGACCGTGTCCGGCTCTGCAAGACAAATTTCATATACCACCGTAGAGAAAATAATAAACCACGAATCTAATCTGCTGACAACTCTTCGTAGTGTGACATCACGCCATGGTCCGGTCATAATTCGAACCGCTTTTCACAACCAGCTCCCGCACACATCACGAGGCGGTTTCTTTTGCACGTCTTGTGAAAGCAGAGATCGTGTCCCCTTATCGTGGGATCTCCATCAATACAGGTATGGGTAACCCAACCAGCGCTATCGATCGAGGCACTTGGAAAACAAGTGATTCTGAGAGGCAAGTGGGGAGGCGCACATTCTGCACCTCCTTTATAAACGGACAAGGATCTCCCGTTTTCACCCACGCCTTCTTCCTCCTTTGCTCATCCGTTCTCGCACTCTCGAGCCTCAGCGCCCAAGTTCTCACCTTCTCTGTAGGACCGCAGCATGTCTGGAGAGGGAGGCAAGTGGATGGCCTCCTCTGTCACAGAGGAGGACATTACCAAGCTTCGGGCGGCCGGATACCTGGCTGAGAGCATCGCGCACAGGCTTCCGGCAGAGGGACAAATCACCCCACCCCAAAGCCTCGGGAGAGAGTAGTATTTCTCCCTCACTTCGTCCACGGACATGGATTTCCACTCCACCCGTTCGTCCGCGGGCTCATGTATTACTACGGGCTAGATTTTCACGATCTAGCCCCGAATTTTGTCTTCAACATCTCGGCGTTCATCATCGTGTGCGAGGCCTTCCTCCGCATCAAGCCCCACTTCGGCCTGTGGTTGCAAATCTTCTGCGTGAAGCCGAAGATCGTGAGCGGCCAGCAAGCGGAGTGCGGAGGTGCCATGGTGGGCAGAATGCCTAACGTTACATGGCTCGACGGCTCCTTCGTGGAGACCGTGAAAGGGTGGCAATCAGGGTGGTTCTACATCACCGAGCCGCGCGACGCAAACTGGGCGGCGGCCCCCAAATTCAGATCCGGAATCCCCGTGCGGCTCACTTCTTGGGAAAAGAAGGTCCTGGCCTGGGGCGAACCCACGGAGCTGACCGGACTCGAGACCTGCATCAAAAGTATGAGGGACAAGAAGATCAAGCTTGTCAACATGGTCCAGGTCATGCTCGTTCGACGGATTCTCCCCAGCCAAAGACGGGCATTCGATATGTGGGAGTTCGATCCGGCCGAACACCAGATGCTGCTGGAGCTCTTCGACACGACACACAAAGAAGTATGGAAGGTGCTGTTCAAGACCGGCGAAGTTCCTCCTCCCCTTTTCGAGGACCGTGGACTCAGCGCAATGCGCCTCGCCAATCTGGTAAGTCCTCTGATTATTACAAGACGTTCCTTTCCCCATAAATTCGTGGGAGGATTTATAAGTCACCATGCTGACCAAACAGGATTGGGTGGAGACGGCAGAGCGGATCGACTATCCGGCTCCGCTGCCCGAGGATCCAGCAGACGCACTCCTGACGGAGATGCTGGTTCCGGTGCCTTACAAGGTGCCGGAGAAAAAGGCCGAAAAGAAGGCCACGGGGACCCGGAAGGGTCTTCGGCGCGAGGCCGCACCCGACGCCTCGCCAGAACAGGATGAGGCACACTCCTCCCATGAAGGGGAGGAGAGAAAGAGGAAGGCCGCTTCAACCAAGGGGGCCGAAGGGTCCAAGAAGGCGGCCGCGGGGACCAAAAAGGGTCTCCGGCGTAGGGCCGTGGTCGACTCGTCGTCCAGGACAACGAGGAGGAATCCCCCCACGGAGACGGGGGGAAACATTAGGATGCCTCCTCCCCGCACTAGGGAGGGGTAGAAAAGGAAGGCCGCCCCGCCGGGGGAGGCTGGGACGCCGAAGAAGGGAAAGGCGTCCCTTCCCGATCACTCCACTACCGCCGCTTACAACGACGAGGAGTGGCTGCCCAGGGGCAAGCCCCGGGCGAGGTCGTAAGTATCCGCATTCTGTAATACTTTTTGGTGCGACTTTGACCTCATGGTTTGTAATAACACCGAACTCGTGTACGCAGTCCGGCAGGGTCCAATCTCGGGGTGCCCTCTTCGGAGGAGTCTCTGGACGAGTCGGAGATGAATTCACTCCCGACGGCCACCTCTCCACGACCTGCGGATGACACCGAGGTGTTGTCCCGAAGGATGCCAGAGCAGGAGGCGACGGTTCCAGAGATGCCCCCAGGCCAAATCCCAGATGCCGGGCACATGGGGGGTAAGACCCCCATGGATTGCGCTGATGGGAGCCACAGCAAGTGGCTCCCAGCCGGTTACTGCGCCGGAGCCTCCAAAGGTTCCGGATTCCAGTAGGCAACCCCTCGCGAAGGAGGGCGAGTCGGCCGTGCCGATGACCTCCGCCCAACCGGAGGTATCGAATAATTTGTTGGAAGTGCTTTGAGGCGCTTCCATCGATGATGAGCACCGTACTCTTATGAGTACGGTGATTGAGAAGGTTCGGTTCGCCAAGAGCGGATTGGCCGAAGCCTGCACCAGCCTACTAACAGGCTTCGAGGTAAGTAATAAAAAAAGTGTGAGGAAATATCACCTGATAGACAGTAGCCCCTGATACTCTGGTTGGTGTTCGAGAGGAAAAGCCAAACGGAGGGTCAACTAAAAAAACACAGGAAGCTAATAGTACTTGTCTATGTGAACAAGCAGGCATTGCTGCTGACCGCCACTACGCACATGGCTTAGGTTGCCGGATTCAAGCGCGACCTGGGGCAGGCCGAAGAAGAGCTCGGCCTCGTGAAGAAGCAGCTCGAGGAGAACAAAGGTAAGTGAAACCCCGTCCATGTGTCGTATAGAGGAGAAAAAATTGATGATGCTAAAAAAAGCATCACGGTTTTTGATAGGAACCGCGACCGAGGAGGCGGCCCTAAAGAAAGCGCTGTCCGCAGCCGAAGCCAAGGCGGCTACGGAGCGTACCGAGCGCGAGAAGCAAGATGCTCGGGTGGGAGAGGTACAGCAAGAGCTCCAGGAGCTCGGCAAAAAGTTCGAGTCCTTGGAGCATGACTTCAAGACGCAAGAGTCTGAGCTTGCGAAGGCCCTCCAGAGCGCGACAGTCGCCAAGGCCGAAGCCAAAAAGGCCCTCCAGGAAATCCAGGTGGCCAAGAAGATAGCGGAGGGTAAGGCATTCTTTATGTAAAGCAAGCATGTGGAGGAGTCATTTCTTTTACTTACACGAATTCGGAGCTCTCTAGGGGCATTCGCAGATCTGCCAGGCAGCATTTTGGATGCCGCGGAGTTCTATCATGCTGAAGAGGGGAGCTCAACGGAGAAGCTGTTCTGGTCCCAATACACTGGAGCCAGACACCCGATGCCTCTAAGTGACCAACTGAAGCAATTGGTCGAACTCCACAATGCGGCTGAACGGGCCATGAAGGACCTCATAGTCCGGATGTGGCCTGGAGAGCCCCTGCCCGGCAGCTACTTTGGCCTGATAAAGCGGATGGTGCATGCCTGTCCACGGCTAGAAGTTATCAAGCAGTCTATTTGTATTGAGGGCGCCTGTCGGTGTCAAAACCGGCAGATCTCGGGTAGGGGGTCCCGAACTTTGCGTCTAGGCGGATGGTAACAGGAGACAAGGGACACGATGTTTTTACCCAGGTTCGGGCCCTCTCGATGGAGGTAATACCCTACTCACCTTGATTAATATTGATGATATGGGTAGTACAAGAGTAGATCTACCATGAGATCGTAGAGGCTAAACCCTAGAAGCTAGCCTATGGTATGATTGTTGTTCGTCCTATGGACTAAAACCCTTCGGTTTATATAGACACCGAACAGGGTTAGGGTTACACGTAGTCGGTTACAATGGTAGGAAATCTACATATCCAGATCGCCAAGCTTGCCTTCCACGCCAAGGAAAGTCCTATCCGGACACGGGACGAAGTCTTCAATCTTGTATCTTCATAGTCTAGGAGTCCGCCAAAGATGATAGTTCGCTATCTGGACACCCCTAGTCCAGACTCCTCAAAGAGTCTCCCTGAACCAGGCTTCAATGATGACGAGTCCGGTGCGCATATTGTCTTCGGCATTGCAAGGCGGGTTCCTCCTCCGAATACTTCATAGAAGGTTTTTTGAACACAAGGATAGTGTCCGGCTCTGCAAAACAAGTTCCACATATAATCGTAGAGAGAATAATTTTTGCACAGATCTGCTGACGTATTCCGCGGCGTGACATCACACTACGGCCAGGCCTTTATTCGAAACGTTTTCCACCTCAATGCGTTTAGCGAGGCGGTTTCCTTGGCACGTCTTATCAAAGCATAGATCATGCCCCCTTATTCCGGGATTCTCATCAATACGGACGTGGGTAACCCAACCGCGCCATTGATTGCGGCGCTTGGGAGATAAGCGAGTTTTACCAGGCCGGTGGGGGACGCATAGCTTCGTCCGTCCATATAAGGGGATAAGGATCCACCTTTTTCACCTACGCCTTCTTCCTCTCTTGCTCATCCATTTCCGCGCACTTCGAGCTCCAGCGCCCAAGCCCGCGCATCCCTCCTCAACCTTCTCCAGCCATGTCCGGAGCAGGAGGCAGATGGATGGTCTCCTCCGTCACGGAGGGCCAAATAAAAAGACTGCGGAAGGCCGGATACTTGTCCGGCGACATCGCACATCGGCTGCCCGACGAAGGGCAGCTCATCCCCACCCCAGGCCCCATGAGAGGGTCGTATTCCTTGCCCACTTCCTCCGCGGACTGGGTTTTCCACTTCACCCATTCGTCCGGGGGCTCATGTTTTACTATGGCCTAGATTTCCACGATCTGGCCCCGAATTTTATCCTCAACATCTCGGCGTTCATCGTCAAGGCGAGGCCTTCCTCTGCATCCAGCCCCACTTTGGCTTATGGCTCAAGACCTTCAATGTCAAGCGAAGGTAGTGGGCGGCTGCCGGAGTGCGGAGGCGCCATGGTCGGCAAGATCGCCAACGTCTTATGGCTCGATGGCTCCTTTGTGGAGACCGTGAAGGGGTGGCGATCGGGGTGGTTCTACATCACCGAAGTCGCTGACCCTAAATGGGCGGCGGCCCCCGAATTTTGGTCTGGTATTCCCACGCGGCTCACTTCTTGGAAGGAGACTGGCCTGGCGTGGGGTAATTCGGAAGAGCTGACCAGACTCCAAACCTGCATGCAAACCCTGGTGAACAAGAATCTCAGGCTCGTCAATGTAGTCCAGGTTATGCTCATCTGCCGGATCCTCCCATGCCAGCAACGGGCCTTCAAATTGTGGGAGTTCGATCGGGCACAGCACCAAACCCTGAAGAGGCTCTTCGACACTACGTACGAAGATGCCTGGAAGGTGCTGTTCAAGGGCGCCGAGGCTCCCTCATCCGCTACAGAAGATCGTGGATTCAGCTCGCAGCGTCAAGCTACCGAGGTAAGCTATTTTGCCCTTCACGGGACTCTTGTTTTTCATAGTTTAACTCTATGCGGGATCTAAACTCCCTTGCCTTTGACAGGACTGGCGGAGCACGTCCGGGCAGGTTAACTCGGCTCCTTTGCCGAAGACCAGTGGGAGACGCCCGCTTGGCGGGGCTGCTGGTTCCGGCACCTCACGTGGTGCCGGAGAAGAAGGCCAAGAAGAAGGCCACGGGGACTCGAAGGAGTGCCCGGCGCCAGGTGTTGTCGGACTCATCGTCCGATGACTCGGAGGCGGACTCCTCCCGTGAAAACGAGGAGGAGGAAAAAGATGCCTCTCCCCCAGCGGGGGGAGAGAAGAAAAGGAAGGCCGCCCAAACTGGGGAGGCCGGAGGGTCCAAGAAGGGAAGGACCCTTCCTCCGGACGTCTCCACCAATGCCGGCGATGGTGAGGAGGAGTGGCCATCAAGGGCCAAGCCCCTGGCGAGATCATAAGTGTCCGGATGCCCATGGCTCTTTTTTTATTCATTGCATAGTGTTCTCTAATACCGAACAATCATGCAGCCCGCCCAAGGACGAGCTTGCCGCTTCGTCGAGCGGGTCCGTGAATTCGTCGGAAGTGGAGAGCACTTCACTTCCGGCCGCCTCCTCCCCTCGCGCCGCCGACGACGCCGAGGTGGGGCCCCAAGGGGGGCCTGGTCAGGAGGAGGTGGCGCAGGAGGCGCCACAAGGCGGCCTCCCGGACTCGGCCTTGAGGGGGGCGAGCCCGGGGCTCTAAGCCCGACCCTTGTCCGGACTCCATACCGAACCTTCAGCGGTTCGAAGTCCGCAAGCTAGCGGCCCTTCAGAAGAAGGGTAAGACGCCGTGTCCTCCGTCCAACAGGAGGCATCGGATAGCTTCGAGGCGCTTAACAGCGCCTCCATCGAGGAGGAGCACCGCCTTTGTTATGAGTGTGGTGATCCAAAGTTCAGTCCGCCAAGAGCGGGCTGATCAAGCTTCGCAACAGCCTTCTAACAGGCTTTGAGGTAAGTTTTAATATATGTAAGAAGATTACCGCATAGACAAGAGTCTCGATGCTTAGTTCGGTGTTCGGAATGAAAAGCCGAACTGAGGATCTAAAAAGATATACACAGGAGTCTAACATAATTATGTCAATATGGGAATGCAGGCTGCGCTGCTGACCTCTGCTGCACTGACTGCGGAGGTCAATACTTTGAAGGAGAGCCTCGAGCGGTCCGAGAACGAGCTCGTCCGTGCCAAGAGGCAGCTCGAGGACAAGGAAGGTAAGCAATACCTTACGGGATTATGCATATAAGAAATGCAGTTGCAGAAAATAACATGAATAACGCAGCTATCGCAGGGGCCACGAGCGAGGTGGCGACCCTGAAGGAAGCGGTGTCCGTGGCCGAAAACAAAGCGGCCGCGGAGCGCATCGAGAGAGAGAAGGGGGAGGCGCGGCTGGCGGAGGTGCGGTAAGAGCTCCAGGCTCTCGTGGAAAAACACGAGGGTTTGGAGCGTGACTCGAAGACCCGAGAGTCCAAGCTTGCCTCAGCTCTTGAGAGTGCCAAAGCCGCTAAGGCCGAAGCCCAAAAAGCCATCCAGGAGATTGAGGCGATAAAGAAGATCGCGGCGGGTAAGGCATTCTTTATGCAGAGCAAGAATGTAAAAGTCAATTATCTGTTACTTACTCGACAGAAAAGGTGTTCTGGTCTCAGTATGCTAAGGCCGGACACTCGGTGCCCTTACAAGAATGTAAAAGTCATCAAGCGCTCCGTCTGCATTGAAGGTGCCCGCAGGGCCCTTGCCCGCACTAAGGTGCACTGGGGCAAGCTGGACGCCGAGAAGCTTGTGACGGACGGACCACCGCCAGGCAAGGAGTATCGCCATCCCGAAATGTATTATGAGGGCGTCCTTAAGGGTGCTCGCCTTATAGCGGGCGAATGCTCCAAAGATGTAATGTTTGAGTAGACTCGCATTTGTTATCCTGTACGCTGAAAACTTGTTCATATGCATTAAGCAACTCTTTTGAATTTAAAATATTACCTTCTGTGCGGCCGTTTATCAAAATTGAGAGATGGCGAGTCGTTGGCTTCAGCCCCCATGCCACGAGTGCTGGGGTGTTCGGGATAAACATGAGCGCTCTTGTTCCCATTCTTGGGTCCTTCGAGGGAGGCGCTCAACGCAACGAACCAGGCAACCAGACTATAATGCTTGAACACTCTCACTTAGCCATAGAATTCTATAATTTTAAATTTCGGCGAAGCCCCTAGTATTCGGAAGACCGAGTTCGGGGCGCTATCCACGCCTAGGCAGACAATGCCGACTCCTCGCCTAAGCGGCATAAGTCTTTAGGGACTCGAAAAACCTCTCGAACAGCGACCGCTCTCGCCCTATCATGACGGTCAGTTTTAGCTTTCTCCATCGAGGTGCTTAACCCAGCTCAACCGGGCACAATCGCAGTGGTTCTCCCGGCGCTACCTTAGCCTATATAACGGAACGTAAGGCACCCAAAACATGGGAGCCGGGCAAACCCAACTATTGACCCAAGACATGATTCAGAGCCGATGCATATAATGCTATAAGTTCGGGTGCCGCACTTGTGAAAGTGTTCGAACTTGTCACACCATGTTTTGGGGGTACATAAGCCCCTCGGTGTATTGGCTGCACTAAATTGTATGCGGTTGCACAATGTCATAAATGAACATATATAATGGGAAAAATGCAATAATAGGCAAGAGCTATATATTGTTTATTCAAAAGAAACTGCAATGAAAGCAGAACGATACAAATAGTGCGATAAGCAAGGTACGGTACTTTTGACATGTCCCCCTTCCAGGGGTAAGTTTGCGGTGTGGTATGTAAAACAGGTATACTGCTCGTAATAGAGACCACCTGGACACTCGACGCAGTTTTCTGCTTCCCTGGCTGTTGCATCGTGTGTTCGGCGCGGATGCCGGACAGGGCTTCTGGAGAACAGAGTCCTGAAAGTAAAAAGAAAAAGAAAAAGGAATGACACAAATGGGAGCCCCTAGTGCGGTCTAGCCGCATACTGGGCATGCCGTGGTCTTGGCCCTTCCCCTATGCCCATGGTATTTCTAGAGCGTAATTATGTGCGCGTAGTACTGGCTTCGCGAGTTCGCGAGGGCTAGGGTTGGGGCCGCATTGCTACGTGTGTTCGGAACGTGCCAGGCGGTCTTGCTGTAGGTTACTCCGGGCGCGCTTGACAGTGTCCGATTGTTTATTGGCCGGACTGGAGAATTGCCTTAAGAGGCTGCTCTGCACTTCTGCCGCAAGGGCAGCCGTATGCTCCTCCGTTCGGAGAGAGCGTTCGGTATTTCCATTGACCGTGATTACTCCTCGAGGGCCTGGCATCTTGAGCTTGAGGTATCGCAGAAAGCGGCACCGCATTGAATTTTGCGAATGCGGTTCGTCCGAGCAATGCGTGATAGCCGCTGCGGAGCGGGACTATGTCGAAGATTAACTCCTCGCTCCGGAAGTTGTCCGGGGATCCGAAGACCACTTCAAGTGTAACAGAGCCTGTACAGTTGGCCTCTACACCTGGAATGACGCCTTTAAAGGTCGTCTTTGTGGGTTTGATCCTTGACAGGTCTATGCCCAGTTTGTGCATCAGATCCCGATAAAGCAGGTTCAGTCCGCCGCCGCCCATCGTGACTCTGGTGAGGTGAAATCCGTCAATAATTGGGTCGAGAACCAATGTGGCGAAACCGCCGTGACGGATGCTAGTGGGTGGTCCTTCGATCGAAGGTGATCGGGCAGGAAGACCACGAAGTTGAACTTCGGGCGACCGGCTCCATCGCGTATACGCCCCTTTAGTGCACGCTCGCTCCCTTTTGCGTATGTGGGTTGCGATATCATGTTCACCGTCCGCACTTGTGGGGGAAGCCCTTCTGTCTCTTCTGTTGTTCGGGCGTCGGGCTCTTCCTCTTCATCGCTATGCAGCCCCTTGTCGTTGTTTTCGCGCTTAGCTTGCCTGCTTCGTTGAACACCCAACAGTCCCTGTTGGTGTGATTGGCTGGTTTTTCGGGGTGCCATGTATCCGCACAAGCGATCGAGTATTCGGTCCAAGTTGGACGGGCCCTGGGTATTTCTTTTTGAATGGCTTCTTCCACGACCGGGTTTAGAGCCTCTGAATCCGGCATTTATCGCCGTATCTTCAAAGATTATCACCGTTAATGCGGCGTTTATGCTTGTTGCGACGCCGACCGCCATTGCTGTCCTTGGTATCCGAACTACCGTGGTGTTTGGCCAAGTTGTTGTTGCTTCGAGCTAGCCACCTGTCCTCTTCCGCAAAAGTGGGTCATGAGTGTGGTGAGGGCTGCCATGGATTTCGGCTTTTCCCGCCCTAGGTGCTGGCTAGCCACTCGTCGCGGATGTTGTGTTTGAAGGCTGCTAGCGCCTCTGCATCCGGACAGTCGACGATTTGATTTTTCTTTGTTAGGAACCGTGTCCAGAATTGTCTGGCTGATTCTTCTGGCTGCTGAATTATGTGGCTAAGGTCGTCAGCGTCTGGTGGTCACACATTTGTGCCCTGGAAGTTATCGAGGAATGCGGCTTCCAGGTCCTCCCAACAACCGATTGACTCTACTGGCAAGCAGTTGAGCCAATGCCGAGCTGGTCCTTTAAGCTTGAGTGGGAGGTATTTGATGGCATGTAGATCATCACCGCGGGCCATGTGGATATGAAGGAGATAGTCCTCGATCCAAACCGCAGGATCTGTGGTGCCATCGTATGATTCGATGTTTACGGGTTTGAAGCCCTCAGGGATTTGATGATCCATTACTTCATCTGTGAAGCATAAGGGGTGTGCGGCGCCTCTGTATTGGGCTATATCACGACGTAGCTCATATGAGCTTTGTCTACTGTGTTCGGCTCGGCCGGGGTTGCTGTATCCGGCGTGCTGGTAGTCATCCCGAGTCGTGGGGCGCCCACGCGATCCGTAGATCGATCTTGTTTGCCTTGCCTTATCCTCCAATATATCTCGCAAGTCCGGCGCGTTTTCCCATGCCTTTGTACTTTTTGAGCGGCGTTGGGGCGTGGATTGAGCGTTGGGCCGAGAGGCTTCTCTGTCGTGGCCACGGGGTGGCCGGTCTGCCATGTCGTGCGCTGGTGACTTGGGTGCTTCCTCCTCTGATCGAGGCAACGGCCTGCGTTTGGGGTAGCTTTTGGAGGGGCGGTCGAGTTCATACTCTTTGGCTGCAAGGACTTCAGTCCATCTGTCAGCTAGCAGGTCTTGGTCAGCTCTAAGCTGTTGCTGCTTTTTCTTGAGGCTGCTTGCCGTGGCTATAAGCCTGCGTTTGAAACGCTCCTGTTCAGCGGGATCCTCAGGCACGACAAATTCGTCGTCGTCGAGGCTTGCCTCATCTTCGGAGGGAGGCGCGTAATTATCGTCCTCGACCTCTCTTTCTGCCGCACTGTCGTGCGGACTTGCTTCTCCCTCCTCTGTGGCCGAAGTCCTGCTGGAGGGTTGTCTTCGGCATCGTCCGGGGTGTTATTATCTCCCGTACCGGAATCACCGTTTTTGCTGTGGCAGGATTTAGAGCGGCGCCGCTGACGCCGGCGCTTCGGTTGCTTTTTGGAGGGGTCATCCTCCGTTGTTCCATCGCCGCTCCCATCTTTTGGGATATCCACCATGTATATGTCGTATGACGAGGTGGCCTTCCAAAGGCCCTCGTAGGTGCTGGGTCTTGGTCGCTCCGCATCGCCGCCCATGCCGCCGATGTCTTCGGAGTCGAAGTCTAGCATGTCGGTTAAATCATCGACAGTGGCTACAAAGTGGGTGGTGGGTGGGCGTTGAATTTCTTCGTCGTCCGCATCCCAACCTTCCTGTCCGTAGTCCGGCCAGGGCTCTCCGGATAAAGAGAGAGACTTTAATGAATCCAGGATGTCGCCAAGGGGCGAGTGCTGAAAGATGTCCGCGGCAGTGAAATCCATGACCGGCGCCCAATCGGATTCGATTGGCAGGGGCGCGGAGGGTTCGGAGTCCGGAGAGGAGTCCGGCACCGGAGTCGAGGTCTTCGCAGCGACAGGGATGGAGTTTGGCTCAATCGCCGTGAGATGGTAGCCCCGAGGCGGTGTCCAACCACCCGTCCTCGATCGGGGAATCCGGCCCGGATTAAGGGTCGGAGCGAAGCGGTGCGGCCTCCAGGCAATCGCTCGGTGCAGAGCTAGATCATACCCATCAAGACAGTGCGGCACGCTCGGCTGCGGCTCGAATCCGTCAAAGATCAAGTCTCCGCGGATGTTGGCCATGTAGTTCAAGCTTCCAAATCTGACCTGATGGCCAGGGGCGTAGCTTTCGATCTGCTCCAGATGGCCTAGCAAATTGCCCGCAGCGCGTCATGAATACGAAGATCTGTCCGGGAGAAAAGTCTCACCTAGACCGCGTCATTGTTGATGATTGAAGGAGCCATCGGGCCTAGAGGTGACGCATACGCAGGAACTCTCAATGAAAGCACCAATGTCGGTGTCAAAACCGGCGGATCTCGGGTAGGGGGTCCCGAATCGTGCGTCTAGGCGGATGGTAACAGGAGACAAGGGACACGATGTTTTTACCTGTGTTCGGGCCCTCTCGATGGAGGTAATACCCTACTCCTGCTTGATTAATATTGATGATATGGGTAGTACAAGTGTAGATCTACCACGAGATCGGAGAGGCTAAACCCTAGAAGCTAGCCTATGGTATGATTGTTGTTCGTCCTACGGACTAAAACCCTTCGGTTTATATAGACACCGAATAGGGTTAGGGTTACACAGAGTCGGTTACAAAGGTAGGAAATCTACATATACGTATAGCCAAGCTTGCCTTCCACGCCAAGGAAAGTCCTATCCGGACACGGGACGAAGTCTTCAATCTTGTATCTTCATAGTCCAGGAGTCCGGCCAAAGATGATAGTTCAGCTATCCGGACACCCCCTAGTCCAGGACTCCCTCAGCGCCCGACGGGCTTTTGCCCGTGCGAAGATGCATTGGGCCAAACTGGATGCTGAGAAGCTCGTGAAGGATGGACCCCCGGAGGGTAAGGAGCATCGCTACCCCGAAAAATATTATGATGGCGTTATGAAAGGCGCTCGGCTTGTGGCAAATGAATGTCCTAAGAACATAATTTTTGAGTGAATGTACTCATGTTGTCTTTGTAATATGAGAACGAGTTTGTTTGCGCTATATAACGCTTTGTTTAATTTAAAATATTACCTTCTCTGCGCCCGTTTATCAAAATCTGAAAGTAAGCCAGTCGTCGGCTTCCGCCCCCTTGTAACTAGTACTGGGGTGTTCGTGGAAAACCCAAACACTATTTATCCAAGTATTTGGTCCTTTAAGGAGGTGTCTAGCGCAGCGAACAAGGCAATCGGACTATTCAGCTTTATAACTCTCACTTGGCCATAGAAGTCTATAATTTTAAATTTCGGCGAAGCCCCTATTATTCGGAAGGCCGAACTGGGGCGCTATACACGCCTAAATCGGGCGAGGCCGTTTCCTCGCCTTAAGCAGAAAAAATCTTGAAGGATTTAGTACCTCGCGAACAGCGACCAGCTCTCGCCGCATCATGACGGTCAGTTTTCGGCTTTCTCTACTGAGGTGCTCGTCCGGAAGAACTGGAACATAATCGCAGTAGTTCTCCCTGCGCTACCTTAGCCGATGTAACGGAACGTAAGGTACCAAAACAAGGGAGCCGGGCTAACCCAACTATTGACCCAAAACATGATTCAGAGCTGATGCATATAATGCTATAAGTTCGGGGTGCCGCACTGTCGAAAGTGTTCGGACTTTTCTGCCATATTATGGGGCTCAATAGAAAGCCCCTGGCACACGGATCATACCAAATTGTTCGGATCCAACATTGAATAACTTTTCAAGGGAAAATATGAAGATAGTAATAAGAAGCTGACAATGTATACTATTTCCCATTGTTATTTGGACAATACGGCAAGGCGTATGTGTATAATTAATGCATTAAGCAGAAAGAAATAGGACTATTTGACATGTCCTATCCAAGGGCAGGCTACATGCGGGTATGTAAAAACAGGTATAACGAGCATTGAGGGAGACCACCTGGGTATTCCCTCGTGTGCAGAGCCTCTTACCTCCTTGGTATTCCCCTCAGTGGTGAGTCCGATAGTTCGGTTCTCTGAAGGGGCTTCCCGAAAGTGGGGTCCTGAAAATAAAGGAATTTGAAGGATGTGCGGGCCTTGTGAGGGCTGAACCGCACTGTGCGCTGCATCGTCGACTTGCCTCCGCATATGCCCATGGTATTTTGAGTGCGTAGTTGTGTACGCATGGCACGAATGCCTCCTCAGTGGGGCTATTACGGAAGCCGAATTGCTAATCGAGCTCTTGGCGTGCCTGACTATCCTGCTACGGGGTGCTCCGGACTCGCTTGACGGTGCTCGGGGTTGTTGTTGCTGAATGGGTTGTCTGCCGAAGAATGTTGCTTTGTACTTCGGCCGCCAGGGCCGCAGTATGCTCTTCCGTACGGAGGGAGCAGTCTGTGTTTACGTTGACTGTTATAACCCCGCGAGGTCCTGGCATCTTGAGCTTGAGGTATGCATAGTGTGGTACCGCATTGAATCGAGCGAACTTAGTTCGTCCCAGTAGTGCATGGTAGCCACTATGGAAAGGGACGATGTCGAAGATTAACTCCTCGCTTCGGAAGTTATCCGGAGATCCGAAGACCACTTCCAGTGTTATTGAGCCCGTACAGCGGGCCTCTACCCCTGGAATTACACCTTTAAAGGTGGTTTTGGTTGGCTTGATCCATGAGGGATCTATGCTCATTTTGTGCACTGTGTCCTAAGAGAGCAGGTTCAAGCTACAACCACCGTCCATGAGGACTCGCGTGAGATGGAATCCGTCAATGATTGGGTCAAGGACCAATGCGGCTAAGCCGCCGTGACAGATGCTGGTGGGATGGTCCCTACGATCAAAAGTGATCGGGCAGGATGACCATGGGTTGAACTTTTGGGCGACGGGCTCCATCGCATAGACGTCCCTAAGTGCACGCTTTCGCTCCCGTTTGGGGATGTGAGTGGCATAGATCATATTTACCGTTTTCACCTGCGGGAGGGGGGGGGGAATTTCTTCTGTGCCCCAGTGTTCGAACGCCGGAGCTCCTCGTCATCATCGCTGTGCAGCCCCTTGTCCTTGTTCTCGGCATTTATCTTGCCGGCCTGTTTGAACACCCAACAATCTCTGTTAGTATGATTGGCTGGTTTATCGGGGGTGCCGTGAATTTGGCACGAGCGGTCGAGTATGCGGTCCCGACTGGACGATCCTGGATTGTTTCTTTTAAACAGCTTCTTCCCCTGACCGGATTTGGAGTTGCTGAATCCGGCATTGACTGTCGTATCTTCAGCATTGTCGCCATTGTTTCGACGCTTGTGTCTATTGCGCCATGGTTTCCGTTCATCGCCGTGGGTATCCGGAGTGCGAGTTTCTGGTGCGATGTTCTTTGCCGAAACCAACCCGGCTGTCCTCGCCCACGCAAAAGCGGGTCATCAGTGTCGTGAGGGCCGCCATGGTCTTCGGTTTTTCTTGGCCGAGGTGTCGAGCAAGCCACTCGTCGTGGATATTATGCTTAAAGGCCGCCAGGGCCTCGGCGTCCGGACAGTCGACAATTTGGTTCTTTTTAGTTAGGAACTGAGTCCAGAATTTCCTGGCTAACTCTCCGGGCTATTGGGTAATGTGACTTAAGTCATCAGCATCCGGTGGTCGCACGTAGGTGCCCTGGAAGTCATCGAGGAATGCGTCCTCAAGATTTTCCCAACTGCCAATGGAGTTTGCTGGCAGGCTGTTCAGCCAATGTCTGGCTGGCCCTTTAAGTTTGAGTGGGAGATACTTGATGGCATGTAGGTCATCACCGCGAGCCATGTGAATGTGGAGAAGGAAATCTTCGATCCATACCGCAGGGTCTATTGTGCCATCGTATGACTCGATGTTGACGGGTTTAAACCCTTCTGGGAATTCATGTTCCATTACTTCATCAGTGAAGCAGAGGGGGTATGCGGTGCCTCTGTGCCGGGCTATGTCACGACGCAGTCCGGCTAGGTCTGGCCGGCTATGTTCGGCCCGGCCGGATTTATTATTAGTGCATCCGACATGACGATCATCGTCATATATTGTGGTGCGCCCTCGTGATCCGTAGATCGATCTTGGTTGCCCTGCGTTGTTTTCCAATGTATCTCGCAGGTCCTGCGTGTTGCCCCGGGCCGTAGTGAACCGGCGTGGGGGTGCGGGCTGGTACATCATTTTATCCCAGCCATGAGGTCGCCGGTCAGCCTCATCTTATGCTGGAAGTTCAGGCTCTTGGGCCTCTTCTTCTAGCGATTTGTGTTTTGGGTATCCCCTGATGGGGGGCTCGAGCCCGTATTCTTCGGCCGCCAGGACCTCGGTCCATCTGTCTGCGAGCAGATCTTGATCAGCTTGGAGCTGCTGCTGCTTCTTTCTCAGGCTTCTTGCAGTGGCTATAAGCCGGCGCTTGAAGCGCTCCTGCTCTATGGGATCCTCCTGTACGCCGATTCATCGTCACCGAGGCTCACCTCGTCTTCGGAGGGAGGCATATAGTTATCGTCCTCAAAGTATCCGTCCGTCGCCTGTTCGTCTGGGCTGACCTCCCCATGTTCTTGTTCGGCTTGCTCGAAGGTGGGCTGATCAGGATTGTATTCCTCTTTGGCGCCATCTGGATTATTTTCTTCTCCAGTGCCGGTGTTGCTGTGGCGGGGCTTGGAGCGGCGCCAATGACGCCCATGCTTTGGCTTCTTCCCTGAGGGATTATCTCCTGTTGCCTCATCGCCATTGTTTTCTTTGGGAGTATCCACCATATATATATCATATGAAGAAGTGGCAGTCCAGCGCCCTGTGGGTGGTGGTTCCTGTTCTTCTCCCACTTCGTCGTCTATACCGTCGATGTCTTCGGAGTCGAAGTTAAGCACGTCGGTCAAATCATAGACCGTGGCTATGAAGTGGGTGGTGGGTGGGTGACGAATTCCCTCGTCGCCTGCTTCCCACTCGAGCCGAACATAGTTCGGCCAGGGGTCTCCTGACAGAGAGAGAGAGACTTTAATGAACTCCAAAGGGGGAGTGCTGGAAGATATCCGCGGCAGTGAACTCCAAGATTGGGGCCCAATCGGATTCGATGGGCATGGATGCACGCGGCCCGGAACCCACGACCGAGGACAAGTCCGGGGGTCCGGAGACACAGATCTCCTTAGGAGCGGAGTCTGTATTCGACTCGAACGCCGATGAGTGTGCGGCCTCCGGAGCGGGGTCCATCCACCCATCCTCGGAAGGCACGATCTGCTCTGGAACGAAGTACGAAGCCGTAGCAGGTGCGATGTTCTGAATACTGTCCGACGGCAGATATAGGTCATGCACGCCGTGATCGTTCGACGCTCCTGACACGGGCCCGAATCCGTCGAAGATCAAGTCTCCATGGATGACGGCAGTGTAGTTTAGGTTTCCAAACCTGTCCTGATGGCCAGGGGCGTAGCTGTCGATCTGCTCCAGATGGCCAAGCGAGTTGGCCCGCAGTGCGAAGCCGCCGAACACGAAGATCTGTCCGGGGAGGAAAGTCTCACCCGGGACGACGTTGTTGAAGGTTGGAGGAGCCATCGAGCTTTACAGCGACGACACAGAGGAACTCTCAATGAAAGCACCAATGTCGGTGTCAAAACCGGCGGATCTCGGGTAGGGGGTCCTGAACTGTGCGTCTAAGGCTAATGGTAACAGGGGACTGGGGACACGATGTTTACCCAGGTTCGGGCCCTCTTGATGGAGGTAATACCCTACTTCCTGCTTGATTGATCTTGATGATATTAGTATTACAAGAGTTGATCTACCACGAGATCAGAGAGGCTAAGCCCTAGAGGCTAGCCTATGGTATGTTGTTGTTCTGTCCTACGGACTAAACCCTCCGGTTTATATAGGCACCGGAGAGGGCTAGGGTTACATAGAGTCGGTTACAGAGAAGGAGATCTACATACGAATCGCCAAGCTTGCCTTCCACGCCAAGGAGAGTCCCATCCGGACACGGGACGAAGTTTTCAATCTTTTATCTTCATAGTCCAACAGTCCGGCCAAAGTATATAGTCCGGCTGTCCGGATACCCCCTTATCCAGGACTCCCTCAGCTGTGCCCATGCCGGAGCCTGAGGCTTGATGGCAAGGACTAAAGGCATCTCCTCTGCCATGGGAGCGGTCGCTCTCACGTCTGTGGCTTGACGCCTCGGGCCGAGTCTCAAGGTTCTATGGCAGGCTCAGTGTCCTTGGCAACATCTTTGCCGGCGGCTCCTGGGAGCTTGGAGGGAAAGTACTTGCCGGGGCCTAATTTCCTCCGCTTGTTCTGCTCTGTCGATGGTTCAACGAATGGTTGAGTTAATCGAAGCACAAAAGTACTTGGTTCCACAGGCAGTTTGAGGGCAGCGCATTTCGACAAGTAGTCGGCGATGCCGTTCCCCACTCAGGGAACATGCTCCGCTTGTATACCATCAAAATGCTCCTCCAGCTTCCTCACTTCATCTACGTAGGCCTCCATAAACGGGCTTTGATAATCCTTGTTAACTTGCTTGACGACAAGCTGTGAATCACCCCTGATGATGAGCTTCTTGATTCCGAGGTCTGCCGCGATCTTGAGACCGGCAATCAACCCCTCATATTCAGCAGTGTTGTTCGTTGACATCTCCCTGGGAAAGTGCATCTGGACTACATACTTGAGGTCCTCTCTAGTGGGTGCAACGAGCAGCACACCAACACCGGCACCTTGCAGCGAGAAAGCCCCGTCAAAGTACATAATCCAGTCGTGACTTGTTTCCTTGCCGGGGAGAGTGGTCTCCTGGATCTCTTCGCCGGGTGTTGAGGTCCATTCTGCATTGAACTCTGCCAAGACTCTACTCTGGATTGTCGAAGTGCTTTCAAACTTCAAGCCAAAGCTCGACAGTTCCAAGGCCCATTCCACGTTCCTCCCGGTTGCGTCTGGGTCATGCAATATTTGTTGCAACGGGCGGCGGGTGACGACAGTGATTTCGTGTGCTTGGAAGTAATGACGCGGCTTCCTCGAGGCCATAAGGTGGCCGAAGAGCAATTTCTGCATACCGGAGTACCTTGATCTAGCCCCCTGCAAGAGGGAGCTGACAAAGTAAACCGGGTGCTGCATCATCTTCTTCTTCTGCACAACTTCATTTGGTCACGTCGCTTCTGCTCTGGTGGCGTCCGATTCTATCGTTGCTAGCACTTCCGCATTGACCTCTCTCTGCTCCACTAGCGCGTCACTGACCACTTGATTTGTTGTCGCTAGATACAGCAGCAACGACTCTTGTGGTTTAGGCGAAACCAGTATTGGCATAGAGGAGAGGTATTTCCTTAAATCCTGCAGCGCTGCTTCGGCCTCTGGGGTCCATTCCATTGGGCCGGCCTTTTTCAAGATTTTTAAAAAGGTAAGGGCGCCTCAGCAGACTTGGAGATGAATCTGCTCATGGTGGCAACGCAGCCAGCAAGCCGACGCACATCCTTGATCCGTCTGGGCGCCTCAATCTGCTCAATGGCCTTGATCTTGTCTGGATTCGCCTCGATCCCACGCTGTGACACAAAGAACCCGAGAAGTTTGCCGGACGGAACACCGAAGACACACTTCTCAGGGTTCAGCTTGAGGTTGATCTTGCACAAATTTGCAAACGTCTCTTCTAAATCTTGTACGAGTGTTGCCCTGTCCTTGGTTTTGACCACTATGTCATCCATATAAGCTTCCATATTTCTATGCAGCTGAGGCTCAAAACCAATTTGGACTGCTCTTGCAAACGTTGAGCCAGCACTCTTCAACCCGAAAGGCATTCGTAAAAAACAATACGTACCACATGGGGTGATGAATGCTGTCTTCTCTTCATCTTCTCTTGTCATGAAGATCTGGTGGTATCCTGAGTAAGCGTCAAGGAATGATAACAAGTCACACCCGGCCGTGGAGTCTACAATCTGGTCAATGCGCGGCAACGGGAAAGGGTCCTTTGGACAAGCCTTATTGATGTCTGTGTAATCAATACACAGCCTCCACTTCCCATTGCCTTGCGCACCACCACTGGATTGGCCAACCACGTCGGATGGAGTACTCCTCTCACCAAGCCTGCCGCTTCCAACTTACTGATCTCCTCTATGATGAACTCTTGCCGTTCCAAAGCTTGCTTCTTGACCTTCTGCTTGATGGGTCGTGCATGAGGACAGACAGCAAGATGGTGCTCAATCACCTCCCTGGGAACGCCAGGGATGTCGAATGCTTGTGATGCAAACAAATCGACATTCGTCCACAGGAAGGTGACGAGCGCGCCTTCCGATTTGCTGCCAAGGGTGGAGCTTATAGTGAAAGCCCGTCCCGTGCCATCCTCCTTGACGGACACCCTCTTGGTCTCTAGTGGTGTAGCTCTGGATTTCTTGCTCTTGCCGGTGGAGCTCTCTGGCACGTCCTCGATGGGAGCACATCACTCCAAAGAGGTGCGCTTGTTGGAGTGGGTGTGAGAGGTCTTACCGGTTTTCTTCCCTCCCGGGGCTTCAGCGGCAGGAGCAAGTGCCTTGGCGGTAGTTGATGCAACCGCCTCCCGGCAGAGTTGGTCAGCGCAGATCAGTGCATCCTTCTTGTCGGAGGGGACGGTGATGATGGTCATCGGCCCAGGCATCTTCAGCGTGTTGTAGGCGTAATGTGACGCCGCCATGAACTTGGCTAGTGCTGGGTGGCCGAGGATCCCATTGTAGGGCAAGGGGATCTCGGCGACATCGAAAACAATCCTTTATATCCTATAGTTCAACTCACCTCCAAATGTAACGGGCAGCATGACCTTACCCTTCGGCTGACTCCTTCCCGGGTTGACCCCTTGAAACATGCCCGTCTCTTCGAGGTCTCCATCAGGAATCTGCAGCCTTTTGATCACAACAGGCGAGATCAAGTTCAGACCGGCCCCGTCGTCAACTAGCATTATTGTTACCTTGAGGTTCCATATTGTTGGTGAAACCAACAATGGCAAACACCCGACCGCAGTTGTGCGATCAGGGTGGTCCTCGGTGTCAAAAATGATAGGTGTGCTAGACCACTTCAGTGGCTTTTGAGCATCGAACGATGGTTCCGCTACTGTGATCTCACGCGCCCACTGCTTGAGCTGGCGGTGAGAAGTGTGCAGCGAGGCGCCACCATCGACACACCTGGCCTCTATAGCTTTCTGGAACTCATGCTCTCCGGACTTGTCGTCCTCGTCATGATCATCGTCTTCTTGCTTCTTGTCGCGTCCTCGAGCTGGCCTTTCTTGTTGATTATCTTTGCCTCGGCGGCAAGCTTGGGCCCCGCGCTTCTAGTCGGATCCCTCAGCACCATCTTGGCCTTTCTCCTTGTCTCGCCTCTCATATTCGGCTTTCTGCTTCTCTGCGAGCTGCTCGACTTGCCGGTAGTTCTGGAGGTCGTGGCCCTTAGTGTGATGGATCTTGCAGTACTGCTTGTCGGAGCCTCCTGGCTTGTCGGCGGCTGCCAGGGCCCGGCAAGCGACGCACCCGGCAACTTCCTTGCGGGGGTCGTCCGCCTTGGTCTTCTTGGCAGCGCCGGCGTCGTCGGGTCCCTCGTAGGCAAGCACGACCTTTCCCTTGCGCTTCCTGTTGGGGCGTCGGCCCTTCTTTGTAGGAGTGGCAGCGTCTTCATCTAAGGAATCGGTTTCCACACCGGCGTCTTCGCCGGGGTACTTCCTTCCCTCTTCAGCCCGAGCACACCTATCAGCTAGAACGTAGAGTTCTGCCACATCCTTCACCTTGTTCATCGCCAGCTCTTCACGCATCTTGCGGTTGTGCACATTCTGATGGAATGCACTGATGATAGCGGCGGGATGAACATCCGGGATGTTGTATTGCACTCGGATGAACCTCCATATGTACTTGTGCAGGTTTTCGCCTTCTTTTTGGGGGATGACATGCAAGTCGCTTGCCTGGCCATGAGCTTGGTGGCCTCCCGTAAAGGCACCAACAAACTCATGGCACAAATCCGACCAAGAAGAAATAGAATATACTGGCAAGTGCATCAACCATGACATGACGTTGGGTTTAAGTGCCAATGGGAAGTAATTGGCAAGCACCTTGTCGTTGCGAGCTCCAGCGGCTTGCATCACGATGGTGTAGATGCTGAGGAACTCCGACGGGTGAGTCTTGCCATTGTACTTCTCGCTGACGTCAGGCTTGAACGTGCGGTGAGTGGGCCACTGGAACTTCCGCAGCTCACAGGTAAAGGCCGGGCAACCCACCTCGCAAGGTAGGCCACCGGAGCCGCCCGGAGCTGGGTGGTCCATAGCGGGCCCTGCTCGCCTATCCGACTAGTGGCGCGCTTCGCGCCGCCGCTCGATGGTGGTTCGAGCGTCTTCATGGGCTCGCTCCCGAAGAACTTGGTGTTGATCGCGGTGGGTCCGTGGGTCGGACAACGCTATGGAAATGTTAACACAAGCGTCGTCCCGACGGACCGGCACCCGCGGTAACTGGCGAGGAGGAGGAGAATGCACCGTGACCGTAGCGCCTCCGGTCCTTCCACCACTGGCATGCGGTGGCCCGACAGAGCGTCGGCCTGAGGGCCCCGCTGGTCGCGGTTCGTCCTTGTTGGCGATGCCGATGAGGCTCCGGATGGTGGCTCTCCACTCGTCAAGATTTTCCGTAGCAGGAGGGAAGTCAAGGAGCAGCTGCGCGCGCTAAGGCCTCTGCTGGCATGGGCGGCGGCGAAAGCTGCGTGGACCGTGACGCGCTCTGACTTCTCACCATGTTAGAAGGAGCTTTATCACGGCCTTGCGGCTGCACGCCATTTTCGCCAGCGCCTCCGCGTGCATGCTGGTCTTCTACGTCCCGTGAATGATGCATAGGGCTCTTCCCGCGGCGGCGCCCGGGGTCACTAACATGGTGACGCTGCTCGTTGCGCACAGCCTAGGAAGAGTGCATCGTGGGCACCGGCGTAGGCGTCTTGGAAGTCGCTGCGCCACCCGTAGGTGGCACGACGACGCCCTTGGAGGGCCCCGCGCCGCCTGCGGGGGGCTCGGCTCCGTCTTTGGACTTGGTGGCGTGCGGCTCGTTGCCTCGTGCACGAGCGGCGCTGCTCGCCAAGCTTTGGCTGCCAGGGTGATGTGGGTGTCCACGGGCCGCGCCTCGGCTTCCATCCGCGACCACCCCGTCGCCCGCCCGCACTGGTACGGGCCGTTCGGCTTCGGATGAACCGATCGCCGTGATCATCTTCTTCTTGGGAGCCAAGGCGATGAAGAACTGCTAAACTAACTGCTAGACCGGATTTTCACAACTGCGCCCCTACCTGGTGCGCCAAAGATGTCGGGGGAAACGACACCTATGGGATCACTGGAATCCCTTCTATGGTTGGCGGGCGCGGGGTTATGCAAAGAGCGGGTCTAGAAGCCAGCACGAGGATCGTTTACCCAGGTTCGGGCCGCGAGGATCCGTAATACCCTAGTCCTGCTTTGGTGTATATTTGAGTGTTCTTAAGCTCTTGAACTAGCTATGGTGCATGCGCAGTCCAAAAGATCCAAATCTTCCCTCAGTATGCCTCGGGCCTCCTTTTATAGTCAAAGGGGTCGCCACAGTGGCACACATGAGGTGGAAAGGTATATACTGTGCGCAAGCTTATCGCTTGTCATTACGGGACAAAACGCATTAAATGCGCTACTTAGGTGTCCCCTCGCTTTATCGAGGACGGTAACGAGGCCTGTCCCGTCCGCCGCCGCTCTGTTTCGCCCCGACACGCGTCCAGGCCAACGGAGCATGCAGCGCCATGTAGGCTGGCAAGCTGCTAAGTTGGCATGGTGGTAGGGTCTTCACGAAGATCTGCATGCCACCACACAGGTGCTTGACTAGTTGGATTAGTACCCACGTACCGCCACGTGGGTACTTGCTTTAGTTGGTGGGTTGGCCGCCGAGCCGGGGCGGCGATGGGGCGCCAAGGCCTTGCCGCGGTCTTGCGTATAGTCCCGGCAAGGGTCTTGCCGGGGCCTTGTGAGCGCCCTCGGCAAGGGCCTTGCCGGGGCCTTGTGGGTGTCTTCGGCAAGGAGCCTTGTCGGGGCCTCGTGGGCATCCTCGCCAAGGGGCCTTGTGGTTGTCTTGTCTTCTGGTTCTCATCTAGGCTTCGTAGGCCTTCTGTCTTCACAAAGATCTGCATGCCTCCACGTAGGCACTTCCCAAGCCTTGGTTCCAACGTTGTCGATGGTGTTGGAACTCTCTGGCTCAAGGGTGGCTGTGATGTTGGCGTTGGGTGAGATGCTCCGGCAAGGCTCTTGCCGGGGCTGCGTAGGCCGCCCCAGCAAGGGTCTTGCCAGGGGTAAACCCGTTTTGTTGCTCCATCTTCTGCGCCCCTGGTCGGAGCGCTGCTCTGGTATTCTTGTGCCTCTGCTTCCCTCTTCTGCCCTGCTAAGTGTGGTTGCAGGCGCGGCTCTAACTGCCCGTGCACAAGTAAAGGGGTACAAAGAAAGCCCCTACTTTTGTACACCGACATCACTTAAGGGCATTTATGTCTTATCATGTCGGGCTGCTCCCTAGGCTATAAATAGCCGCCCCCTACAACCACTAGCTGGTTGGCTGCTCCGAGAAAAACTGACACTTGTCATTAAGAGCATCCCATCCTCCGAGGACTTTGAGAGAAAATCATCAAGTCAGGAAAACCCAAACCCAAACACCTACAAACCCAAAGTGATTGACCATCACTGAAGAGATTGATCCTGCATGGGTCCGACGCTTGTTACCTTTGAAGACTGTGCATCTTCCAGACGGTTAGGCGTCATGGTCTAGAGCATCCAATAGGAAATTGTGGATCACCGAGTGACCGAGTTTGTGAAGGTTTGGAAGTCACCTGAAGACTTACCATGAGTGATTGGGCGAGGTCTGTGTGACATTAGCTCAAGGGGAATACAGTGAGGACTAAGTGTCCTGGACTGTGTGTTTAGGACTGGGTGTCCGGGACTGTGTGTCCTTAGGTTTGAATACCTAGCCGCCCTAACCAGACGTACAACTGTCACAGCAGTTGGAACTGGTCTACCAAACCATTGTCTTCACCGAGCTGACTGGTTCTATTTCCTCAACCCTGTCCATTACCTCATTACTGTGTTGTGTACTTGTTCATATCTGTTTGAAGACTTTGACTGAAGACTTTCTCAATTTCCTCAGTTCAATTTCTTCAGTATGTTTGTCTTCTTCCTGTTTATCCTGTGTTTACGCTTTCTGTACACTGTGCTTGTTTTCATTTCATCGTGATTGTGCTTATGTTCTGTTATGTATGCATCTGAGTTCTTATTCCGCTGCAAAGTAGTTCTTCGTTTAGGAATTTCCTCACCCTGGAATTCCTCAGTGAAGAATTCATAAAAATTGCCTATTCACCCCGCTCTAGTCGACTTAACGCACTTTCAATGATAAGAACAATGTAGCCTATAACAAACTCTACAAACATCCATAAATCAGCAAATACAACATGATGAAACACGTTGAATATTTCTAGAAGACATTTACGAGTTTACAACAGTACAACACTTACATTAGAACTGATATGCTCTCCAATAGAAAAAGTCAGGTTCAAGTGGCCAAACTTTTCACGAAGCACCAACACCATTTCAGGCTGAACGTTATGTACCTAAACAAAATGAGCCGACTCAGTTCCATGCATATCATGTGATTCCTTATTTGTGCTTCGTTCTCCAAAGATCACCTAAAATAAGTAAAAGTTAAATGAAGATGTAAAAATAGGACCGACAACAACAGAAACATGATGGTTCAGCTCTGCACATATTGTTCCAAGAGTTATCTCTATGATAAGGAGATCTGAATCTCCCAGCTTCTTGTACAGCAACTTCGTTGGTTCTGGCTGTGGGCGCGTCTCGGGTGCCATCTTCGGGTATGTTGGGCACTCAACCCTGGTAAGGTATTTCCATAGGATGAGGAAATTGTAGCGAACACGGATAGCACCATTTATCACATATACTATTGCCGAATTTTTGTTGTTGCATATACTGAAACCCCTGTTCTTGCACATTCTAATAAACATATCAAGAAGCAAAAAATCGATGTGTGAAATGATGAAAAAAATATAATAACAAAGAGGATACCTTGAGCTCTCATGTATTGTTGCATCTTCATATTTCTGTTTCCTCTTCGAATTTGTATGCCCATTTTCTAGATTGTGGTTGGATGTTACGTTTTTTTCAGGCTGATGAGCACAATGCACCTCTTATTAGAACTAACTACATGTTCTTACAAGATGACCTATACCTTATCATACTTCTCAAATGATCACGTTCTTCTTGACTACAGTTTCTTCCTGTATGTGACACATCATTCCGCTATTGAACTCTATGAATGTATCCCTGAGCAAACATTTACTCTATCAATAAAGAGCTAGCACCGGTAGGACTTTTAAGACAGGATTCTGCACTGACCTTTAATCGGATATCCAAGTCTGCAATGTAATGAAGAGTTAAGTTAATAAATTCCTGCAAGTATCACATAGCATCACTACTAAGACCTCAAAACTCATCGGCAAAAGCAGCACAAGAGAGAATGCCACACGATCTCAATTGATTATGGCTTCACAGAAGGTGAGTAACAGTGCGGTCACAAGGAACTCTGAATCCAAGCAGACTACTGCTGAATCCAAGCAGGCTGGGTACCTGATTTGCAGCGCTACTCGAATACCTTGATCAGATCAGATCCCTCCACCATGCCCACGGTCGCATTCTGCTGCCACATGAAAAAGCAGAGAATAGAGCAAGCAATTCTTGCTTGATTATCATGTGAATAAGGGAATCGACGAGAGGAACAGAGGAACGAGAGGGTCACATTTGGGTCTCACCTTGCGCAGGTGCATCATGAACTTGAGCATCTCCAGCATCATATCCTTGCGAGTGAGGAAACTGAATCAGTGAACCAAGCCTACCAAATCAAAATGAACAGAGAGAGAACTTCTTTCAGCAGCATAAACAAATGCATATACTAACATTCCTACAACTACAATCTAAGCCTGACATGGTACGTGTCGGTGTCAAAACCGGCGGATCTCGGGTAGGGGGTCCCGAACTGTGCGTCTAGGCGGATGGTAACAGGAGACAGGGGACACGATGTTTTACCCAGGTTCGGGCCCTCTTGATGGAGGTAAAACCCTACGTCCTGCTTGATTAATATTGATGATGTGTGTTACAAGAGTGAATCTACCACGAGATCAAAGAGGCAAAACCCTAGAAGCTAGCCTATGGTATGATTGTTGTTCGTCCTACGGACTAAAACCCTTCGGTTTATATAGACACCGGATAGGGTTAGGGTTACACAGAGTCGGTTACAATGGTAGGAGATCTACATATCCGTATCGCCAAGCTTGCCTTCCACACCAAGGAAAGTCCCATCTGGACACGGGACGAAGTCTTCAATCTTGTATCTTCATAGTCTTGGAGTTCGGCCGATGATGATAGTTCGGCTATCCGGACACCACCTTGTCCGGAACTCCTCGATAGCCCTGAACCAGGTTTCAATGACGACCAGTCTGGCGCATGTTGTCTTCGGCATTGCAAGGCGGGTTCTTCCTCCAAATAATTTATAGAAGATTGTGAACACCGGGATAGTGTCCGCTCTGCAAAATAAATTCCACATACCTCCGTAGAGAGAATAATATTACTCAAGATCAATCTCTGGCGTGATTCTGTGGCGTGACGCCGCACCACTACCAAGCCTTTACTCAAATTGTTTTTATTGTTCCACCTCGGTAGCGTTTAGCGAAGCGGTTTCCTTGGCACGTCTTGTCGAAGCAGAGATCATGTTCCCCTTATTCCGGGATTCCCATCAATACGGACGTGGGTAACCCAACCGCACCATTGATTGTGACACTTGGGGGATAAGCGAGTTTTACCAGGCCGGTGGGGACACATGTTTCTGTCCGCCCATATAAGGGGATAAAGATCCAACCCTTTTACCTGCGCCTTCTTCCTCCTCAGCTTATCCATCTCCGCGAACTCGAGCTCCATCGCCCAAGTCCGCACTTCTCACCTCAACCTTCTCCAACTATGTCCGGAGCGGGAGGCAAGTGGATGGCCTCCTCCGTCACGGAGGGGCAGACCAGGCTGCGCGGACGCCGGATATTTGTCCAGCAACATCGCGCATCAGCTCCCCGACGAGGGAAAGCTCGTCCCCAACCCCAGGCCCCATGAGAGGGTAGTATTTCTTCCCCATTTCCTCCGCGGACTGGGCTTCCCACTTCATCCCTTTGTCCGGGGGCTCATGTTCTACTACGGCCTAGATTTCCATGACCTGGCCCCGAATTTCATCCCCAACATCTCGGCGTTTATCTTCGTGTGCGAGGCCTTCCTCTGCATCCAGCCCCACTCCAGCTTGTGGCTCAAGACCTTCAGTGTCAAGCCGAAGGTTGTGAAGGGCAGCCAAGCGGAGTGCAGAGGCGCCATGGTGGGCAGGATGTCCCACATTACGTGGCTGGAGGGCACTTTCGTGGAAACCATCAAGGGGTGGCAATCGGGGTGGTTCTACATCACCGAGCCGCGTGACCCTGATTGGGCAGCGGCCCCCGAATTCAGATCTGGAATCCCTACACGGCTCACCTCCTGGAAAGAAAGTGGCTGGATTTGGGGCGATTCGAAGGAGCTGACCGGACTCCAAGCCTGTATCCAGAAGCTGGTGGACAAGAAGCTCAAGCTTGTCAACATAGTCCAGGTCATGCTTATCAACCGGATTCTCCCATGCCAGCGACGGGGCTTTAACATGTGGGAGTTTGATCCGGCGCAGCACTAGACCCTGAGCGGGCTCTTCGACACTACGTACGAAGATGTCTGGAAGGTGTTGTTCAAGGGCGCCGAAGCTCCCGCATCCGCTACCGAAGATCGCGGATTCTGCTCGCAGCGTCCAGCTGACGAGGTAAGTGATTTCACCACTTGTTTTCCATAGCTTGGCTCGATGCGGGATCTAAAACTCCCTTTACCTTTAACAGGAATGGTTGGCGAAGGCCGAACGGATTACCTGTCTGGCCCCATTGCCAGAGGACCTAGTGGACGCCCGCCTAACGGGGTTGCTGGCTCCGGCACCCCACATGGTGCCGGAGAAGAAGGCCAAGAAGACGGCCACGGGGACTCGGAAGAGTTCCCTGCTTTCAGGTGCTATCGGACGGCGAATCGGCGACTCCTCCCACCAAGGTGAGGAGGAGAAGAAGAAAGCCTCTCCCCCAGCGGGGGGAGGGAAGAAAAGGAAGGCCTCCCCAACAAGGGAGGTCGAAGGGTCCAAGAAGGGAAAAACTCTTCCCCCGGACTGCTCCGCCAACGCCAGTGACGACGGCGAGGACTGTCCTCCAAGGGCCAAGCTCCTGGCGAGATCGTAAGTATCCGGACTCCCGAATAACTTCAAGGTTTTCTTTTCGCCACATAATGTCTTTCTAATGCCGCATACAACCCTGCAGTCCGCCCAAGGATGATCTTCCCGTTTCGTCGAGCGGGTCCTTGGGTGCGTCGGATATGGATTCCCTTCCGACTGCCTCCACCCCCCGTGCCGCGGACGACGCCGAGGTGGGATCCCAGAAAAGGACCCACCAGGAGGAGGAGGCCCCGGAGGTGTCACAGGACACCCTCCCGGACTGTGCACCGGACTCGGCCCCGGAGGCCACAGTGGCTCCGGAGTCCGGCGGGCGACCCCTTCGTAAGAAGGGCAAGACCGTGACGCCGGCTGCCTCCGTCCAACCGGAGGTGCCGGATAATTTGCTGGAGGCGCTCAACGGCGCCTCCATCAAAGAGGAACACCGCATCGTTATGAGTGCGGTGATTCAAGGTTCAGCTCACCAAGAGCGGGCTGACTGAAGCTCGCAGTAGCCTTCTAACAGGCTTTGAGTTAAGAAATATCAATATATGTAAAATGGTACCGCATAGACAGTAGCCCCTGATGCTCGGTTCGGTGTTCGAAAAGAAAAGCCGGACTGAGGATCTTTAGAAAGATAAACGCAGGAGTCATAAAAATATGTCAATATGGGATTGCAGGCTGTGCTGCTGACCTCCGCCGCACTGACTGCGGAGGTCAATACTTTGAAGAAAAACCTCGAGCGGTCCGAGAACAAGCTCGGCCATGCCAAGAAGCAGCTCGAGGAAAAAGAAGGTGAGTAATACCTTATGAAAATTGTACCTTCTGTAAAAGGATTTGGTTGCAAGAAAAATGACAAGGATAACGTGGGTATTGTAGGGGCCACTAACGAGGTGGCGACCACAGGAGGCGGTGGCCGCGAGCATAATCTTGACATGCGGGCGCACCGAGCGAGAGAAGCAGGAGGCGCGGGTGGCGGAGGTACAGCAAGAGCTCCAGGATCTCGTGAAAAACATGAGAGCTTGGGCGTGACTCAAGACTCGAGTCTCGAGCTTGCAACGGCTCTTGAGAGTGCCAAAGCCGCTAAGGCGAAGCCTACAAGGCCCTCTGTGAGATTGAGGCGGTGAAGAAAATAGCAGCGGGTAAGGCATTTTTCATGCAAAGTAAGCATGTGAGTGTTAATTACCTGTTGCTTACCCGAATTCGGAGCTCTCCAGGAGCGTTCACAGATCTTCCTCGCAGCGTGTCCGATGCTGCCGCATTCTACTGGGCCGAGGAGGGGAGCTCGACAGAGAAGGTCTTCTGGTCTCGATATCTTTGAGGCCGTACATCCGGTGCCCCTTAGCGACCAGCTGAAGCAGCTGGTCGAGCTCCACAAGGCGGCCGAACAGGCAATGAAGGGCCTCATAGTTCGGCTGTGGCCTAAGGAGGCCATGCCTGCGAGCTACTTCGGCCTGGTGCGGCGGCTGATGGATGCGTGCCCGTGGGTAGAAGTCATCAAGCATTCCGCTTGTATTGAGGGTGCCCGTCGGGCCTTGCCCGCAAGAAGGTGCACTGGGGCAAGATGGATGCCTGTAAGCTTGTGACGGACCCGCCACTAGAGGGCAAGGAGCATTGCACGCCCGAGATGTATTATAAGAGTGTGTCAAGGCGCCTGCACTATTGCGGGTGAGTGCTCCAAAGATGTAATATTTGAGTAGACTCGCATTTTGTTATCCCTGTGCTGAAAACTTAGTTCATATGCGCTTAAGCAACGCTTGTTAATTTAAAATATTACCTTCTGTGCGGCTGTTTATCAAATCTGAGAGATGGCAAGTCGTCGGCTTCAGCCCCCATGCCACGAGTGCTGGGGTGTTCGGGATAAACTTGAGCGCTCTTGTTCCCATATTTGGGTCCATCTATGGAGGCGCTCAACACAACAAACAAGGCAACCGGACTTATAATGCTTGAACACTCTCACTTAGCCATAGAATTCTATAATTTTAAATTTCGACGAAGCCCCTAGTCTTCGGAAGGCCGAATTTGGGGCGCTATCCACGCCTTGGCCGGATAGTATCCGGCTCCTCGCTCTAAGCGGCATAAGTCTTTAAGGACTCAAAAAAAACCTCTCGAACAGCGACCGGTCTCTCGCCTCATCATGACGGTCAGTTTTAGCTTTCTCCACTGAGGCGTTAACCCAGCTCAACTGGGGCGGAATCGCAGTGGTTCTCCCAAAGGCTACCTTAGCCAATATAACGGAACGTAAGGTACCAAAACATGGGAGCCGGGCAAACCCAACTATTGACCCAAGACATGATTCGGAGCCGATGCATATAGTGCTATAAGTTCGGGGTGCCGCACTTGTGAAAGTGTTCGGACTCATCACACCACAATGCGGGAAACATAAGCCCCTGGTGTATATTAGCCGTACCAAAGTGTACGGATGCAACATGCTGTGAATGAACATATGTATGAAAAAGAGATGCAATTATAAGTAAAAAGGTGCTGCATTGTTTTATTCAGTAAGTGGTGCTACGAATGCAGAACGATACAAATAGTGCGATAAGCAAGGTATGGGACTATTTAACATGTCCCCCTCCAGGGGTAGGCTACAGATTGGTGTATAAAAATGCTCGTAATGGAAACCACCTGTATATTCGTTGTAGCCTTTATCCTTCCCTGGCTGTTGCATCGTGAGTTCGGCAGGTCTGCTGCCGGACAGGGCCTCTGACAAACGGAGTCCCGTGGATAAAAAGTAAAAGGTAAAAAGAAAAGAAAAAGGGACGATACACTTGAGAGCCCCTGGTGTGGTTGAGCCGCAGTCTGGGTTTATCGTGGTCGTGCCCCTCTCCCCATGCCCATGGTATCTTCAGAGCGTAATGGTGTACGCGAAGGACCTGCTTTGACGTTTCGCAGGAGCTGGGGTTGGGGCCGCACTGCTACGCGTGCTCGGAACGTGCCAGGTGGTCTTGTTGTAAGTTACTCCGGGCGCGCTTAGCTGTGTCCGGCCGCTTAACGGCCGGACTCGAGAATTGCCTTAAGAGGCTGCATTGCACTTCCGCCGCGAGAGCCGCTGTATGTTCCTCCATGCGGAGAGAATGTTCGGTGTTTCCGTTGACCGTGATGACTCCTCGAGGGCCTGGCATCTTAAGCTTGAGGTATGCGTAGTGCGGCACCGCGTTGAACTTTGCAACGCTGCGATGCGTCCGAGCAAGGCATGATAGCCGCTGCGGAACGGGACTATGTCGAAGATTAACTCCTCGCCGGAAGTTATCCGGGATCCGAAGACCACTTCCAGTAATTGAGCCTGTACAATTGGCTTCTACACCTGGTATGACGCCTTTAAAGGTCGTTTGGTAGGTTTAATCCTTGAGGGGTCTATGCCCACTTTGCGCCTTTGTATCCTGGTAAAGCAGGTTCAGGCTCTTTGCCGCCGCCCATCGGGACTCGTTAGGTGAAATCCATCGACGATTGGGTCTAAGACCGGTCTGGCCGAATCCGCCCGTGGCGGATGCTGGTGGGGTGGTCCTTCGGTCAAAAGTGATCGGGCAGGAGGACCATGGATTGAACTTCGGGCAACTGGCTCCATCAGCGTAGACATCCACGAGTGCGCTTTCGCTCCCTTTTGGGTATGTGCGTTATGATATCATGTTCACCGTCCGCACTGTGGGGAAACCCTTCATCCTCTATTGTTCGGGCGGTTGGGTCTCGTCTTCGTCATCGCTATGCAGCCCTTGTCATTGTTTTCGCAATTAACTTGCCTACCGTTGAATACCCAACAGTCCCTGTTGGTGTGGTTAATGGCTTTTTCGGGGTGTCGTGTATCTGGCACAAGCGGTCGAGTATTCGGTCCAAATTGGACGGACCCGGAGTAGTTCTTTTGAATGGCTTTTTCCGCTGACCGGCTTTAGAGTCTCTGAATCCAGCATTGATTGCCGTATCTTCAGTATTGTCGTCGTTAATGCGGCGTTTTTTTTACGATGCGGCCTGCCATTTCAGTCCTTGAAGTCCGGACTGCCAGAATTTTTGCTGAGGTCGTTGCTGCGTGCTAGCCAGCTGTCCTCGCCCGCGCAGAAGCGGGTCATGAGTGATGTGAGGGCTGCCATGGATTTCGGCTTTTCCTGTCCTAGGTGCCGGGCAAGCCACTCGTCGCGGATGTTATGCTTGAAGGCCACGAGGGCCTCCGCATCCGGACGATCGGCGATTTGGTTTTTCTTGGTTAAGAACCGTGTCCGTAATTGTTCCGCCGATTCGTCGGGTCAGCTGAATTATGTGGCTTAGGTCATCGGCGTCTGGTGGTCGCACATAAGTGCCCTGGAAGTTATCGAGGAATGCGGCTTCCAGGTCCTCCCAGCTCCCAATTGACTCTGCTGGCAAGCTCTTGAGCCAATGCCGGGCTGGTCCTTTAAGCTTGAGGGGAGTTATTTGATGGCGTGAAGGTCGTCACCGCGGGCCATGTGGATGTGAAGGAGATAGTCTTCGATCCAAACCGCGGGTTCTGTTGTGCCATCATAGGATTCAATATTTACGGGTTTAAACCCTTCGGGGATTTGATGATCCATTACTTCGTCTGTGAAGCATAGTGGGTGTGCGCGGCGTCAGATCGGGCGATATCACGACGGAGCTCAAAAGAGCTTTATGTCTGCTTTGTTCGCCCGGTCGGACTTATCGTGTCCGCGCGACGGTTGTCGCCACGTGCGTGGGGCGCCCACGCGATCCATAGATCGATCTTGATTGTCTTGCCTTGTCTTCCAATATATCTCGCAGGTCGGAGGCGTTCCCTCGTGGCCGTGTGCTTTTGAGCGATGCCGGGTGCGGTTCTAGTGAAGGGCCTAGAGGCCTCTCCGCCGCGACCATGGGGTGGTCGGTCAGCCGTATTGTCTCCCTGGTGATGCGGGTTCGTAAGCCTCCTCCTCTAATCGGGGAGCAGCTTGCGTGTAGGGTAGCTTTTGAGGGGCGTTCGAGCTCATGCTCTTCGCCGCGAGGACTTCATCCATCATCGGCTAGCGATCCCTGATCAGCTCTAAGCTGTTCTTTGCTTTTTCTTGAGGCTGTTCGCCCGTGGCCATAAGCCCTCGTCTAAAACGCTCTTGTTCGACGGATCCTCGTGCACGCATTTAATTCATCATCGTCGAGGCTTGCTTCGTCTCCGGAGGGAGGCATATAATCCTCTACCTCTTCTTCTGCCGCTCTCTCGTGAGGGCTGGCGTCTCCATCCTCCTGCGCTGGATCTTGCCGGAGTGGATTGTCTTCGGCACTGTCCGGTGTATTGTTATCTCCGGTGCCGGCCATTCTTGCTGTGGCGGGATTTAGAGCGGCGCCGTTGACGTCGGCGCTTTGGCTGCTTTTTGGAGGGGTCATCCTCCGTTGTTCCATCGCCGTTCCCATCTTTTGGGATGTCCACCATATATATGTCATATGACGAGGTGGCCTTCCAGTGCCCTGTAGGTGCTGGGTCTTGTTCGTCTCCGGCATCGTCGTCCATACCGTCGATGTCTTCGGAGTCATAGTCTAGCATGTCGGTTAGATCGTCGACAGCGGCTACCAAGTGGGTGGTGGGTGGGCTTTGAAGTTCTTCGTCGTCCGCATCCCAACCGTCCTGACCGCAGTCCGGCCAGGGCTCTCCTGATAACGAGAGGTACTTTAGTGAATTCAGGATGTCGCCAAAGGACGAGTGCTGAAAGATGTCTGCGGCCGTGAACTCCATAACGGGCGCCCAATCGGATTCGATTGGCAAGGGTGCGGAGGGTTCGGAGTCCGGGGAGGAGTCCGGCACCCTGGAGTCGAGGTCTTCGCAAAGGACAGGGATAGACTTCGGCTCGATCGCCGTAGAGATTAAAGCCCCCGAGGCGGTGTCCAACCACTCGTCCTCGATCGGGGAATCCGGCTCCGGATTGAGGGTCGTAGCGGATTCGCGGCCTCCGGAGGCCTTTGTTCGGCTGCAGAGCTAGATCATGCCCATCGAGACAAAGGCGGCGCTTGGTCGTGGCTCGAATCCGTCGAAGATCAAGTCTCCACGGATATCGGCTGTATAGTTTAAACTTCCAAATCTGACCTGACGGCCAGGGGCGTAGCTTTCGATCTGCTCCAGATGGCCAAGCGAATTGGCCCGCAGTGCAAAGCCGCCGAACACGAAGATCTGTCCGGGGAGAAAAGTCTCATCCTGGACCGCGTCGTTGTTGATGATCAAAGGAGCCATCGAGCCTATCGGTGACGACACAGAGGAACTCTCAATGAAAGCACCAATGTCGGTGTCAAAACCGGCGGATCTCGGGTAGGGGGTCCCGAACTGTGCGTCTAGGTGGATGGTAACAGAAGACAAGGGACACGATGTTTTACCCAGGTTCGGGCCCTCTTGATGGAGGTAAAACCCTACGTCCTGCTTGATTAATATTGATGATGTGTGTTACAAGAGTGGATCTACCACGAGATCAAAGAGGCTAAACCCTAGAAGCTAGCCTATGGTATGATTGTTGTTCATCCTACGGACTAAAACCCTCGGGTTTATATAGACACCGGATAGGTTAGGGTTACACAAAGTCGGTTACAAAGGTAGGAGATCTACATATCCGTATCGCCAAGCTTGCCTTCCACGCCAAGGAAAGTCCCATCCGGACACGGGACGAAGTCTTCAATCTTGTATCTTCATAGTCTTGGAGTCCGGCCGATGATAATAGTTCGGCTATCCGGACACCCCCTAGTCCAGAACTCCCTCAGTATGCTACTACTGCTAGTGTAGACCAAGCTTATTCATTTAGCTATCCATTCAGTCAGTTGTCCACCACAACTAAGAAATATTTTGAATCAAAGAAAGAGATCTGCTGGCATGACTGATGGATGACACATAACAAATAAATCCTACATTTAGAATAGAGTATATGCTGCCTGGCGTGATTTGAATCCAATAGACGAACGTGGTTTGGATCCACGAAAGGGGGAATTTGTGCTCCTGCACGTACATCAAGTGTCGGTGGAACACGGCCGAGGAACCCCTGGCTGCCCCTCCTCCTCCTCGGCGCACGAGCATGGAGAAGGTGTGCTTCGTCTTAGGGTGCGTGGGCGTCCACCTCGAGTACGATCGCACGAGCCCTAGGTCGCAGCCAGCTTGAAGTTGTGCTTCTGTACCACGCCCTTGACGAGCGCATTCTCGCCGGCTACGATGAAGAAAACACTGAGAGAAAAATGAAACCCAATAAGCGGCGCGGATCAAGGAGCGCCGCCGCCTGGCTTACTCGATCTGAGAGCGGCAACGAAGGAGAGGAGGCGAGAGCGAGGGGATGGGGTGCGGCGGTGACACAGTAGCAGCCCTAGGTAGGAGGAAGAGGGGAAAATGCCACTTGCCCATCTGATGATCAATATTTTTCTCTCTTTTTATCTCTTCCTTCGGCACTGTTGAGATGACATGGCTAGCGCGAGCGGCCACTCTTTCTCGGCGGTTATTGGGTTTGATTTTGTGAAAGTAAAAACGAGATAGGAGAGCAAATGATGGAATAGTTATCTCGTTGATTGAAGATTGGGGTATATATACCCCCCCCCCCCAGTACAAAGGCGGTTTACAAGGGGCAGTTGCTAAACTACAGCAACCGACATAGCATGGATTATTTCCTAATTAATCTAATTAATTAATTTCTAACACTCCCCCTAATCAATGCTTGCCTTTGAGAATGTTCATCATCTTCATCTTGAGAAATCCTTGTATAATCATTAAAGTCTCCTCCAAAAACCCTGTGGGAAAAATATGAGGAGAATAGTGTAGATATGTTGCTAAAACTCCTTTAAACCCAGTGGGAAAAATAATAAGGAGAAAATGATGCAACATATAATGATTATTGTCTCTTGATAACTCATATGAGAAAAACCTTTGAAGAAGGAGAAAACTCATCAGCGAGTTTAGAGAACAATTAATATGTCTTGAGTACTTTCTTCAAAAACCTCGATAGGGAAAATAGAAAGTATGACGTAAGATCTTTAATAAGATATTGCCTCGTTAAAAACCATTATGAGAAACTTTGAGAGCAAACTCATAAGGGAAAAGAGTGCGATATGATATGCCATTGAAAACTCTTTAAAACCCAGTGGGAAAATATAAGGAGAAAATGATATGACATATACGGGCACTTGTGTTTATATTGTCTCGTTAAAAACCTTTATGAGAAACCATTAGGGAAAAACTCATAAAGGGAAAAAGAGTACAATATATGCAATCTTAGGATTGTTAATAGGTTATAGATTTTGGATATTACTCCCCTTGAACTTTGCAAACCTGGAGAATGTGTAATACAATTCCATTGATACGATCATGACATCATGAATAATATGTAGGACTTTCAAAGTATGTTGTTTGCATATTGTTTCCTCACTTGTCTATAATTCGTGAGGATAAGTAATTTTGAGCAATGTGCTTTATGATATTGCTTTTCATATAACCTGTAGGTATTGAGTAACACAAGTGGTAGTGTCTTGATAAATCCAGTTATGTGATTCTGATGAATCTCAACCACATGATTTTGAGTGTGGTTAATCATTCTGTTGTGCCATGCATATTTTGCAAGCAATTATGTCAGAATGATAACTGGAAATAGCCATTAAAGCCCATGTAGATGACTTCCATATGAAGGCTATTCCCGCAAATTCAGTCATTGATATGGCATTGTTGGGATCAAAGAAAGAGCCAATATCATTATATCATATCATGGTCATATCTTGTATTTCCTGGTGGAAATATTCAAGATTTATTGTGAGCTTGAGATATAAGCTAATATTTCTTATATCGGTCATATACCTTTTGTTGGGGGTTGCACTATGAACAAAGATAGCAAAAATAGTGTCAGGCCTGACGTGTTTGCAATTATGAGTACTTTGTCATTGGTGAGATACAGAACTTCAGGTCCTGATATGACTTCATTATCACCTTTAGGTATAAATGGATTTGTACCCTATTAGGGGTAGTATGACCATATTACACGTCTTTTATTGGTATGATATATCCACATTGAACTTCTCGTATATGTTTTGGATATATGCGGACTGATATGTATTCTTGAGAGAATGCTCAAGTTGTAAACTTAAGCTAAATTTGGTTGAATCCAAATTCTCGTCTTGAGATGATTTTGTGCATGTTTAGGTCTTGTATAGACATTGATGATGAGGTCATCAATATACACTGAGGTTATGAAAGGAAATCAAATTTATTCCTTATTAAACATGTAAATAATCATCATTATTTGAGTAATCCTTTCCAAGAAGGAACTCATTTAGTCGGTAGTACCATATGATTTTCGACTATTTCAAGTCATAGAGTGACTTATAAAGTTTTACACAAAACTTGTTGTGATTTGCTTTTGGATTCGGAAGTATAAGCCCTTCAGGGACTTCAATAGAGATTTCTGAAATGAGTGACTCATATGCGTATGTAGCCACTTCATCCATCAACTGCATGGATAATATTTTTTTATTGCCAATTATATTTAGTATCGAAACATAATTCCACTTATACCAAGAGGGTATGGTACATCGTAATCGATATCGGGTCTCTGTGTGAACCCTTTGCTACAAGCCTCGCTTTCTCACCACCTCATTGACTTTGTCTATGGATGAGAAGTTTTTAGTATTCCATACGGAAGATACTTATGAGGAGTAGGTATTACTGCGGCAAATACTACTCGTTTGTTGAGCAAGTGCTATTCTTCATTACTTGCTTCCTTTTATGCGAACCTATATGAGTGCAAGAGGCACTCTACCATGGATTTTGGTTCTGGGCCCAAATGGTTTTAGCAATTTGAAGAAATATATGTCGACAAATGTAGTCTTTAGTTTATATGATTCTGATGGATTCATTGAAGTTTATGGAGAAAATATTTATTCCTTTTTAACTCCTTGTGATTTCCTACAACAAATGGAGTCAAGGTGTTTTGATGTCCCGGCACCAAAACACTTGTGCGCATTTATGCCGGGCTTTGGATTATGAGCATCTAGTGAGGTGTCTTTCAACTTGATGTTGAATTACATTTACTGGTTGAGGATTTGATTTCCTCTGTTTCCGCGGAAGCATATGAGAAGTTATATCTCGTCTTGTCAGATTTTCTCCCCCTCTTGCTCTCATTTTGGGGAGAAGAGTGGTTCTTTAGGTACCTCCACTCTTTCTGACACTTTACTATAAAAATATAGAATTTAGTAACACCTTGTTATCAATAAATGTACGTGGCAGATTTGCAATGTGTTGCGAATTTGATTCTCTAAACTTCTAGTTCAGATTCTTTGAGTACGTGGATATAAGGATTGAACGTCAATAACATTTCTAATTTATTTCTCGGCATTCTTGTGGTACTAATCTCCACCTAATGCCGGAAAATATCCTTATTGCTGATGCAATCAGTATACGGGCTATGAATAATTTTGATTGATGGATAAATTGTTATTCCTCACATAGATCCCTAATTTTCTGTGAGGGCCCATTGATGTATGCTGGAGTGGTGATATCGGTTTGTGACCGAATTATCGCAGATGGGAAATACTTTATGATTTCCACGTAGTTACTACAAGGGAAAGTAGTATGATATGCAGTTGGTATGATTTAGATCATACTTATGGTGTGTAAGACCGTATGTGTCCAGCAAGAGGCTGGTAAATTTACAGTTCTTTAAAAGTATTCATGTCATTCATTTGACTATCTTTGATAAGAAATTTAGTTTAACCATTCTGGGTATGTACATAAGGTACTGAATGCAATCAGAAAGTTCTCGTGAAATGAGTTCAACGACATTGTCCATTCGAATGGGTTTATCCTTTGTTTAGGAGAATTTGCTCGTATTTGATAAGTTAAGCGATTTATTGGGCAAGATCATGGTTGTGTGTGATAAGAGACACACATAAAAACATTTTATGAATGTGTATATGAGTATCATGAGTTATCTAAATTACCCCAGATAATGGTTAAGCAATCCTTATATATCTTTTGAATGTGTTCAAGGAAGAATAAGTGGTCTGCTTAGAATTTTTAAGGTGAGAGTGCCTTAAAAACGATTTCCTCTATGGCACATGTGGTGCACATAAAATCTGATGATTTGGGAAAAATTGTAACTTGATAAGTTGTGACCAACATAATTGTCAAAAATTTTCTAATCATCCTCAAACCAGGATGGCTAAGGCTATCAAGCGTAATATTTAATTTATTAATATTTAGAAAATCATTGTGTACGCAACAATATTGAGTATGACCTGAAACATACATTCAAATTTATCCGAGTATTGTATCCAAGGGATATGATATTGGACATTTTACTACACATAGTAGTACAAGTATAGTTGGAATAATTAGGAGATTACCTGAGGTCTTCGATATTATTGAGTGCAAATAAGTTCATCCTCCATTTTGTGCACTAGATTTTGGTCCTCCTTCTGATGAAGATTGTGAGACCAATCCGTTACCAGAATTTGGTTGTTATTTGCAAATTTATCCCATTGAACCTATTGGCCTTTTAATTAAAAAATTGGTGTGGTTCGACCATATGTTTGAGGGTTTGGTAATAATAGGTACAATATTTATATAACCAAACATTTGACAAACTTGAGAGTTGTCTTTTGATCATTTGAAAATGACCGATTCCTATTAAGAGATAATTCTGTCTTTGGTTGTCTATTAGCCTCCACTTTAATTTGAATTCACCATGGTTCATTTTCGTGACCACTAACTTGCATAGTATTCTCAGTACTAGCAAATATTTCAAATAATGGTATAGCACCCGTTGGGTGAATCTGATGATTTTAGGAAATTGTATGTTTCTTTACCAAAGAATCATAAGAGGATGTAAAGTGTATTAAGGGCTTTCTAACTGGATCGCAAAAAACATAGACGTTGCATGTTTGACATTGGTTAGTCACTGTGAAAGTATAACCACAATGTGATGTGGACATTGCAAAAGTGTTGAGACACTAAATCATTGCCATAATTATGGGATCCATCTTGATGGATGGACAACACTATAATTATAAATAGTGGCATAAGCTTCACTGCCATGTATTTTACCAATGTAATTGAAGTCAATCATGATTATATGCAAATATTTATGTAGTTTCCTATGACATATTCAAGCAAAATGAGGTTTGAATAGTTGATATTAGCACACAATACCATTCAGCATATAGCGAGTGTGCAAGAACAATATTTACTATGAGAGTAAAATATTTTAGTGAACAACCACAAATGCTTTAGAGGAGTAAATTTTATAAATATGTGGTGCTTTATAACCATATGTGTAGACCTCAAATTATATAGGATAACACTTTGAAGATAATCACCAGGGGTGTAGATCTCGCAGTAATAGAAAACATAATCTGACTTTTGTCAGTAGATGTTCATAATTCTATTACCTTATGTTATGCTAAATTTATGAAATCACTTTGAAGGTAATCATTTGTCAAAGTGACATGATGTAGACCTTGAAGTAATAGTGGATAGTCTGCAAAAATTTGGAGTAGATGCCAGTATTACCTTATGATATCTTGAGGTAGTCACATATAATATTAATATTTGGAAGAGCACTTCGAAGATAGTCATCTTGTTAGAATGACAAGATGTAGACCTCACAGTAGTGGTGGATAATCTGCAAATGATGCAGTAGATACCAGCAATACCTTGTGATTCACAAATAAAATTTGGAATAGTCACATTAATATTTGGAAGAGCACTTGAAGGTAGTCATCTTATCAAAATGACAAGATGTAGACCTCACAGTAGTGATGGATAATCTGCACATTATGCAATAGATGCCATCAATACCTTGTGATTCACAAATAAAATATGATGTAGTCATATTAATATGACACTTCACAATCCTTGTTTTGAATTTACATCATGATTTGGAAGAAGAATATATTTCAATTGCCAAAATATAGTTGTTGTATACAATAACATGTTATTGAGGTTGTATGAGGCAAACAAATTGAACATGTTACCTCTTTTTATTTTTTTTCCTTACACTTAACAACAAGTACATGGACTAAACTGCAGATTTAACTAAGTCTGAGGACTTAAAACTGCAAGTGTTAGAGACTGAACTCCATAAAATTAGACCTAAGGATAAAACCGATAATCTGTTTACTATTCTGTAACATGTACTAGTTACGGTCTTGAAATATGATGTTAGGAATCTACATCAAAGCATGTGTGCTCAACATGTACTATATGTACTAATATGTGGATACAAGGAAGTAGGAGGGCTGAATCAAAAAATCGCATAATGGATAAGATCCCCATTCTTTTCTTCCATGTGTGGTTCCTAAATCCTGAGTAAAATATAGCCGCTGGCCGCTGCCGGCTAAATTTCGTGTTTTGACCCTTTTTTGATACTATTTCAGGATCTGACCCCCCCCCCCTTCGAAACAATTTCGGGATTTGACCCTTTCGCCTACCGCCAGGCACCATGGCGGTAGGATTGTACAACCTACCGCCAGTGGCCCTGGTGGTAGGTGCCTTGACGGCGCCTGACGGCTGTTTGCCGAGGCTGATGTGGAAAAGGGCCTATCGCCAGGGCCCATGGCGGTAGGGTACTAAAGCCTACCGCCGGTGCCTCCGGCGGTAGGGTCCTGTGTGGTGGATAAGGTGGGGAGGGGCTGGATATTTCCTCTCCCTCCTCAACCACTCATTCAGGCCACACACTACTCACCTCTCCATCGAGCTCAAGTCTCCCCCCTCTCTCTTTGAAGCCCTAGAGCCTCTCAAATCTCTCTCATTTTCTTGAAATTGCACCAGTGGATCCGGATCATTTTCATCACCCAAGGTACCTCCCCCATTTCTCCTCCTTTTGATTGGTTGAGATCTTTGTTTTGCTTGCATTTTCTCATTTGGTTGCAAACCCTAGTTCATGTGGTCAAATCAATTCATATGATCCATTTAGGGTTATGTTTGTGATTTCCTTATGTATGATGTGCTTCATTGCTTCTGGAATAGTTTGTGTACCTAGATCTAGTCCTAGTATTAGTGTACATAATTAGGGTTGGGATTAAGAAAGCAATTAAACCTAAGTTTACTTTAATAGAAACTTTTGGAAATATAGGATGGCACCGTTCGTTTTTTTTTTGAAGCTTGTGCTGAGGCGGCTGCGAACCGTGAACGCGAATTGATTGAGGAAAAGATGAATGTCGGAGGTTGGGTGCGACATATGCCAACGGATGGCTTATCATGGTGGGAGCGAGTAGAACGTCGCCGGTGCCTAGAAGCGGGATAAGGCGTAGACACATACGCAGGCGAACTTTAGCCAAGTTGGGGCTCTCCGTGGAGATAGTACCCCTACTCCTGCTCTGTGGGGTCTCCGCATGATCACTAAGGCACTAGTGATACAAAGTGCTCCTTGAGCTGTGTCTAGAGGTAGGAGAAGGCAAGGCTAGCTCTTTCCTGCCCTAGGTAACTGGCTAGTTCTATCAGAGTTGGAACCCTTTGCATGGGTGTCCTGGGGGTTTATATAGGCCTACCCCCCAGGGGTACAATGGTAATTCGTCCGGGTGCTGGGCCCGGCTGTCACCGTCTCCGGCCTCCGGCTTCTCCGCCGACTACTGGGGCCCGCCGTCTGGTGGGTCCCGCCGACTGGTTGGTGGCTGCTCACTGTAGTCGTGCCGTCGGTGACGAGGGCTTGGTCATCTTAGCGTGGCTACAGTCCCGCCGCCTGGTGGGGGATCACTGTAGCCACACTTGGTCTCATCAGCTTAATGGCACGCTTGCCTCGGGGCAAGGGACAGCCGCCTGCTGGAGGCCGGCCCTTCCCAAGTCCGACTGATCGGGCTTCCGCCGTCTTCTACGGCGTCACTGCCCGATAGGGCCCGCCGCCGGCAAGCCGTACCGACAGGTCGTCGTGGGGAACATGACTCCGCCTGCTCGGGGCGACGTCACGGGGGACATGGCACAGTGCCACGCCATGCGGAAATCTCCGCCTGTATGGCGCACTGTAGCCATGCTCATCCCGGGATTCGGGGCGACGTGCTTTACTGCAAGCACGCTCTATCTTGTACTCTTGGGGGCCCAGACTCTGAGGGCGTCGGGTGGCCGCCCTCTCTGGGAGCTGGTCAGCTGGAGCCGGCCGCTCTCAATGCCGTCTTCTGGTGTTGGGCCGTCCTCCGGTGGCCGGCCTCTGAGCCAGCCGGCCCCCGGAGGGCGGAGCCTTTAGCTGGGGTCTTTATGGGATGAAGCCGGCCCAAAGTTTCGATGTGCCAAGGGCCTCGGGTGAGGCTACCCGTGGCCCATAACTCCGACAGTAGTCCCCAAAGCCGGTGAGGCGTCGTGGTCGTGGGGCCGTGAAGACTCAGTGGCTTCCCCTCTCACCGAGCTCCAGGAGAGTGCTTTGGTCCGCCTTGCGGCGCGCCGGCCTCCGAGGCCGGCTTTGACAAGGCGAAGCTTGTTGGCCAATTTTCGAACTTCAAGGCGGGAGAACACTTGACATGCCTGCTAAGCTTCCTCTGGCCGCCGCCCGGCACTGGAGTGCCACGCGGCGCCCGCCAGCCCGGCCAGCCTGCCACCCCACGCTCCTGATGGGATGTGACAGTGGGCCGGGCCCGCTGAGGGAGTCCTGGACTAGGGGGTGTCCGGATTGCCGAACTATCATCTTTGGCCGGACTCCTGGACTATGAAGATACAAGATTGAAGACTTTGTCCCGTGTCCGGATGGGACTTTCCTTGGCATGGAAGGCAAGCTTGGCGATACGGATATGTAGATCTCCTACCATTGTAGCCGACTACATGTAACCCTAACCCTCTTGGTGTCTATATAAACCGGAGGGTTTTAGTCCGTAGGGGCGAACAACAATCATACCATAGGCTAGCTTCTAGGATCTAGCCTCTGTGATCTCGTGGTAGATCTACTCTTGTACTACCCATATCATCAATATTAATCAAGCAGAGTAGGGTTTTACCTCCATCGAGAGGGCCCGAACACAGGTAAAAACATCGTGTCCCTTGTCTCCTGTTACCCTCCGCCTAGACGCACAGTGCGGGACACCCAACCCGAGATCCGACCGTGTTGACACCGACATTGGTGCTTTCATTGAGAGTTCCTGCGTAGTCGTCACCCATAGGCCCGATGGCTCCTTCGATCATCAACAACGACGCGGTCCAGGGTGAGACTTTTCTCCCCGGACAGATCTTCGTATTCGGCGGCTTTGCACTGCGGGCCAATTCGCTAGGCCATCTGGAGCAGATCGAAAGCTACGCCCCTGGCCATCAGGTCAGATTCGGGAGTTTGAATTACACGGCCGACGTCCGCGGAGACTTGATCTTCGACGGATTCGAGCCACAGCCAAGCGCGCCGCACTGTCCCGACGGGCATGATCTAGCTCTGCCACCGAACAGTGCCCTGGAGGCCGCACCAGAGTCCGCTCCGACCCTTTGCTCGGAGCCGACTCCGCCGATCGAGGATGTGTGGCTGGACACTGCCTCGGGGGCTCCGATCTCTACGGCGATGGAGCCGAACACCATCCCTGTCCTTTGTGAAGCTCGTGACTCCAAGGTGCCGGACTCCTCCCCGGACTCCAAACCTTCCGCGCCCCCGCCAATCGAATCCGATTGGGCGCCGGTTTTGGAGTTCACCGCCACAGACATCTTTCAGCACTCACCCTTTGGTGACATCCTGAACTCACTGAAGTCTCTCTCTTTATCAGGAGAGCCCTAGCCGGACTATGGTCAGGAAGGTTGGGATACGGACGACGAAGAAATTCAACGCCCACACACCACCCACTTTGGTAGGCACTGTCGATGATTTAACCGACATGCTCGACTTTGACTCCGAAGACATCGACGGTATGGAGGACAATGCCGGAGACGACCAAGAACCAGCGCCTACAGGGCACTGGAAGGCCACCTCGTCATACGACATATACATGGTGGACATCCCAAAAGATGGGAATGGCGATGGAACAGCGGAGGATGACCCCTCCAAGAAACAGCCTAAGCGCCGGCGTCAGCGGCGCCGCTCTAAATCCAGCCACAGTAAAAACGGTGATTCCGGCACGGGAGATAATAACACCCCGGACAGTGCCGAAGACAAATCCCTCCAGCAGGATTCAGCACAGGAGGATGGAGAAGCCAGCCCGCATGATAGAGCAGCAGACAGAGCGGTAGAGGATGATAATTATATGCCTCCCTCCGAAGACGAGGCAAGCCTCGGCAATGACAATTTGTCGTGCACGAGGATCCCGTCGAACAAGAGCGTTTCAAATGCAGGCTTATGGCCACGGCAAGCAGCCTCAAGAAAAGCGACAACGACTTAGAGCTGACCAAGACCTGCTAGCTGACAGATGGACTGAAGTCCTTGCAGCCGAAGAGTATGAACTCGAACGACCCTCCAAGAGCTACCCAAAACGCAGGCCGCTACCCCGATCAGAGGAGGAAGCACCCCAACCTACATCACCAGCGTACGACGCGGCCGACCGGCCACCTCGTGGCCGCGACAGAGAGGCCTCTAGGCCCTCCACTCAAGCCGCACCCCGGCGCCGCTCAAAAAGTACCAAGGCACGGGGAAACGCGCCTGACCTGCGAGATATATTGGAGGACAAGGCAAGGCAAACAAGATCGATCTACGGATCGCGTGGGCGCCCCACGACACGTGATGACAACCGTCACGCCGGATACAGCAATTCCGGCCGGGCCGAACACATTAGACAAAGCTCATTTGAGCTGCGTCATGATATAGCCCAATACAGAGGCGCCGCACACCCACTATGCTTCACAGATGAAGTGATGGATCATCAAATCCCTAAGGGTTTTAAACCCGTAAATATCAAATCATATGATGGCACGACAGATCCCGCGGTTTGGATCGAGGACTATCTCCTTCATATCCACATGGCCCGCGGTGATGATCTACACGCCATCAAATACCTCCCACTCAAGCTTAAAGGACCAGCTCGGCATTGGCTTAACAGCTTGCCAGCAGAGTCAATCGGTTGTTGGGAGGACCTGGCAGCCGCATTCCTCGACAATTTCCAGGGCACCTACGTGCGACCACCAGACGCCGATGACCTAAGCCACATAATTCAGCAGCCAGAGGAATCGGCCAGACAATTCTGGACACGGTTCCTAACAAAGAAAAATCAAATCGTCGACTGTCCGGATGCAGAGGCACTAGCGGCCTTCAAACACAACATCCGCGACGAGTGGCTGGCCCGGCACCTAGGACAGGAAAAGCCGAAATCCATGGCAGCCATCACCAGACTCATGACCCACTTTTGCGCGGGAGAGGACAGCTGGCTAGCTCGTAGTAACAACTTGACCAAAAACCCTGGTAGTTCGGATACCAAGGACAGCAATGGCAGGTCGCGTCGCAACAAGCATAAGCGCCGCATTAACGGCGATAATGCTAAGGATACGACACTCAATGCCGGATTCAAAGGCTCTAAACCCGGTCAGCGGAAAAAGCCATTCAAAAGAAATACCCAGGGCCCGTCCAACTTGCACCGAATACTCGATCGCTCGTGCCAGATACACGGCACCCCCGAAAAACCATCCAACCACACCAACAGGGATTGTTGGGTGTTCAAGCAGGCAGGCAAGTTAAACGCCGAAAACAATGACAAGGGGCTGCATAGCGATGATGAGGAGGAGCCCCGGCCGCTGAACAACAGAGGACAGAAGGGCTTCCCCCCACAAGTGCGGACGGTGAACATGATATACGCAACCCACATACCCAAAAGGGAGCGGAAGCGTGCACTAAGGGACGTATATGCGATGGAGCCAGTCGCCCCAAAGTTCAACCTGTGGTCTTCCTGCCCGATCACTTTTGATCGAAGGGACCACCCCACTAGCATCCGTCATGGCGGATTCGCCGCGTTGGTTCTAGATCCAATCATTGACGGATTTCACCTCACCAGAGTCCTGATGGACGGCGGCGTGCTGAACCTGCTATATCAGGATACGGTCGCCAAAATGGGCATAGACCCCTCAAGGATTAAACCCAAAAAGACGACCTTTAAAGGCGTCATACCAGTGTAGAGGCCAACTATGCGAGGCTCAGTTACACTCGAAGTGGTCTTGGATCCCGGATAATTTCGAGCGAGGAGTTAATCTTCGACATAGTCCCGTTCGCGGCTATCACGCACTTTGCTTTCGGACGAACGCGTTTGCAAAGTTCAATGCGGTGCCGCACTTCTGGCGTACCTCAAGATCAAGATGCCAGGCCCTCGAGGAGTAATTACGGTCAATGGAAACACCGAACGCTCTCTCCGAACGGAGGAGCATACGGCGGCCCTCGCGGCAGAAGTGCAAAGCAACCTCTCAACGCAACTCTCGAGTCCGGCTATTAAACGACCAGACACCGTCAAGCGCGCCCGGAGTAACCTACAGCAAGACTGCCTAGCACGTTCCGAACACGCGTAGCAATGCGGCCCCAACCCCAACCCTCGCGAAACTGCGAAAACAGTACTAGCGTACATAACTACGCTCTAAAAATACCATGGGCATAGGGGGGCATGACCACGGCATGCCCAGCATGCGGCTTAACCGCACTAGGGGCTCCCGATTGTGTCATTCATTTTTTTCTTTTTCTCTTACTTTCAGGACTCCGTTCTCAAGAAGCCCTGTCCGGCATTAGAATCGCCGAACTCACGACAGCCAGGGAAGTGGAAAGCTACGCCGAGTATCCAGGTGGTCTCTATTACGAGCAGTATACCTGTTTTACATAAAATCCCGCAAGCTTACCCCCGGAGGGGGACATTTCAAAAGTCCCGTTACTTGCTTATCGCACTATTTGTATCATTCTGCTTTCATTGCAGTCTCTTTTGAATAAACAATATATAGCTTTTGCCTATTATTGCATTCCTTTTTCTTATATATGTTCAGTTATGACATTGTGCAACCGTACAATTTTGTACGGCCAATACACCAGGGGCTTATGTACCCCAAAATATGGTGTGATAAGTCCGAACACTTTTACAAGTGCGGCACCCCAAACTTATAGCATTATATGCATCGGCTCGGAATCATGTCTTGGGTCAATAGTTGGGTTTGCCCGGCTCCCATGTTTTGGTACCTTACGTTCCGTTATATCGGCTAAGGTAGCTGGGAGAACCACTGCGATTGTGCCCCGGTTGAGCTGGGTTAAGCACCTCGGTGGAGAAAGCTAAAACTGACCCGTCATGATAGGGCGAGAGCCGGTCGCTGTTCGAGAGGTTTTCGAGTCCCTAAAGACTTATGCCGCTTAGAGCAAGGAGTCGGCATTGTCCGGCCTAGGCGTGGATAGCGCCCCGAACTCGGTCTTTCGAACACTAGGGGCTTCGCCGAAATTTAAAATTATAGAATACTATGGCTAAGTGAGAGTGTTCAAGCATTATAGTCCGGTTGCCTGGTTCGTTGCGTTGAGCGCCTCCCTCGAAGGACCCAAGAATGGCAACAAGAGCGCTCAAGTTTATCCCGAACACCCCAGCACTCGTGGCATGGGGGCTGAAGCCAACGACTCGCCATCTCTCAAATTGATAAACGGCCGCACAGAAGGTAATATTTTAAATTCAAAAGCGTTGCTTGGCGCATATGAACAAGTTTTCAGCGTACAGGATAACAAATGCGAGTCTACTCAAAAATTACATCTTTGGAGCATTCACCCGCTATAAGGCTGGCACCCTTCAGGACGCCCTCATAATACATTCCAGGCTTGCGATAATCCTTGCCCGGCGGTGGTCCGTCCGTCACAAGCCTCTCAGCGTCCAGCTTGCCCCAGTGCACCTTAGTGCGGGCAAGGGCCCTACGGGCACCTTCAATGCAGACGGAGCGCTTGATGACTTCAGTCCATGGACAGGCGTCCACCAGCCGCCGCACTAGCCCGAAGTAGCTCCCAGGCATGGCTTCCGTAGGCCACAGCCGAGCTATGAGGCCCTTCATGGCCTGTTCGGCGACCTTGTGGAGCTCGACCAGGTGCTTCAGCTGGTCGCTCAAGGGCACCGGGTGTCCGGCCTCAGCATACTGAGACCAGAACACCTTCTCCATCGAGCTCCCTTCTTCGGCTCGGTAGAACATGGCGGCATCGGACACACTGCGGGGCAGATCTACGAAGGCTCCTGGAGAGCTCTGGATTCGGGTAAGTAACAGATAATTGACTTTTACATTCTTGCTTTGCATAAAGAATGCCTTACCCGCCGCTATCTTCTTCATCGCCTCAATCTCCTGGAGGGCTTTTTGGGCTTGACCTTAGCGGCTTTGGCACTCTCAAGGGCGAGGCAAGCTCGGACTCTCGAGTCTTCGAGTCACGCTCCAAACTCTCGTGTTTTTCCACGAGAGCCTGGAGCTCTTGCCGCACCTCCGCCACCCGCGCCTCCTGTTTCTCTCGCTCGGTGCGCTCCGCGGCCGCTTTGTTTTCGGCCGCGGACACCGCTTCCTTCAGGGTCTCCACCTCGTTCGTGGCCCCTGCGGTACCCACGTTACTCCTGTTATTTTTTGCAACCACATTTCTTATATATATAATCCCATAAGGTATTACTTACCTTCCCTGTCCTCGAGCTGCTTCTTGGCAAGGCCGAGCTCGTTCTTGGACCGCTCGAGGCTCTCCTTCAATGCATTGACCTCCGCAGTCAGTGCGGCAAAGGTCAGCAGCGCAGCCTGCATTCCCATATTGACACACTTATGTTAGACTCCTTCGTATATCTTTCTAGATCCTTAGTTTGGCTTTTCTTTCCGAATACCAAACTAAGCATCAGGGTCTACTGTCTATGCGGTAATCTTCTTACATATCTTAAAAACTCACCTCAAAGCCTGTTAGAAGGTTGTTGAAGGCTTCAGTCAGCCCGCTCTTGGCGGACTGAACTTTCTGGATCACCACACTCATAACTGTGCGGTGCTCCTTGTCGATGGAGAGCCTTTATTAAGCGCCTCCGGCAAGCTATCCGGTGCCTCCGGTTGGGCCGGAGGTCCCGGCGTCGCAGCCTTACCCTTCTTCTGAAGGGGCGCTGCCGGACTTCGAACCTTGAAGGTTCCCAGACGGAGTCCCACCAGGGTCGGACTTAGAGCCCTTGGGGTTTCATCCCCTCGCGCTGGAGTCCGGAGGTTGCCTTGCGGCACCTCCTGGGCCACCTCCTCTGACCGGGCCCTCTTGGGGCCCCACCTCGCATCGTCGGCAGGCCTTGAGGAGAAGAGGCGGCGGAAGTGAATCGCTTTCCACATCCGACGGATCCAGGACCCTTCGGCAAGCGGCCAGCTAGATCCTTAGGCGGGCTGCAGTTGTATTCGGCATTAGAAGACACTATGCGACAAATGAAAAAGCCATGAGTTATTCAAATCCGGACACTTACGATCTCGCCAGGCTTCGCCCTAGATGGCCACTCCTCTCTTCGCCCGTCGCCAAGCGTTGGTGGAAGAGATTCGGAGGAAGGGTCCTTCCCTTCTTGGACCCTCCGGCCTCCCCAGTCGGGGAAGCCTTCCTTTTCTTCTCTCCCCCCACTAGGGGAGAGGCTTCTTTTTCCTCCTCCTCGTTTTCACGGGAGGATTCCACCTCATAGTCGTCGGACGATGATTCCGACGGCACCGGGCGCCGGGCACTCCTTCGAGTTCCCGTGGCCTTCTTCTCCGGCACCACGTGCGGTGCCGGAACCAGCAGCCCCGTGAAGCGGGCATCTACTGGGTCTTCTGGCAAAGGAGCCGGACAGTTAACCTACCCGGACGTGTTCTGGCAGTCCTGTCAAAGGTAAGGGAGTTTAGATCCCGTATATAATCAAACTATGAAAAACAAGAGTCTCGTAAAGGGCAAAATAGCTTACCTCGGTAGCTTGACGCTGCGAGCTAAATCCGCGATCTTCGGTAGCGGATGTGGGAGCCTCGGCGCCCTTGAACAGCGCCTCCCAGGCATCTTCGTACGTAGTGTCGAAGAGTCTTTTCAGAGTCTGGTGCCGCTCCGGATCAAACTCCCACAATTTGAAGGCCCATTGTTGGCATGGGAGGATCCGGCGGATGAGCATAACCTGGATCACGTTGACAAGCCTGAGATTCTTGTTCACCAGGGTTTGCATGCAGGTCTGGAGTCCGGTCAGCTCTTCCGGATTACCCCATGCCAGGCCCGTCTCTTTCCAAGAAGTGAGCCGCGTGGGAAAACCAGAACGAAATTCGGGGGCCGCCGCCCATTTAGGGTCGCGCGGCTCGATGATGTAGAACCACCCCGACTGCCACCCCTTCACGGTCTCCACAAAGGAGCCCTCGGGCCATAGGACGTTGGCCATCTTGCCAACCATGGCGCCTCCGCACTCCGCTTGGCGGCCGCCCACTACCTTCGGCTTGACATTGAAGGTCTTCAGCCATAAGCCGAAGTGGGGCTGGATGCAGAGAAAGGCCTCGCACACGATGATGAATGCCGAGATGTTGAGGATGAAATTCGGGGCCAGATCGTGGAAATATAGGCCATAGTAGAACATGAGCCCCCGTACAAATGGGTGAAGTGGAAAACCTAGTCCGCGGAGGAAGTGGGCGAGAAACACCACCCTCTCATGGGGCCTAGGGGTGGGGATGAGCTGCCCCTCGTCGGGGAGCCGATGTGCGATGTCGCCGGACAAGTATCCGGCCTTCCGCAGCTTTTTTTACTTGACCCTCCGTGACGGAGGAGACCATCCACTTGCCTCCCGCTCCGGACATGGCTGGAGAAGGTCGAGGAGGGGTGTGCGGACTTGGGCGCTGGAGCTCGAGTGCGCAGAAATGGATGAGCAAAGGAGGAAAAAGGCATAGGTGAAAAAGTGAATCCTTATTCCCTTATATGGACGGACGAAGCTATGCGTCCCCACTAGCCTGGTAAAACTCGCTTATCCCCCAAGCGTCGTAATCAATGGCGCGGGTGGGTTACCCACGCCCGTATTGATGAGAATCCCGGAATAAGGGGGCACGATCTCCGCATTGATAAGACGTGCCAAGGAAACCGCCTCGCTAAACGCTACCGAGGTGGGACAAGTAAAAACGATTGAATAAAGGCCCGCCGTGGTGTGATGTCACGCCCGCGGAATACGCCGCCAGATCTGTGTAAAGATTATTCTCTCTCTACGGTGGTATGTGGAACTTGTTTTGCGAGCGGACACTATCCTTGCGTTCAAAATCTTCTATGAAGAATTCGGAGGAGGAACCCGCCTTGCAATGTCAAGACAATATGCGCGCGCCGGACTCGTCGTCATTGAAGCCTGGTTCAGGGAGACTCTTGAGGGAGTCCTGGACTAGGGGGTGTCCGGATAGCCGAACTATCATCTTTGGCCGGACTCCTGGACTATGAAGATACAAGATTGAAGACTTCGTCCTGTGTCCGGATGGGACTTTCCTTGTCATGGAAGGCAAGCTTGGCGATACGCATATGTAGATCTCCTACCATTGTAACCGAATCTGTGTAACCCTAACCCTCTTCGGTGTCTATATAAACCAGAGGGTTTTAGTCTGTAGGACGAACAACAATCATACCATAGGCTAGCTTCTAGGGTTTAGCCTCTCTGATCTCGTGGTATATCTACTCTTGTACTACCCATATCATCAATATTAATCAAGCAGGAGTAGGGTTTTACCTCCACGGAGAGGGCCTGAACTCAGGTAAAAACATCGTGTCCCTTGTCTCCTGTTACCATCCGCCTAGACGCACAGTTCGGGACCCCCTACCCGAGATCCGCCGGTTTTGACACCGACACCCGCCACTACTGGGCCTCGGCGCGCGGGCAGATCCGCTGTGCCGAGGCGGACGGTTGCGACTCCTGTGGTATTTTATGGCGCAGTAAATTCACGCGGTGAACGTGGGGTCGTGGGGGCGTGGGCGTAGTTAATCCCACGTCCCACGCCCCGTCCCCTCGGCTTCATAGCCCAAGGCTATAAGTAGGGGGAGAGAGGGGCGCGGCGGGGCACGCGCGCCCCCTCCCACTCCTTCTTCCTCTCGCTCTCCTCACCACTGTTGCGGTTGCTGCTTCTTGCTTGCCGTGGTGCTGCTGCTACCACCGCTGCTGCGCTCTTGCCACTTCCGCAGCCCCGCCCGAAGCCATGGCGCGCGAGAAGGGCGGCGACTGGGACGGCTCGACGGTCATCGAAGACCACATCACCTTTCTCCGGGACACGCGCCGGATGCCCAGCGCGGCATTCGTCAAGGCGCGGGTGCCGCCAGAGGCGGAGATCTCGCCGACGCCGAGGGGGAACGAGCGAGTCGTCTACCGCTCGCACTTCCTCCGCGGCTTCGGACTTCTGGTGAGCGACTTCCTCCGCTTGTTTCTCGACTTCAACAATCTCCAACCTCAGCATCTGACGCCTAATGCCATGACCTTGCTCTCCGCCTTGGTCACGGCGTGCGAGGGCTACATCGGCATCCTCCCCACAATTGAATTGTGGGGAGCGTTCTTATATGGGAAGCTAGGCACCTCCGCCAAGGACACGGCGGCCCAGTGCGGCGGCTATGTCGCCGTGCGCCGGTCGGCGAAGCGGAACGCCTTCCCCGTCATCAAGCTGGCCCAGTCAGTGAAGATGTGGCAGCAGTCCTACTTCTACGTCGAGAACGTAGATCCGGCTGCCGACTTCCTCAATCTGCCGCCCCACGAGCCCCCCCCCCCCCCCCCCACTAGACTTCGGCCCAACTCGGGGTACAAGCCGAAGCCGGTGTCAGCAGACGCGGCGGCCGCCATCGGCCGAGTCCGAGTGCTCCAGGAGTCGGAGGGCCTCGTGACCTCCGACCTCCTCGTCGCCTTCGTCGAGCGCCGGATCCTCCCGCTCTAGAGCCGCTCTCATCCGATCTTCCAGATGGGCGGACACCGTGACCCGTGCCGGCTGTGCACGAAGGAGATGCCGCCTGCCGAGGTCGCGTAGATGGTGAATGAGATCTCCGACCTCAAGGTGTCGGAGGGAGACTGGCGGTACGGGAAGCGGCCGTACTCCCGCGACAATCCGCCGCCTGCCGTAAGTCCCTAGATTTTCTGCTTTTAGGTCCATCTTTTAGTTTTGCTCTTCTTGTGATTCGACTCCTCTCTGGAGCGCAGATTTATATGTCCACGGCGGGGGCCGCCATTGTGGGGCCGGGTGGTGACTACCAGCCGGACAGGGCAGTGAGCGACGAGGATGACCCCGACTTGGGGGCGGCCGCCCTGGCGGACGACGCAACAGGCGGCGGCGGAGCAGGCGGCTCCGAGGAAGGCGGCGGCGTGGAGACCTGGCCCGATGATGATGACGACGAAGACGAGCCGCGCCCGCTCGGAGCTTGGCCAACACTGGCGCCGGCCCCTCTGCTGGGCCACCCGCCCGTGGCGGCAAGTGCAAGCGGAAGCAGGGCGCTGCCCTGTTCGGCAGCGTGCCGAAGAAACCCAAGAATCCGGCCGCGGCGACCAGGCGGCAAGAGGCCGCAGCCAAGGCTGCCAAGTACCAGAGGCAGCCGAAGGTGCCGGTCATGGTATCGGCGTAAGTATCTTTCTCTTGCCTCCACTTCTTTGTTGGTCTGACCTAAAAAGCTTTTTGTTGTGTCTTCATAATTCAGGGCCCCGCTTACCCTCGAGAAGTCAGGCGCTGCCTCGGTCATCAGGTCGGCGACGACCTCCTCCACCAGCCGGCGGATCGACCCGGCCGCCAACCTCCGGGAAGCGGGAGAGCGGAACACGCGGGAGGCGCGCGACGAAGAGGTCGACTGCCTGGCGAAGGCGGAGGCGGACAAGGCCGCAGCCTCCCTTGGCGAGGAGGCCGGGCGCAGCGGAGGCCGGTTGCGGAGAGGAGCGGCTCATGAGCCCGCGCAGACGCTGTGGAGCCGCTGCCAGACGCCACTGAACACCACGCCACCCCCACCGGAGTTCGAAGCAATGACCGGGGGAGCCGGAGATGAGCACCCGGTCATGGAGAGGGAGGGCGGCGACGTGGCTATGCCTGACGTCTTCGTGCCGCCGCCGCCTCCCACTAGCGAAACGCGAGTTGAGCAGCCGGCTGAGCCGCCTGTGCCACCGGCCGAGAACGTGGTGGTGACGGACCTAACTCCTCAGGTCCGCACGCCCGCTCGCCGCCGTCTTGAGAAGGCGGCCTCGGCGCCGCGACCACTGGAGACCGGAGCTGCGAGCTCGTCGGTCCCCGACACCGAGGCATCCAGCGCCGCGCCGACCGGCTGGGTACGCGGAGGAGGGACGGGCGCCATGAACCAGGCGTCCCTCGATGTCCAGGCTAAACTCCGGGCCGAAGCCGAAGCCCTCAGGCGCTGCAACGAGGCGTTTCTGGATTCGCGAGCAGCCATCCGCGGAATCTTCCTGCTTCTTTTTACTTTGATCTTCTTTCATCTTTCGTGGGGGCGCGCCAGCGCACCCACTGGGTGTAGTCCCCAAGTTTCGGGCCGGCTGCTGAGCAGGCGGTCTGGAACTTTATCTTGTCGGAGTTAAATGTTGATCTTGTCTGGTATCCCCTTCTGCAGGACTATCACAACCTCCGTGCGGTCGCCTACAACTCCAGGGTCCAGGAGCTGGAGACGGAGACCGGCCATTTGTCTGAGAGCCGGAGTAAGCTTCTATTCCTTTCCTCTGCGGGGGCGTGCCAACGCACCCGCGTGGTGTAGTCCCCGAGGTTCGGGCCGACTGCTGAGCAGTCGGGCCGAATCTCCCCGGTTAACTGCATCCTTCTTTGTTTTTTGACTGATGTTCTCCCTTTTCTTTCTTTCTTCAGAGGCCAACGCCGCCTTGCAGCAGCAGCTGGGTGAAGCCAACACCGCTCTGCGCGGCAAGGAGGAGGAGTGCAGCAAGCTGGCCGAGGAGCGGGACCGGCTGGTCACTCAGCTGGCCGAGCAGGCGGAGGCCCTCAAGGCGGCCCAGCAGGAGGTGAAGACGAAGGAGGCCAACCTCCTCGCCGATTTTGAGGTCGAGCGCTCTGCCTGGGCCGACAAGGAAGCCCAGATGACAGCCTGCTTCAGCAGTATTGAAGACTTGGTCGATGGTGAGCTTTGTTTTCTTTGTTTCTTGCATTGAGCTGCCGGCCCTTATCTAGGCCGATTCCTTGTTTATAACTTTGGTTTTTTCTTTCCTTCTGTCCAAGCAGACTTCTTCCCGGGCCACTCTGTTGCCGCGATCCAGATGATCGAGGCCCAGCGCGAGGAGCGAAGGGCGGAGGGCGTGCAGATCGCCGCTGACGCCCCCCGGACTCTCAGCGAGCAGATCCTCAGCATCCAGGCCCGCCTTCGGCCTTCCCATCAAATGTTGCGCCGCCTTCAGCGTATCGGCGCCCAGGCGGTTTCTGCCCTTTGTCCAGGCTTGTCGGCCCCACGCACCCCAAGCCGGACTGTCGACTGGCTGGAGGTGGCGGCCGGCCGCCTGGAAGCCTGGAAAGGCTCAGCAGCCCGGGCAGGAGCGCGCCGGGCCTTGGAATTCGTCAAGGTGTGGTACCCTCGGTTAGATCTAGCCCAGTTAACCATGTTCCGGCTGGAGGCGCAGGAGGAGCTGGCAGCGGTGGAAGCCGAGCTCATCAACAGGGCGGCGGCGGTCGCCGACTTCACCGACACCAGCATCTTCGTCCCGAAGGTGGTCGAGGAAGGCGCCGAAGCGCCGCAGGAGTGGCTTGGGCTGAACCCGGAGGACAGCGAGGATTCAGCTGAAGTCATCGACTCCAGTGATGAAGGGGAAGAAGGGGAGGAGGAGGAGGAGGAGGAGGAGGAGAGCGACGTCGACCTGCCGGAGGTCGGGGCGGATGGTCAGCCCCAACCTGACCGGGCCTCAAGCAACGAGCCGCGCTCCAAAGCGCCGACTGCTACTGGAGACCGTTCCTCCGACGGGCGCCACCGACTCCGTCATCCAGCCCTCCGCCGTCCCGACTGCCGCTGCCGACTCTTCTGCCCAGACGGAGCCGCCTGCTGCATCAGGCGGCACGGCCGACTCCAGCGTTCAGCCGGAGCATTCCGCCGTGCCAACCGGCATTGCCCAGCCGGAGCCTTCTGCTGCACCAATCAGCACTGCCCAGCCGGAGCCTTCTGCTGCACCAACCGGCACTGCCCAGCCGGAGCCTTCTGCCGCTCCTTAGGATTTTCTCTTTTCCCCTGTTTGCTAGAGTCTTGGACAACTTGGTCAAATTTTGCAGTTCCGCCAGCGGGGTGTATGTCGAACTTTGTTTGAATGCCGGCCGGTAGGCCTTTATCCATGTAAATATTCTATTATTGCTTATGTTCTGCCGACTTCTATCTTTTCTTGCCTTTTGCTCCTTGGTTTTTTCCTTTGCCGCCCTCCCTTGGCTATCCTCTTGCCAGTCAAGCAGCCGCTCTGCGGACTGCGGCTGGGTTGAGTACTTAGCTGTTTCTGGGAGGGCTAGTACTTAGCCATTCGGAGCGTTGGTAATAAAAGCAGAAGCCGGCCGACCGGCTGCTCGACAACCGGACAACTAGGTGCGATGCCGGCCTCCATTATATGTGTTTCTTCCTTAGTCGTTTTTCGTTTGGGGCACTGTTTTGCAACCCCTGCCCGCCGTGCAGTCACTCTGCGAGCTGTGGCTTCTGACAAAGGAATTTTTGAGTGCTGACACACTACTTGTCCGGCTGCGGGAGGCGGCATATAGCAGAAGGCGGCAAGCCTCCGGGCCGACTGGTCGAACCCGGTGCCAGGCGGAAAATAAAACTATACATACTCATAGGCATAACACTTATCATATAGATAAAAGAGGGTAGTCCCCGAGCTCTTCTCGGGGGACCCGAAGTCTTTATACATAGTACAAAAGGTAGCGTGATACATACTGCTTTCAACTGTAAAACCTTCGGAGGAGGTTTGCGTTCCATGGCCTCTCCGTCTCTTTGCCTGAATCATCTCTCTTGCGCGCTCTGGGCTTCTGGGCATCGATCAGATAGTAGGAATCGTTGCCCAGCACCTTGCTGATGATGAAAGGGCCTTCCCAAGGTGCCGAGAGCTTGTGTTGTCCGGCTATTCGCTGGATCAGCCGGAGCACAAGGTCTCCCTCCAGGAAGGATCTTGGCTTCACCTTGCAGTTGTAGTATCGGCGCAGACTCTGCTGGTAGATGGCTGACCGGCTGAGTGCCAACAGCCGGCCTTCCTCTAGCAAGTCGACACCGTCTTCTCGTGCCTCCTTGGCATCCGCCTCGGTGTACATGGTGACTCTTGTGGAGTCTAACTCGATGTTTGTCGGGATGACGGCTTCGGCATCGTAGACGAGAAAGAAGGGCGTGAAGCCGGTTGACTTGTTCGGAGTCGTGCGCAAGCTCCAGAGGATGGCCGGCAGCTCGTCGAGCCAGCAGCCGGCCGAACGCTCCAGTGGCTCAACCAGTCGGGGCTTGAGGCCGGACAGAATGAGGCCGTTTGCATGCTCAACTTGGCCGTTTGACTGCGGGTGGGCGACGGATGCTAAGTCCAAACAGATGCCCTGCCTTGCGCAGAAACGAGCCAAGGCTCCTTTGGCGAAGGTGGTGCCGTTGTCGGTGATGATGCTATGCGGTATGCCGTATCGCGTGGTGATGTCGGCGATGAAGGTCACGGCAGTCGGCCCATTCAGCTTCTTGATTGGTTTTTCCTCTATCCACTTGGTGAAATTGTCCACAACGACAAGCGAATGAGCCATGCCACCACGGGTCGTCTTGAATGGTCCTACCATATCCAGCCCCCAGACAGCAAAGGGCCAAGCTATAGGGATGGTGAGTGCAGAAGCCGGTAAATGTGGATCGGAGCGGAACCTCTGACACCCTTGACACTTCTGAACTAGCTTTTGGCCTCTTCTAGAGCAGTCGGCCAAAAGAATCCATGACGGAAAGCCTTGGCCACCAGTGATCTTTAAGCCGCGTGGTGGCCGCATTCGCCTTGGTGGATATCCCTAAGTATCGCTTGGCCTTGGTCCGGCTCCATGCAGCGCTGATAAACCCCGGTGACACTTCGTCGCACCAGCTCTCTGTTGACTATGGTGTAGGCTGCTGCTCGCCTTTGCACTTGTCGGGCTGAGGTTTCATCAGTCGGCAGCTCCTTGTTCACTAGTAACTTGAGGATTGGCTGAGCCCAAGATGGCGCTGCAATTTCTTCGACTGCCACCACTACGACTTGTATGAGGGCGGTTGGGCCGGGAGGCGGCAGGTTGGCAGCTGCTTCCGCCTGCTGCGCTGAAGAAGTCCCCGGGCCGACTGCTGAAGTCCCCGAGCCGGGCTCTGGAGCTCCCGAGCCGTGTGCGGCTACAGCAGTCCCCGGGCCGCCTGCCGAAGTCCCCGTGCCGGCCTCTTGGACTGTCAAGTCGGATCCGACTGCTTCGAGAGGGGCCGGCACAAAGATGGAATCTGATTCAGGGGATGGCTTGACAGACGGCTTGAGAAGGTAGCGTAGGGCGGCGTCGGCTGGTATTGCTTGTCGGGCGGAGCCAATCCGTGCCAAGGCATCTGCTTGCTCGTTGTCGTTTCTTGGCACGTGGAGGAACTCGCACCCATCGAAGTATCCACTGAGTTGTTGTACGAGGAAGTGGTAGCTTGCCATGTTTGCATCCTTGGCGTCCCAGTCGCCTGACGACTGCTGGACCACCAAGTCGGAGTCACCATAGCACAGGATCCGGCGGATGCCGAGTTCCTTGGCAAGCCGAGCCCGTGTATGAGTGCCTCGTACTCAGCTACGTTGTTGGAGGCGGCGAAGTGGACTTGCATCACGTATCTGAGCTTGTCGCCTTTGGGAGAGGTGAGGACGACCCCGGCTCCCAGACCGGTGCGCATTTTTGAACCATCAAAATGCATCCGCCAATTGGTGGAGTCTGGTGCAGGCGGCAAATACTGGGTTTCGGCCCAGTCAACGAGGAAGTCGGCCAGTACTTGTGACTTGATGGCGGTGCAAGGTGCTACGTCTCGAGCTTGCGTTGGTTTTCCCCGAAGAGGAGGGGTGATGCAGCACAGTAGCGTAAGTATTTCCCTCAGTTTTTGAGAACCAAGGTATCAATCCAGTAGGAGGTCACGCGCAAGTCCCTCGTAGCTGCACAAAACGGTAGCAACTCGCAACTAACGCTTAGGGGTTGTCAATCCCTTCACGGTCACTTACGAGAGTGAGATCTGATAGAGACAATATTTTTGGTATTTTTGGTATAAAGATGCAAAGTAAAAAGTAAAAGCAAAACAAGTAAAATAAAGTAATGGAGATTGATATGATGAGAATAGACCCGGGGGCCATAGGTTTCACTAGTGGCTTCTCTCAAGAGCATAGATATTCTACGGTGGGTGAACAAATTACTATTGAGCAATTGATAGAATTGAGCATAGTTATGAGGTTATCTAGGTATGATCATGTATATAGGCATCACGTCCGTGACAAGTAGACCGACTCCTGCGTGCATCTACTACTATTACTCCACTCATCGACCGGTATCCAGCATGCATCTAGAGTATTAAGTTAAAAAATGCAGTAACGCCTTAAGCAAGATGACATGATGTAGAGGAATAAATTCATGCAATATGATAGATACCCCATCTTGTTATCCTCGATGGCAACAATACAATACGTGCCTTGCAACTCTTTACATCGAGTAAGGACACCGCAAGATTGAACCCAAAGCTAAGCACTTATCCCATTGCAAGAACTACCAATCTAGTTGGCCAAACCAAACGGATAATTCAAGAGACTTGCAAAGATAACTCAATCATACATAAAAGAATTCAGAGAAGATTCAAATATTATTCATAGATAAGTTGGATCATAAACCCACAATTCATCGGTCTCAACAAACACACCGCAAAAAGAAGATTACATCGAATAGATCTCCATGAGAGAGGGGGAGAACATTGTATTGAGATCCAAAAAGAGAGAAGAAGCCATCTAGCTACTAGCTATGGACCCGAAGGTCTGAAGTAAACTACTCACACTTCATTGGAGGGGCTATGGTGTTGATGTAGAAGCCCTCCGTGGTGGATGCCCTCTCGTGAACTCGAACAGGCCCCAAGATGGGATCTCGTGGATACAGCAAGGTACGGCGGTGGAATTAGGTTTTTGGCTCCCTCCCTGGTCTAATGGGGGTACGTAGGTATATATAGGAGGAAGGAGTACGTCGGTGGAGCTCCGAGGGGCCCACGAGGCAGGGGGTGTGCCCAGGGGGGCGCGCCCTCCACCCTCGTGACCTCCCCGGAAACTTCTTGGAGTACCTGGATCACGTTCGGTGAGAAGATCACGTTCCCGAAGGTTTCATTCCGTTTGGACTCCGTTTGATATTCTGTTTCTTCGAAATACTGAAATAGGCAAAAAACAGCAATTCTGGGCTGGGCCTCCGGTTAATAGGTTAGTCCCAAAAATAATATAAAAGTGGAAAATAAAGCCCAATATAGTCCAAAACAGTAGATAAAGTAGCATGGAGCAATCAAAAATTATAGATACGTTGGAGACGTATCAGGCATCCCCAAGCTTAACTCCTGCTCGTCCTCGCGTAGGTAAATGATAAAAAGAGAATTTTTGATGCGGAGTGATACTTTGGCATAATTTCAATGTAAATCTTCTTAATCATGGTATGAATATTCAGATCCGAAAGATTCAAAACAAAAGTTCATATTGACATAAAAATAATAATACTTCAAGCACACTAATCAAAGTAATTATGTTTTCTCAAAATAACATGGCCAAAGAAAGTTATCCGTACAAAATCATATAGTCTGGCTATGCTCCATCTTCCCCACACAAAGTAATTAAATCATGCACAACCCCGATGACAAGCCAAGCAATTGTTTCATACTTTAACATTTTCAAAACTTTTTCAATCTTCACGCAATACATGAGCGTGAGCCATGGATATAGCACTATATGTGGAATAGAATGGTGGTTGTGGAGAAGACAAAAGAGGGAAGATAGTCTCACATTAACTAGGCGTATCAATGGGCTATGGAGATGCCCATCAATAGATATCAATGTGAGTGAGTAGGGATTGCCATGCAACGGATGCACTAGAGCTATAAGTATATGAAAGCTCAACAAAAGAAACTAAGTGGGTGTGCATCCAACTCGCTTGCTCACGAAGACCTAGGGCATTTTGAGGAAGCCCATCATTGGAATATACAAGCCAAGTTCTATAATGAAAAATTCCCACTAGTATATGAAAGTGACAAAATGAGAGACTCTCTATCATGAAGATCATGGTGCTACTTTGAAGCACAAGTGTGGTAAAAGATAGTAACATTGTCCCTTCTCTTTTTCTCTCATTTTTTTATTTGGGCCTTTTCTCTTTTTTTATGGCCTCTTTTTTTTCTTTTTTTTCTTTTTTTCGTCCGAGTCTCATCCCGACTTGTGGGGAATCATAGTCTCCATCATCCTTTCCTCACTTGGGACAATGCTCTAATAATGATGATCATCACACTTTTATTTTTCTTACAACTCAACAATTACAACTCGATACTTAGAACATAATATGACTCTATATGAATGCCTCCGGCGGTGTACCGGGATATGCAATGATTCATGAGTGACATGTATAAAAGAATTATGAAAGTTGGCTTTGCCAAAAATACGATGTCAACTATATGATCATGCTAAGCAATATGACAATGATGGAGCGTGTCATAATAAACGGAACGGTGGAAGGTTGCATGGCAATATATCTTGGAATGGCTATGGAAATGCCATAATAGGTAGGTGTGGTGGCTGTTTTGAGGAAGGTTTATGGTGGGTGTATGATACCGGCGAAAGGTGCGCGGTATTAGAGAGGCTAGCAATGGTGGAAGGATGGGAAAAACTGCGTAAAATCCATGGACTCAACATTAGTCATAAAGAACTCATATACTTATTGCAAAAATCTAGAAGTTATCAAAGCAAAGTATTACGTGCATGCTCCTAGGGGGATAGATTGGTAGGAAAAGACCATCGCTCGTCCCCGACCGCCACTCATAAGGAAGACAATCAATAAATAAATCATGCTCCGAGCTCATCACATAACGGTTCACCATACGTGCATGCTACGGGAATCACAAACTTCAACACAAGTATTCTTTGAATTAACAACTACTCAACTAGCATGACTCTAATATCACCATCTTCATATCTCAAAACAATTATCAAGCATCAAACTTATCTTAGTATTCAACGCACTCAAAAGAAAGTTTCACATATCTTGAATACCAAGTATATTAACATTAAGCAAATTACCATGCTATTAACGACTCTCAAAATAATCTAAGTGAAGCATGAGAGATCAAGTTTCTTTAAAACAATCCACCACCGTGCCCTAAAAGATCTAATTGAAGCACTAGAGCAAAAATTATCATGCTCAAAAAGATATAAGTGAAGCACTATGAGCAAAACTATCAAGCTCAAAAGATATAAGTGAAGCACAAGAGTATTCTATCAAATTGTAAATCATATATGGCTCTCTCAATAGATGTGTACAGCAAGGATGATTGCGGTAGACTAACAAGCAAAGACACAAATAATACAAGACGCTCCAAGCAAAACACATATCATGTTGGTGAATAAAAATATAGCTCCAAGTAAATTACCGATGGAAGTGGATTTAAAGAGGGGATGCCTTCCGGGGCATCCCCAAGCTTTGACTTTTTGGTGTCCTTCGATTATCTTGGGGGTGACATGGGCATCCCCAAGCTTAAGCTCTTGCCACTCCTTGTTCCATAATCCATCAAAAGAATTCACCCAAAACTTGAAAACTTCACAACACAAAACTCAATAGAAATCTCGTGAGCTCCGTTAGAGAAAGAAAACAAAAGACTACTTTAAGGTACTGTAATGAACTCATTCTTTATTTGTATTGGTGTTAAACCTACTGTATTCCAACTTCTCTATGGATCATAAACTATTTTAATAGCCATAGATTCATCAAAATAAGCAAACAACACACACAAAACAGAATCTGTCAAAAACAGAACAGTCTGTAGTAATCTGTAACTAACGCAAACTTCTGGAACCCAAAAAATTCTACCAAAATTATACGACATGGGTAATTTTTTTATTGATCAGAAGCAATTGGAATCACTATTTTATCACGTTCTGGTGATTTTTAACAATTCGGGCACTGAGCACAAAGATTCTGGAAATTACAGCAATATCAAATAACTATCTTCCAAGAAGATCTAATAGGTTTAACTTGGCACAAACACTAATTAAAAGATAAAACCACAGCTAAACAGAATCTAGATGGATTATTTATTCCTAAACAGAACCAAAAACAAAAAACACAAAATAAAATTGGGTTGCCTCCCAACAAGCGCTATCGTTTAACGCCCCTAGCTAGGCATAAAGGCAAGGATAGATCTAGGTATTGTCATCTTTGGTAGGCAATCCATAAGTGGCTCTCATGATAGATTCATATGGTAATTTTATTTTTTTTCTAGAAAAGTGTTCCATGCCCTTTTTTAAGGGAAATTGGAATTTAATATTCCCTTCCTTTATATCAATAATTGCACCAATCGTTCTAAGGAAAGGTCTACCAAGAATAATAGGACATGAAGGATTGCAATCTATATCAAGAACGATAAAATCTACGGGCACATAATTCCTATTTGCAACAATAAGAACATCATTAATTCTTCCCATAGGTTTTTTAATAGTGGAATCCGCAAGATATAAGTTTAGAGAGCAATCATCAAAGTCACAGAAATCTAGCAAATCACACAAAGCTTTGGGGATAGTAGAGACACTAGCACCCAAATCACACAAAGCATGAAACTCATAATCTTTAATTTTAATTTTAATGGTAGGTTCCCACTCATCATGGAGTTTTCTAGGGATAGAGACTTTCAACTCAAGCTTTTCTTCATAAGATTGCATTAAGGCGTCAACAATGTGTTCGGTAAAGGCCTTATTTTGACTATAAGCATGAGGAGAATTTAACACGGATTGCAACAAGGAAATACAGTCAATTAAAGAGCAATTTTCATAGTTAAATTCCTTGAGATCCAAAATAGTGGGTTTAGCAATATCTAGATTTTTATTTCTTTCAATCCCACTTTTATCAATTTCATCATCAAGATCTATAGACTCAGAATTCTTAGAACGCCTTCTAGGTAAGGGAAGATCATAATCAGACTCATCAAGATTTATATTGCAAAACAAAGATTTAATAGGGGACACATCAATAACTTTTAGATCTTCATCTTGATTTTCATAGGAATTAGAAGAACACGCTTTAATAAAGGCATCTTTGTAAGCACGCATCCTAGCGGTTCTTTCCTTGCATTCATCAATGGAAATTCTCATAGATTTGAGAGACTCATTGATATCATGCTTAGGAGGAGTAGATCTAAGCTTTAAAGAATCAACCTCAAGAGAAATTCTATCAACGTTCCTAGCCAAATCATCAACTTTAAGCAATTTCTCTTCAAGCAAAGTATTAAAATTCTTCTGAGAACTCATAAACTCTTTAACACTACTCTCAAATTCAGAGGGCATCTTATTAAAATTTCCATAAGAGTTGTTGTAGGAATTTCCATAATTATTAGAAGGATTACTAGGGTAAGGCCTAGGATTAAAATTCCCTCTATAAGCGTTGTTACCAAAACTATTCCTACCAACAAAATTCACATCCATAGATTCATTATTATTTTCAAGCAAAGTAGATAAAGGCATATTATTGGGATCAGAAGAAACACTCTTAACAATTAAATTCCTAAGTTCATCCATCTTTTCACTCAAAACATTGATTTCTTCTATAGCATGCACCTTTTTATTAGTAGATCTTTCAGTATGCCATTGAGAATAATTGACCATAATATTATCTAGGAGTTTAGTAGCATCTCCTAAAGTGATTTCCATAAAAGTGCCTCCTGCGACCGAATCTAAAAGATTTCTAGAAGCAAAATTCAATCCAGCATAAAAAAATTGTATAATCATCCACAAGTTCAAACCATGAGTAGGACAATTACGTAGCATTAATTTCATTCTCTCCCAAGCTTGTGCAACATGTTCATGATCAAGTTGCTTAAAATTCATAATATCGTTTCTAAGAGAGATAATCTTAGCGGGAGGAAAATACTTAGAGATAAAAGCATCTTTGCACTTGTTCCAAGAATCAATACTATTTTTAGGGAAGGATGAAAACCACGCTTTAGCACGATCTCTAAGCGAAAAAGGAAATAGCTTCAATTTAACGACATCATTATCGACATCCTTTTTCTTTTGCATATCACATAAATCAACGGCTATTCAGATGAGTAGCGGCATCTTCACTAGGAAGGCCGGCGAATTGATCTTTCATAACAAGATTCAACAAAGCAGTATTGATTTCACAAGATTCAGTATTGGCAAGAGGGGCAATCGGAGTGCTAAGGAAATCATTGTTATTGGTATTGGTGAAGTCACACAATTTGGTAGCATCTTGAGCCATCACGACAAGCAAGCAAACTAACACACGAGCAAACAAAGGGCAAAGGAAAAAAGAGAAGGAGATTGGGAAAGAGAAGGTGAATAAAACGGCAAGGGTGAAGTGGGGGAGAGGAAAACGAGAGGCAAATGGCAAATAATGTAATGCGAGAGATAGAGATTGTGATGGGTACTTGGTATGTTGACTTTTGCGTAGGCCTCCCCGGCAACGGCGCCAGAAATCCTTCTTGCTACGTCTCGAGCTTGCGTTGGTTTTTCCCGAAGAGGAGGGGGTGATGCAGCACAGTAGCGTAAGTATTTCCCTCAGTTTTTGAGAACCAAGGTATCAATCCAGTAGGAGATCACGCGCAAGTCCCTCGTACCTGCACAAAACGGTAGCAACTTGCAACCAACGCTTAGGGGTTATCAATCCCTTCACGGTCACTTACGAGAGTGAGATCTGATAGAGATAATATTTTTGGTATTTTTGGTATAAAGATGCAAAGTAAAAAGTAAAAGCAAAACAAGTAAAATAAAGTAATGGAGATTGATATGATGAGAATAGACCCGGGGGTCATAGGTTTCACTAGTGTCTTCTCTCAAGAGCATAGATATTCTACGGTGGGTGAACAAATTACTGTTGAGCAATTGATAGAATTGAGCATAGTTATGAGGTTATCTAGGTATGATCATGTATATAGGCATCACGTCCGTGACAAGTAGACCGACTCCTGCCTGCATCTACTACTATTACTCCACTCATCGACCGCTATCCAGCATGCATCTAGAGTATTAAGTTAAAAACAGTGTAACGCCTTAAGCAAGATGACATGATGTAGAGGAATAAATTCATGCAATATGATAGATACCCCATCTTGTTATCCTCGATGGCAACAATACAATACGTGCCTTGCAACTCTTTCTGTCACTGAGTAAGGACACCGCAAGATTGAACCCAAAGCTAAGTACTTCTACCATTGCAAGAACTACCAATCTAGTTGGCCAAACCAAACGGATAATTCGAAGAGACTTGCAAAGATAACTCAATCATACATAATAGAATTCAGAGAAGATTCAAATATTATTCATAGATAAGTTGGATCATAAACCCACAATTCATCGGTCTCAACAAACACACCGCAAAAAGAAGATTACATCGAATAGATCTCCACGAGAGAGGGGGAGAACATTGTATTGAGATCCAAAAAGAGGGAAGAAGCCATCTAGCTACTAGCTATGGACCCGAAGGTCTGAAGTAAACTACTCACACTTCATTGGAGGGGCTATGGTGTTGATGTAGAAGCCCTCCGTGGTGGATTCCCTCCGCGTGAGCTCCTAACAGGCCCCGAGATGGGATCTCGTGGATACAGCAAGGTACGGCGGTGGAATTAGGTTTTTGGCTCCCTCCCTGGTCTAATGGGGGTACGTAGGTATATATAGGAGGAAGGAGTACGTCGGTGGAGCTCCGAGGGGCCCACGAGGCAGGGGGCGCGCCCAGGGGTGCGCGCCCTCCACCCTCGTGACCTCCCCGGAAACTTCTTGGAGTAGGGTCCAAGTCTCCTGGATCACGTTCGGTGAGAAGATCACGTTCCCGAAGGTTTCATTCCGTTTGGACTCCGTTTGATATTCTGCTTTCTAAATAATCAAATAGGCAAAAAACAGCAATTCTGGGCTGGGCCTCCGGTTAATAGGTTAGTCCCAAAAATAATATATAAGTGGCAAATAAAGCCCAATATAGTCCAAAACAGTAGATAAAGTAGCATGGAGCAATCAAAAATTATAGATACGTTGGAGACGTATCACGAGGCTGGTAGTAGATGGTGTAAGGGGCCAGATCAATAGCGCACTTGGCCACTCGGCCGGAGGTGTCTCGGCTTCCAATGATCTCGGCCAGCGGAGTCGTACAGACGACGGTTATTGGGTGCTCTTGAAAGTTAGGCTTCAGCTTCTTGGCGGCAAAGTGCACGCCGTAGCACATCTTCTGGTAATGTGGGTAGTTTTGCTTGGAGGCGGACGATGCCGGCTCAAGTAATACACCGATCTCTGGACCGGCAACGCTCTGTCCTCCTCCTTGCGCTCTACCACCATGACTATGCTGACAACCCGACTGGTGGCTGCGATGTAGAGGAGCATGGGTTCCTTCTCAGTCGGAGCCGCCAGGATAGGTGGGGTCGCCAACATCTTCTTGAGTTGGAGAAATGCTTCGTCCGCCTTGTCGTTCCACTCGAAAAAGGTGGTCTTCTTCATAAGTTGGTACAGGGGAAGACCCTTCTCGCCCAGCCGACTGATGAAACGGCTAACTGATGCCAAGCAGCCGGTGAATTTCTGCATGTCCAGTAGTCGGGTGGGCACTTCCATCCGCTCAATTGCCTTGATCTTCACAGGGTTAAACTCTATGCCGCGCTCTGAGACCAGGAAGCCGAGAAGCTGGTCGGCTGGTACTCCAAAGACGCATTTCTCCGGGTTGAGCTTGATCTGGAATCGGTGCAGGTTCTCAAAAGTTTCCTTTAGGTCTTCTAGCAGTGTGCCGCGCTTCTCCGTCTTCACCACCACATCATCCACATAGACATGGGCATTTCTGCCGAGCTGCTTGAGGAGGCACTTCTGCATGCAACGCTGAAAGGTGGCGCTGGCATTTCGCAAGCCGAACGTCATGGTTAGGTAGCAGAAGGCTCCAAATGGCGTGATGAAGGCGGTCTTCAGCCTGTCGGACGGGTTTAGCTTTATCTGGTGGTAACCTGAATATGCATCCAAGAAACTCAACAACTCGCATTCGGTTGTGGAGTCTATCACTTGATCAATCCTTGGTAAGGCAAAGGGATATTTGGGGCAGGCCTTGTTGAGGCTGGTATAGTCAATACACATGCGCCACTGCTTGTTCTTCTTCAACAATAGGACTGGGTTGGCAAGCCATTCTGGAAAGAACACTTCCATGATGAATCCGGCTGCCAGAAGCTGGGCTATCTCTTCTCCAACAACTCTTCTCTTCTCTTCCGACAGGCGGCGCAAGGGCTGCCTGGCCGGCTTGACGTTAGGTCGGACATGTAGTTTGTGCTCTGCAAAATCCGTCGGAACACCCGGCATGTCTTTGGGAGACCATGCAAAGATGTCCCGATTCTCACGGAGGAAATCGACGAGCTCGCTTTCCTATTTGCTGTCTAGGTTCGCACCTATGACAGCATGCCTCTCCGGGTGCTCTGGGTCCAAGGGTATCTTCTTCATTTCTTTGGTCGGCTTGAACGAGCCCTCAACCTTCGACTCCTTGGGGGTGGGTGACATTTCCGGCTTCTTGCCTGCCATTGCCACCACCCAGTCTAAGAGCCGTTTCTCAGCTGCAATCACGAGGGACTCGGCCAGCCGGCTACTGTCCGCAGCGCAGGCGGCCGACTTCTTGTAGTCTCCGACTACGGTTAGGATTCCCTTGGTACTCGGCATCTTCATCTTGAGGTAGGCGTAGTGGGGGACCGCCATGAACTTGGCCAGGGCAGGTCGGCCAAGCAGTGCATGGTAAGGGTTCTCTAGGTCCACCACCTCAAACCAAACTGGCTCTCGGCAGAAATGATTCTTGTCTACAAAGAGGACATCAATCTGGGTCTTGCCGATTGGTGAGCAGGAAAGGCCAGGGACTATGCCATGGAATACTGTCCGACTGGGGAGGAGCTGCTTTTGCTTGATTCCCAACTTCTCCATTGTGTCACAGTACAGGATATTTATGCTGCTGCCGCCATCTATCAAGATCCTGGAGAAACGGGCTACCCGCCTTTCTGTGGCGAGAGTGGCCTCTAGGACTAAGGCGTAGGAACCGGGGGATGGCATTACTTCCGGATGGTCGGCCCTGCTCCAACTGATGGGCTTCTCTAACCAGTGCATGAACTCTGGGGTGCTTGAGGCCACTACATGCACCTCTTGCTGTTGTTGCCGTCTGATGCGCCTATCATCGGCCACACTAGTGAACACGACATAGGCTCCGTGCTCTGCAGGATACTCATCTTGAATGGCGCCGACTGGCCGGGCGGCTGGCTGCTGGGGCGGTGGAGGCGGCGGGCCGGCAGACGGAGGATGTAGAAGGCCACCTTCCTTAGCAATCCTGGTGAGCCAGTGACACTTCTGAGTGGTGTGGTTGGATGGCTTCGCGCCACTGTGAAACTTGTAGGGAGCATCAAGGGTCTGCTCGTACGAGAAGGCGGGTAACCAGTTGGGCTTGTTGCCCTTCTGACGCTTGGGCGCTGAATGCCCCTCCGGCTGCTGATCTTCGACCGTCGCCACCTGCCGGCTGGGTGGCCTTCCGCTTGTTGTTGCTTGGGGGCTGTCTCCGACTGGTCTCACCAGCCGGAGTTCGAGGAGCCTGAAGTGCTACCTTGCCGGATGCATCGACTAAGATCTCCGCCTTCATGGAGGAGTCGGCCGTGGCGTGCTTGTCGGCGATGATTAACAGCTCGTCGAGAGTCGCGGGCTCGTCACAGAGAAGCCGGTGCTTGAGGAGGGTGCCTTCTCGGCACCCGGCGGTGAAGTACTCGATGGCCTGCACCTCATGCACGCCCTCGCAGGAGTTGCGCAGCTCGGCCCAGCGCGTGAGATAGTCGCGAGTCGATTCGCTAGGCCCTTCGACGCACAAGGAGAGCTGCCGGGGCTTGGGAGGCCGCTTGTACGTGCTGGTGAAGTTGCGGATGAAGGCTTCGGTGAAATCCACCCACCTGTTGATGCTGCGGGGCTTCAGGCTGTTAAGCCACGTCCGGGCTGTCCCCTGAAGCACGAGCGAGACGTATTTCACGGCAACACGCTTGTTGCCGTTTGCTATGCTGATGGCCGTGGAGTAGTCGACCAGCCAGTCCTCCGGCTTCACGGAGCCGGTGTATTTGGGCGTATCTCGCGGGAGAGTGAACCCTTTGGGGAAGGGCTCATCTCGGATTCGGGGGCCGAAGCAGGGCGGGCCCAGAGCGTCTTCTTCTTCTAGCGCCAAGGATCGGTTGAGGCAATCGATCTGATGGCGGGCGTCGTTCTCTCCGACTCCCTCTCGGCGGCCAAGGCGGTCGCTGAGTGTCGGGTGCGTGACAGGAGGCGGAGTGGGGTGCCTTGCTCCACGAGGCGGAGGAGGCGGCAGGTCGCCTCGCCGCTCCACCGCATGTGGGCGGCCGTCCTCGTCTCGCTTGATGGAGAGGCGCGTCCGGCTGCGGGTGGCTGCCGGCTCGTTGCCTTTTCCTCTGCGGGCGCCACCAGTCGGCGTCCGGGATGTCGCCCCATGATCTTGGCGTGGGGGCGGCTCGTTGTTTCGTCGGGCTGGAACTTCAGCGCGGCAGGCGGCCTCGTGCTGCGCGGCGGCCGCGTCTAGGAGCTGCTGGACTCGCTCCGTCATGTGGCGGCGCTCGTCGCCGTCGTATTTGTCCAGCTCATCCGTCACCGCCTGGGCGGCCCGGATGTTCTCTGCAGGCGTGGCGTAGACGGGGCGCTTTGCCCCGAACATACTGGCGACGGTCACGCCACGCTGCCGAACCGTGCCGAGGCGACTAGGCCCCTCAGGAGCCGGCGTGCCACCAACGGCTCGATCCATCTCGCGCCGGTAGGCGTCCGAGAGACAGCGCATGCTGGCCAGGCGGCTAGCGCTCTCGAGAAGCTTGACGCGGCATGCCTCCAGCACCTCAGCATCCGCGCCCTCTGGAATGGGCGCCGTTAGGTCGCGCAGAGCCGCGTCGAGAGGGTCTCGAGCGTGCTCGTCCGAGTGTTCTCCGCTGCTGATGATGAGCACCTTCGTGACAGTGCTCCCGCCGCTGTGCTCGCGAGGAGGCGGCTCATCGTAGACCACCACGTTGGTGGGGAACGCGTCAAACGACGCCGTGTCAGAGTCGACGATCATTGGATCGGTGGAGCCAACAGACTCCAGGTCCACAGCAGGCTCGCTGGTGACATGGAGCTGGTCGAGGAGGCTGACGAGGAGGCTCTCAGGGCAGCTAGTGCCCGCGTCGGAGGCCGACTCGTCGGAGAGGTCGATCTCGCCGACGAGGTCGGCGAGGCAGCTCGCCACGCAGGCGATCTCCGCGCCGTGCAATGCTTTGGGGCTGACGCCGTCAGGCGTGCTGGGCTGGCTTTGCCCGCCAGGGAGGAACAGGGTTCCCGCCCATAGCAGATCTCCGGGAGACGGTGCACCTAGCCCCATGGTGGGTGCAAAATGTCGGGGGTTGGGTGCGACATATGCCAACGGATGGCTTATCATGGTGGGAGCGAGTAGAACGTCGCTGGTGCCTGGAAGCGGGATAAGGCGTAGACACGTACGCCGGTGAACTTTACCCAGGTTGGGGGCTCTCCGTGGAGATAATACCCGTACTCCTGCTCTGTGGGGTCTCCGCATGATCACTAAGGCACTAGTGATACAAAGTGCTCCTTGAGTTGTGTCTAGAGGTAGGAGAAGGCAAGGCTAGCTCTTCCCTGCCCTAGGTAACTGGCTAGTTCTATCATAGTTGGAACCCTTTGCATGGGTGCCCTGGGGGGTTTATATAGGCCTACCCCCAGGGGTACAATGGTAATCCGTCCGGGTGATGGGCCCGGCTGTCAGCGTCTCCGGCCTCTGGCTTCTCCGCCGACTACTAGGGCCCGCCGTCTGGTGGGTCCCGTCGACTGGTTGGTGGCTGCTCCCTGTAGTCGTTCCGTTGGTGACGAGGGCTTGGTTATCTCAGCGTGGCTATAGTCCCGCTGCCTGGTGGGGGATCACTGTAGCCACACCTGGTCTCATCAGCTTAATGGCACGCTTGCCTCGGGGCAAGGGACGGCCGCCTGCTGGAGGCCGGCCCTTCCCGAGTCTGACTGATCGGGCTTCCGCCGTCTACTATGGCGTCACTGCCCGATAGGGCCCGCTGCCGGCAGGCCGTATCGACAGGTCGTCGTGGGGAACAGGACTCCGCCTGCTCGGGGCAACGTCAGGGGGGACATGGCATAGTGCCACGCCGTGCGGAGATCTCCGCCTGTACGGGGCACTGTAGCCATGCTCATCCCGGGATTCGGGGCGACGTGCTTTACTGCAGCCACGCTCTATCTTGTACTCTTGGGGGCCCAGACTCTGAGGGCGTCGGGTGGCCGCCCTCTCTGGGAGCCGGTCAGCTGGAGCCGGCCGCTCTCAATGCCGTCTTCTGGTGTTGGGCCGTCCTCCGGTGGCCGGCCTCTGAGCCAGCCAGCCCCCGGAGGGCGGAGCCTTTAGCTGGGGTCTTTATGGGACAAAGCCGGCCCGAAGTTTCGATGCGCCAAGGGCCTCGGGTGAGGCTACCCGTGGCCCATAACTCCGACAATGAACATGTGGGTGAAAGCCATTGATGCGTTCAATGCAGAGTGTAGGGCCATTTCACATTATTATTTCAATAATGACCGTTCAGAAAATTTTATGAAAAAAAGGAGATGCAGATGGAGAAGCTCAAGACGGCGGAAAAAAATTGTAGGCGTGATCTTGCAATGCAAATTGCATTGTGTGTAACAAGGGGAGAATATGATGAGATAAACATGGGAAATCATGGTCAGGTTATTGATTGGTTAGTTCGCCAACCATTCTCATCGGACGAGAAGCGGGCTTCTCGTTGGGCATGGGTCAAAGAAAGAAATGATGTTATTTGTTGCAACCCGGGACCGTACGCCACATAGAATTGCATGAGGCTATGTAATCTTTGTCATTTGGACTGTAATGACATGTACCCTTTGCCAGGGAGCATGGCGGTAGGGGCGGTAAACTTGCTGTGACGGTAGAAACGAGCACCCTGGCGGTAGGGTGGACCCTACCGCCACAGGCAATGGCGGTAGGGTTGACCCTACCGCCAGGGTGCTCATTTTTACCGTCACAGCAAGTTTACCCCCCCTACCGCCATGCTCCCTGGCGGTAGGGTCCTGCAACCTACCGCCAATGCCTGTGGCGGTAGGGTTTGATCCTACCGCCAGGGTGCTTGTTTTCTTCGTCACAGTAGGTTGGCCACTCCTACCGCCACGTGTTCTGGCGGTAGGATCCAGCAACCTAACGCCGGGGACTGTGACGGTAGGGTTGATAACTCTGAAAACAGAACACTCTGATCTGTTCTGTCCCTCTTCCCAGCACAACAGTTTTCAATAAGAATCATGACAAATCACAGAATATGCTGACAAACTGAATTCATTCACGACACCAAATTCAATACAAATGGCAAATTCATTCACGCCAAGTTCACGACATATGCATTCTTGCATTAGTACTACATAGTTCATGATTGTTGACATGGATTTTGGCGAAGATAGTAAAATGCATAAACCACATAAAATATAATGAAAAGAATCAATTAAAATATATAATCAACCGCTCAAATCGACGACCGACAAAAAAAGGCGTATTATATATTCGAACATTGATAATGCACACATTAAACCAACAATTATAAAATATGACAAGATAAATAAATATTCATAAAGTTCTGTCCTGTATGTACGCGCATAAATCGTCATGACGGATATTGATCTAAAATTTCACCGTCAAAGACGACACCAATATTGTTGAAGCATGGTGCAATATGTTCCTCCATCAAAATATCGTCATATCTTAATGGATGCACCCAAAATATAATTTGATAGAGAAAGCCAATAATAAGGTCGATTCATGGAACTTCAAAAAAAATGATTCATTGGGTAAAAAGTGCACATGTACATACACGTATAGGATGTATGTACGTGACATGGCCTATATAATCAGATACGTAATGGAATTTTTCCTTTTCCTCTTGGCCCATGCATAGACATGCATGTACGTCCGTGTATTAAAGCTTCCTAACTAAATCAGGAGGCCATAGGTACGCGAAAAAGAAAGAAAACTGTGCCTGCATGTAGTTAGAGCTTAATCAAATAATTAGGCTCAATGGGCCCAGGGCCTACACGTTGTTGAAAAAACTTGGCCTAACTAAGCCCATAATGGCTGATGGGACCTTGCCGGTTAATTAGCAATAAAGAAATAAGAGAAAGAAAAGGAGCAGCCCACGTTCCCACGATCTCACGATCCCACGTACACAGAACGTGGGCAGGCGAGCGCGGCAGCGATCCAAAAATCAGCGCTAGCTCCAGCCTTCCCTATAAATACCTCCTCACTCAGCATATACAAGGTCGGCCCTTCATTCATCTCTTCCCATCTGCTGCTGCTAGAACACACACATATACGAACTCACAAAGAAAAGAAGAGAAAGAGGCAGGCGTGCTACTTCCTGTTGGTTTGAAGGTGAGACTCATGGCTCTCTTCTAGCCCCTGGTTTGTCCATTGTGGTACAAACCAGGGAGCTTTCTTCTTCTTCCTCTCCCAAAATTATTGTCCTTAGTTCGGCCGTTGCGGTATAGGCTAAGGAGTGTGTTACATCCATCTTAAACTTTTGTCTTTGGTTCGGCCATCGCGGTACAAACCAAGGAATTAATGTTATATCCATTCCAAACTTTTTGCCTTCGGTTCGGACATCACGGCACAAATTAAGAAGCATGTTTCATCTCCCTAAAATTCTTGCCTTTGGTTGGGCCATTACGGTACAAACCAAAGTGCATGTTTAATCTACATAACAAAAAGTTCTCCTTGGTTCGGCCATCGCGGTACGAGCCAAAGAGCATGCATGTTTGTTCTGCATGTTGCATATGCTTCGTCCTAATGATCTCCTTCTTGGTTCGGTCCCCTTAGTGATACAAGCCAGGATGAGCGCCTCGTTCCTTGGTTTGGTCTCTATACATGGATACAAATCAAGAGAGTGTCATAGGTGTGAAAACCTCATAAAAATTGCCTTAATTTGGTTATCATAAAAAAATGGATACGACTAAGTTGGAATGAAATTACGAATGCGCTAAACTGAATTCATGATAAACTCTTGTTTGGTTGCACTACGGGCATTATGTGTCACGCTAGTTGCAATACAAACAAGAGCATAAAAATATATTCCCTCACTTGGTTACGCTGCACGCGGGCATTATCTTAATGCCACGCGGTGTTAGTAGTAATACAAGCAAGGAAAAACTTAATTAAAAATGCGTTCAAGCCACACATGCAAAGACCAAAATCATGCAATATGAATTATAAAACATGTTGCATCATAAAAACCAAGCTTACCTGGTTACGCTACACGCGGACATTATCTTAATGCTACGCGGTGTTAGTAGTAATACAAGTGAGAGAAAATTAAACAAAACATTCAGGCCACATATTTTGGCCAAAGTCAAATTAAACATGTCATAAAAATGCTCCAATGCTATAAGAGCCTAAACTATTAGCATCATCACAAATGGATATCACAAACTTACTTTACGTGGGTTATGCTACACACAAGCGCCAATGAAATGACGCTATGTGGAGTTAGTGCTAATACCATGTAAGGTACAAATATAAACAAAAATGATAGATAAAATATGACTCATGCAATACCATAATTGCTCCACAAACCTTTGCTTGGTTATGCTGCACGCGGGCATTATCTTAGTGCTATGCGATGTTAGTAGTAATACAGGTAAAACAGAACTTAATAAAAAATAATTCACTCCACATTCACATATGCATGCATGATAAGGCATATCTCATGTAGCCCACGTAGGCTTTATAGTAATACAGGAAACACTAGTGCAGAACCGGGCAATAGCACCGGTTCGTAAGGCCCTTTAGTGCCGGTTCCACAACCGGCACTAAAGTGTGGTCACTAAAGCCCCCCCCCCTTTAGTACCGGTTCAGCACGAACCGGTGCTAAAGGCCAACCACGTGGCACGAGCCAGCTCCGGGGGCCGGGAGCCCTGTAGTACCGGTTGGTAACACCAACCGGTACTAAATGTTTGTGGGTTTTGTTTTTTTTAGTTTTCAATTAAATTTGTGTTATCAATTTAATTCTTTTTCGTTTGCTGGTATTTTACGATACTACACATTGTACACGTTATGCATATATATATATATCATCAGTGTCTCACAAACCATCATATTAATTAATTCACACATACACACATGTATAGCTATATACAATTTCTCCTACATATGCATGTTGCCTTCGGACCCAGTGGCATTAGCCTAATTGGTGCCCTCGGAGCACGATGACAATTGGAAGTGGTTTTCATGGGGGCGGTAGCGGGTAATAGTATTCTCCCTTCGGATTTATGACCTGGTCGAGCAAAAATCACGCTATTTCCTCTTGAAGTGCTTCTACGCGCTCCGTTTCTAGGAGCTTGTCCCGCACCTGTTTGAACTGTTAAGAAGGAGATCAATATGCATGTGTATTAGTTGTGTGACTAGATATCGATAATGGTGTAAAAATTGTGAATAGTGTTCTGACAAGCGTACCCATTCCTGTCTTTGAGATCTGCTCCTTTCGGACGCCATCATGCGAATATTCTCGCAAACGCAGAATGCACACAGATCAGTCCCCTGCGCCTGCTTCAGGGCCTTTACGAGAATGGAATTTGATCAGATAATAATTAATCAAGCATGATAATTAAAGAGATGGCAGCTAGCTAGCTAGCTAGTTAGTACTACTTAATTACTTACCTTGGGTCGAAACCATTTAAGCTTTTTTTTCCATTCGCCTTCCGTGACGCTGATGAACCTTGCCCAAGCCCTGCCCGCCGACAAAGAAAATGAATAAAGGGGTTATTAAATATAGTTCATATCATGAAAAATGACGAACTAAATAGGCCGAGATATATAGTTAATAATGATTGAAATTACCTGTTGACTATCCCAAACAAGATGTTATAGTCAGTTTTTTCTTTGAGTAGTGAGTCCAGTATTTCAACTGTACAGGCGTCAACTTTAATGATACACAAGACCCAGTGAAATCTGCATGCACACATGTTTGCATGTCTTAATTAAGCGGGCATATGTAAAGCAAAAACATGTAGCTAGCTAGTAGGCAAAAACAGAGAATTTGTAGTACAAGACAGTGTGACTCACTGGAAGTTGTAAGGAAGTAGTATATCTTCATTGTATTTGAGGCGCTTCAAGAACTCTAGCATGTTGTCCTCTCGGCCTTTTGATGACGTTCATCTATATTCCATGTGTATTCATTAACGGTGTTTGGGTCAATGAACCCGATGCCAAAGCGTCCACCTTTTCTCATTTCATATATCTTCATCCTGCATATAATACCACAGAAAAGAATATAGTGAGGATAATTACAGGTAATGATTGATCAAAAGGATCAGTACAGCTAGCTTGAGACTTAAATTACAGAAAGAAATCACTTACAGACAATAGCAACTGACGATAGATTTGTCGAGTGCGTCTTGATTGTATAACTAAAACATTTCAGAATACTCAACGGACAAAGCTTTCTCATGGAAGTAATGCTCCTCCTTGACATTCACCATGAGGGACACTCGATCGAAATCTTGGTAATGTTCATGTACCATTGATGCAATTCATACATTCTCGTTGGGAGGTTCTTGACCTTGTCTGGATGGACCAAAGGTTGGCCCCGGACATATTTCCGTTTTATTTCATCCTCTCTAAGCACAGGCATGGGCTCGATCTCGAGGAGTTGTCCAACAGTGATTTTGAGAACTTCAGCCTGCATTATATGGTCCTCTGTTATTACCACATTGCCCACCTCAGGAACGTAAACTGTTTGCCCACAATAATATTGGGCAGCGTCTTTATCACGTGTTGTTGGCACAACAAGCGAGGGGATCGATTGCGCCGCCTGTTCTCCCAGCTGGGGAATGGTTTTCCCGCATTTTTTGACAGCTGCTTCTTGTTTGCTCGATTTAACTTCCTGATGTGGCGCTCATAGTCTGTGTCAACGGGCTTGGGAGCTGGTGGTTGAGCCATACGAATGAAGTGGTCAATCGTTTCCTCAGGCACTTTCTCCCTTGGCGGCGGTGGCGGTTTCGGTGCAAAATGGGCTTCCACCTCGGACTTCGATATGGCTGCGATTTCCTCCTCGGACCTGTCATAAGCCCTCTGCGGAAGAGGCGTGAGGCTTGGACCATATTTATATCGCTTGCCTCCGCCTGTACTTCTTGTACTACCTCGACTCGTACCGCTACGCACCATAGCTGCGGGGTGTCTCTTCTGCGATTGCTGAGGCGGCGGAGACGCCGGCTGACGGGGCTGAGTTGGACGAGGAGGAGTGGCCGCCTGAAGATGCGCCTGACTTGGAGGAGGAGGGCCTGAGGTTGTGCGGACTTGGAGGAGGAGTGGACGTCGACACTGTGGCGGACTTGGAGGAGGAGGAGTGGCTGACACTTTGCGGACTTGGAGGAGGTGGCTGACACTTTGCGGACTTGGTGGACTTGCAGGAGCGGGAGGCTGGCGACTCGGTGGCGGACTTCGACGAGGAGTCGATGACGCGTGTCGGTGGCCTTCGAAGATGATGCAATCCTTTTTCCATAGGATGATACGATGGTTCGCGTCTCCAAGAAAGCGCTCGTCCTCACCTCCGTGAATGTCAAGCTCTAGCCCGAATATGGCTGCACCACCTCGTCAACCATGACACGAGTATAGCCCTCTGGAATCGGGATGCAATGGTAGGTTGCTTTGGGGGTAATCGAAAAGCTTCTCCGTCCGCCACCTTCATGGATATGTTCTTCATTTTGACGTGTAGCTCGCAGCTAGTGTTCTCCGTGATGTCATCCACGGGTATCTACCCAGCATTGCGTCGTCTGCGGAACCCACGCTGCTTCTCTGCATGGATGGGGCGGTGCTATCCAATGCTTTGGAACATCCGCTAGCTGCTGCAGCCTTTGAGACCCCTTTGGCTAAGTGAGTCGATCTGCTTCCTCGCTGCGCTGGAATTTGACCGCCAATTCCGCTTGACTTGCTTCTAGGCATTGAAGGCGTTCATATTCCCGCTTCCTCTGCTCCTCCTCCATCTTCCTCTTCTTCTCCTCCGCAATCTTCTTTCTCGCACGGGTTACGTAGTCGTTGTTCGGTCTGAAAACCCCTCATACCACGGAATAGCGCCCTTGCCTCGTGTTCTTCCCAGTGTTCAGGATTTCCCGTGGCACGCGTAAGCTCGTCGTTCTCTCTGTTGGGCTGGAACACCCCGATCGTGCCTCTTCTATTGAAACAAGTATCGCATCGGCTCCGTTCAGACATGCCTTCGTCGAAACTTTGCCTGTCTTCGGGTCCAACTCCCCCCCATGCGCATAGAACCAAGTCCTGCACCTGGGGGGCCAACTCTTAGTATCCGGAGTGACACCTGCATCCTCCATCTATTTCTCAGACTTATCCCACTTAGGCATTGCCAACGATAGCCACCCCCCAAATTATGGAACTTATCCTTTTTCGGCATTCTTCTTGTTTATTCTCGACCGTACCTTAGCTAATTCTGAATCCTTGAATTTCACGAAATTGTCCCAATGAGCACATTGGTTCTCTAGTGTTCCCTCGAATCGGGAGTCTTCCTTCCTCCCTTGACGTACTTGTCCCATTCCACGATTCTTGTGGTTCTTGAATGCAACCGCCATCTTCCTAAGAGCAACGTCCTTGACTTTCTGTACATACATACGTGAAATGATCTGGTAGGGTGAAATGTTCCATGAGAGTATCCCAAAGCAGATCTTTTTGATTCTTGTCGACAAAAGTAACATCCGGACGTGGAGCAGCGTCCTCTTTGCCTTTTGTCCTTTGTCTTTTGCTGGCTGTCTCCATTCTTGAAGGGAGATCGAGTTGGTCCTTCACAAGAACTCCGCACCGACGAATGAACTTGTCCGCAATCTTCTTAGGCGCTAATGGTTCGCCATTAGGTCCGACTGCCTCGATATTGTGCGTACGCCCTCCTTCAACTTTTGTTCGGGCCTCGTTTCGTCCTTTTGCTCAAGATTTGCTCGACCCGGATGGCTGAAAGAACAAAGATCGATTCGTTAATATATCTTCAACTCATTTAAAACATGTGATGATCACCAGAAACCTGCTTATATAAATATATATACCTCGCCGGTCTTTGTTGTTTCAGGATCAACATGTTCTTCGTCATCGTCATAATCGTAGTTCATGACTTAATCAATTCGGTCATCGCGATCGAATATCATATCACCCTCTCCGGTGTTGTTTAGAAATTCGGAGCCGTCATAATCTTCTTCATTCTGATTATCATCTGGCCCGCGTATCATATCCAACATGGTCTGTTCTCCCTCTCTGTCGGTATTGTCTGCCATAGCTTTTATTTAACGAATTCAAAAGAAATATAAAACAATTTAGTATTCAAATTACATCGTCTCGAATAATAGATATAATCTCGAATACTTTGTCTAGAATAATAGATACAATCTCGAATACATCGTCTTGAATAATATATAATATTGAATAGTACATCACTGGCTAGCTAATTAAAGATCGAATACTACAGAAGAATCTAGGACACTCGTGGTTCCTGCCGTCGCGGGCAGTGGACACCCAAAGAGAAGGAACCCTCACAGGATCGTAGCTGATGTGAGATCCCTGAAGATACTGCCAGGTATTGGAGAACCTGCCGCCCTCTAACGCAACCATGTAGCGATGGACGTGCTCGTCCTCCTCCCTGACACGGCGACGCATTCTCCTCCGTGAGGCCCGGTCCCTCCGCACCGAGACTGGCCCACGCGAACGCCACCAAACGAGATCGGGGTCGACGACGGGACCCGGGGCCGGGTTCCTCATCAAGCGGCGCGCCCCTCCAGCAGTACCTCCCAGTGCCAGCCAGCGAGCCAGTCCGGACATGGGCGGCTGGACGTCGTCGCGGACGGTCGACAGCGAGGATGCGGCCGGGCATCGTCGATAACAAATACTAGCTATATGCCCATAAAAAATAATATTTTTTTAATGATTGGATTTTGATAACTAAAATTTATAACATTCCTACTATTTCAAAAATATATATACTATTTCATACTAATTAAGAATCTAACACTAAAAACATAAAAACAATTTCTATACATCCATTAAAAACAGAAAAACAACATTATATAAAAAATTCCATACTAATTAAACACTAATTATATCCATCTAACATGCATTCATACACTAGTGAAAAAACAATAATCTAAAAATCTAAACTAATTAAACATAAAAAATCTAAACTATTTAAATATTTCCGTGTATGTGTGTGTTTTTTCATCATTCTTGTGTGTATGGGCTGGGGGAGGGGCGGCGCCCTTGGTGGCCGCGGGGGGCGAGGGAGAGGGGTTAGAGGGGGAGAGCTCACAGCGGGCGACGGCGACGGCAGGCGACGGCCGGGGCAGCGACGGGTCAGGCGTGACGCTGGGCGGCGATGCAGGGACGGCGCGACGGGAAGGGGCCCAGGCGGCGACGGAGACGAGGGCGGCGACGGGACGGGACGGGGCGGCGACGGGGACGGGGGCGGCGACGGCGACGGGGACGGGGGCGGCGACGGAGACGAGTGGCGACGGAGACGATCGAGGGCAGCGGCGACGGCGACGGAGACGGAAACAGAGGAACGAACAGAGAGGGAAAACGAAATTTTCGCACTCTAGCATATATATAGAGGGCACCTTTAGTACCGATTGGAGCCACCAACCGGTACTAAAGGCCTGTTTTGGCCAGGCCAAGCGGCGGGAAGCGACCCCCTTTAGTGCCGGGTGGTGGCTCCAACCGGTACTAAAGGCCCCCCCTTTAGTACCGGTTTGTGCCACCACCCGGTACTAAAGGGGTTGCGCTGGCGCAGGTGCGGTGCGCAAGTTTAGTCCCACCTCGCTAGCCGAGAGGCTACCGCACTGGTTTATAAGCCCCAGTGCGGTAGCTCTCTCGAGCTCCTCTCCTAAGCAGGCCTACTGGGCCAACCTGTTCTCTTCTGCCCTGTGGGCCTACTAGGCCTTTGCGGGCCTGCATCCTGGCCCAACGACAGGTTGGGTTTCTAGTCGTATGCAGGCCGCTCTGGCCTAGTAGGCGGGCTTTTTTTTTGCTTTATTTATTTTTGTGTTGTTTTTCTTGTGTATTTAGAGTTTCTTTGTGAATATTATTTCTGTTAGTGCCCGTAGTTTTCAAATTTGAATAGTTTAAATTTTGAATTATTTGAAATTAGTGTGAATCACTAGTTTGTGAATAACTTAACTTTAAAAATCAGTAAAGGCATGAAATAATTTGTTTACACATAAAATTTCTTCGCGTTTCAAATGCCAAAACACATAACTACCCTAACTATTACAGAGATTCCCCTTTGGGTGTGAAACACGTAAGAAAGTGATGATAGTGAAGCCGATCACATCCCGGATCTTTGGGTGTGAAACTTTTTCTTCAGCGTGTGTCCCTTTTTGCGCGTAACCATGGAAAATCTTCATCATTTAACGGGATGCTCGGGTCAATATTCACTGTGAATGGAGCAATTTCATCAAACTTTTCATAATCTTCTGACTTGTCTGTCTTGTCATCCACTCCCACGATGTTTCTCTTCCCATAATGAACTATGTGCCGCTTTGGCTCATCGTACAATGCATTCGCTTCCTTATCTTTTCTTTTTCTTGGCTTGGTAGACATGTCCTTCACATAGAAAACCTGTGCCACATCATTGGCTAGGACAAATGGTTCGTCTGCATACGCAAGATTGTTGAGATCCACTGTTGTCATTCCGTACTGCGGGTCTTCCGTTACCCCGCCTCGTGTCATATTGACCCATTTGCCCGAAACAAAGGGACCTTTAAACCACGTCGATAGTCAAGTTCCCATATGTCCAGTATATAACCATAATATGTTTCCTTTCCGTCTTGGTTTCTGCATCAAAGCGGACACCACTGTTTTGGTTGGTGCTCTTCTTATCTTGGGCGATCGTGTAAAATGTATTACCATTTATCTCGTACCCTTTGAAAGTCATTATATTCAAGATGGTAACTGGGACAGCAAGTACAGGTTATCTTCAATAGAGGTGTCATGCATGGTAATGCGGTTCCGCAACCAGTGGCGAAACTCCTGGTTTGTTCACGTGTAATCCAGTCATCGACCGCTCCGGGTGTTTGGAGCATAGCAAATTCTTGTGTTCATCCATATACGGAGCCACCAAGGCAGAATTCTGTAGAACTGTGTAGTGTGCTTCAAAGGTGAGAGAATGTCCGTCCATACATATTATTTGTTCCCCTCTAGCGTGCCTTTTCCAACCATGCGCCCTTATGCGATTCAGAACACCAATCGGCTTAAGGTCAGGAATAAAGTCAATACAAAACTCAATGACCTCCTCATTTTGATGGCCCTTGGAGATGCTTCCTTCCGGCCTAGCACGGTTATGAACATATTTCTTTAAGACACCCATGAACCTCTCAAAGGGAACATATTGTGTAGAAATACAGGTCCCAAAACGTTAATCTCTTCAAGATAGGTGAACTAGGGCGTGCGTCATGATGTTGAAGAAGGATGGTGGGAACACCAACTCGAAATCGACAAGACATTGCACCAAATCATTACGTAACCTTGGTATGATTTCTGGAGCGATTACCTTACGAGATTGCATTGAGAAATGCACATAGCTTCACAATGGATAATCGAACGTTTTCGTAGAAGCCCTCAATGCAACGGAAGCGATTGCGTCATAATCACGTGGCAGTCATGAGACTTTAGGTTCTGGAACTTTTTCTCTGCCATGTTTATTATTCCCTTTATATTCGACGGAAGCCGACGGTACCTTAATATCGAGCAGGCATTCAAAGAAGATTTCCTTCTCTTCTTTGGTAAGAGCGTAGCTTGCATGACCTCGATATATGCCGCCTTCTCCGTGCATACGTTGCTGGTCCTCCGTGCCTCACGTGTATCTTTTGTCTTCCCATACACGCCCAAGAAGCCAAGCAGGGTCACGCAAAGATTCTTCGTCACGTGCATCACGTCGATTGCGGAGCGGACCTCTAGGTCTTTCCAATATGGCAGGTCCCAAAATATAGATTTCTTCTTCCACATGGGTGCGCGTCCGTCGGCGTCCTTTGGAACAGGTTGTCCGCCAGACCCTTTCCAAATATCACCTTCAAATCCTTGACCATATCATGTACATCAGCACCGATGCGGTGGCGAGGCTTCGTCCGGTGATCCGTCTCACCTTTGAAATGCTTGCCTTTCTTTCTTACGGGATGCCTGCTCGGAAGAAATCGACGATGTCCCAGGTACACATTCTTCATACAACTATTCAAATATATATTGTCGGTCATCCAAACAGTGCGTGCATCCGCGGTATCCCTTGTTTGTCTGTCCTGAAAGGTTACTGAGAGCAGGCCAATCATTGATGGTCACGAACAGCAACGCCTTTAGGTCAAATTCTTCCCCATGTGCTCATCCCACGCACGTACACCTGTTCCATTTCACAGTTGTAAGAGTTCTTCAACTAATGGCCTTAGGTACACATCAATGTCGTTGCCGGGTTGCTTAGGGCCTTGGATGAGCACTGCATCATAATGAACTTCCGCTTCATGCACAACCAAGGAGGAAGGTTATACAAACATAGAGTCACAGGCCAGGTGCTATGGTTGCTGCTCTGCTCCCCAAAAGGATTAATGCCATCTGCGCTTAGACCAAACCATACGCTCCTTGCGTCATCTGCAAACTCCTTCCAGTACTTTCTTTCGATTTTTCTCCACTGCGACCCATCAGCGGGTACTCTCAACTTTCCGCCTTTCTTACGGTCTTCTCTGTGCCATCGCATCGCCTTGGCATGCTCTTTGTTTTGGAACAAACGTTTCAACCGTGGTATTATAGGAGAATACCACATCACCTTGGCAGGAATCTTCTTCCTGGGGCGCTCGCCCTCGACATCACCATGCTCATCGCGGCTGATCTTATAGCGCAATGCACCACATACCGGGCAAGCGTTCAAATCCTCGTACTCACCGCGGTAGAAGATGCAATCATTAGGGCATGCATGTATCTTCTGCACCTCTAACCCTAGAGGGCAGACAGCCTTCTTTGCTTCAGACGTACTCTCGGGCAATTCGTTGTCCTTTGGAAGCATATCCTTTATCATTACCAAGAACTTTCCAAATCCCTTGTCGGATACACCATTCTCTCGCCTTCCATTGCAGCAATTCCAGTGTGGTGCCCAGCTTTTCTTGTCACCTCACGCAATTCGGGTACAACAATTTTTGTGATCCTCTAACATGCGCTGCAACTTCTTCTTCTCCAAATCACTTGCAGTTTCTCTTTGCATCGGCAATGGCCCGACCTAGATCATCAACGGGCTCATCCGATGCCTCTTCTTCAGCTTCTTCCCGCATTGCGGCTCAGCTTCTTCCCCCATTGTTGTATCATCGTATTCAGGGAACCCATGGCCAGGATAGCTGTCGTCGTCCTCTTGTTCTTCATTGTCTTCCATCATAACCCCTCTTTCTCCGTGCTTGGTCCAAACATTATAGTGGGGCATGAAACCGGACTCAAACAGGTGGACGTGAATGGTTCTTGACGTAGAGTAATTGCGACCATTCTTACAGCCAGCACATGGACAAGGCATAAAACCATCCGCCCGCTTGTTTGCCTCAGCCGCAAGCGTAAAAGTATGCACGCCCTCAACAAACTGGGAGAGCATCGGTCATCGTGACATCCATTGCGGCTCATCTTCATTACACAACACCGAATAGACCAAATTAATACAAGTTCATACATAAAGTTCATACAACACTTAAATGCAACAAACAAATAACTCTCTAGCTAAAGCATTTAAATGCAACAACAAATGCGATCAAGATCGCAACTAAGGTAACAATTGATCCAACATCATAATGATACCAAGCCTCACTATCGATGGCATATTTTCTAATCTTTCTAATCTTCAAGCGCATTTTCTCCATCTTGATCTTGTGATCATCGACGACATCGGCAACATGCAACTCCAATTCCATCTTCTCCCCTCAATTCTTTTCAATTTTTCTTTCAAGTACTCATTTTCTCTTTCAACTAAATTTAACCTCTCGACAATAGGGTCGGTTGGAATTTCCGGTTCACATACCTCCTAGATAAAAATATCTATGTCAACTGGATGGGCATAATTTGTCATAAACACGAAATGCAACAAAGTAGTTTTAAAAGAGAATATACCACATCCGAATCATAACAAGGACGAGGGCCGACGGGGACGGATATCAAAACCATGGCACTATGTATAAAAAACAACGTACGGGTAAGATAATTATTATACGAGTAACTATATATCCAAATCACACAAACATCAATTTTTTATATAAAATTTCATGAACAAGAGGCTCACCACAAGGTGGTGCCGGCGACGGGACGGTGCGGGCGATCGACGGTGGTTACAACAGAGATTTAGAAGGCACTAAGTAAACCACACCTACATATGCAAACTAAGTGTTATTTTGACCTCAAATTGCATATAAATCAAATACTAGCACATATATATATATTTCCTCCCAAATTACTAAACTCACAAATTAATAACTATATGAACCAATGCAAGAGCTAATCTAGCAATGAGAGATGAAAGGACAAAGTTGCTAACCTTTGTGATCACTTGAATGGATGGGGGCCTTCAAATCTTGACAAATTTTGGGCAAAATGTGTGATGAGCTCGAGGGGAGAAGAGGAAGAACAGAGAGGAGAGGAGAGGGAAAGGGGGAAGAACAGAGCGAGCTGGACGAAGGGTTTATATGCAGGAGGACCTATAGTACCCGGTTCGTGGCACGAACCGGTACTAAAGGTGCCGGAGGGGCCCAGACCGACAACATCCTGCCACCACCCTCATTAGTACCGGTTTGTGGCACGAACCGGTGCTAAAGGTTAGCCACGAACCGGTGCTAAAGGCTAGCCGTTGGAACCGGCACTAATGTATACATTTGTGCCGGCTCTAATACAAACCGGCACTAATGTGCTTCACGTTTGACCCTTTTTCTACTAGTGTAAAGCAGAACTTAATAAAAAATAAGTTCACTCCACATCCACATATGCATACAAAATTCATGCAAAATCCATGATAAGGGATGCTCCATGTAGCCCACATAGGCTTAAAACAAACAAAATATGATAAGCAAACTCCACTCAGGTCAGGCTCGACATCAAGGGCAGACTCGAGTCAACAAAATATGGCACATACCATATGCACCATAAAAAGCATCAATATTGTGTCAGAAAGCTTCAGTCCGTTACGCTATATACGGGCACCACATCAGTGTCACGCGATGATAGTAGTAATGTGATGATGCAAAATTTACAAAAATTGGCAAGTAATATATATCCATGCCACCAAAACCAAGGATGTCATATAAAATTCCTAAAGAAAAATATATACATATCCTATATGCCAAACGTAGGATAAAACTATGCCTAGCCAAAATCAACCTGCATTCCGCATATAAATGAGGTTGAACACGAACAAATTGTTGCATGCTAGGAAAATATATTCCCATACATCACACATGAAATTATGGAGGATTATTTGAATGAAACCAAACTTTAAGTGCCCCAGGCCGGAGTTCATCGTCGACTGCGAGGAGGATTCTTTGTATTATAGCATATTGTAATAGGCATGTGATGTAATCCTATCTAATAGATATGTTGGAATTCTTAATCAGGGGTTTTCTCTTCAGAGATGTAATTAACAGAATTTTTATGTAAATGTAAGAGTTCTGGAAATAAAGTACCTGCAATGTTTGATCTTCCTTTTATTGTATGCATTTACGCATTTAAATATATTCATTCTATATCAATGACATGGACGCGTGTCTCACGCCCGCCATTTTCCCGTCATCAGATTCTGGCGCGCCCAGTGGGACCTATTTCTCCCCTCGTCTTTGAATTCCAACATAGGATTGCAACATATGAATTTCTAAAGTACACAAAATATATAAACATTGTGTACGCTAAATATACTCAAGGAAAACTGATATAAAGTTTTCTTTATTCGAAGGTGTGGAAGGTCAAGTGCCACAGTCGGTCGTGCTCTGCATTGGAGACATTTGTCTTGATGTGTCAGTTGGTCCATGTGTGACTTCAAAAAATCAGCATTTGGGTAATATGACTGCATCACTAACTGAACATGACAAAGGAATGGAAGCCTTCTCTCCACTCAAGTTTGGAGGAAGTATGATGGTAGAAAAAGAAGGAAAAGGTAAGACAATGGACAAACTCCACTATGAGAAACCTATGAATGGGGGCAATACCATGATTATATTTCCCTCCTCGTCGTTTCTCCATGTAAGGACGTCAAAGGTTCAGAATAAAGTTCAAGTTGATGCTTCAGAGCCTATTCTTCCTCTGGCCGATAAATCCTGTGGAGAATGCTCTGTGACGGTTCTCAAGTTTTCCCTCAAATGCAAGAAAGAGCACCCCAATTCCCATGGCTATGAAACATGTCATGTGAACCCAGCATCTACATTGTCAAAGCCCTTGTTGTCATCAACACCCATTGCATGTGATTTCTCTCAGACTTCGTTTGAGTCGATGTGTCGTGAACATCGGCGAAGAAATGTTCGCCATGTCAATCTTCGCAATATTAAGGTTGGCAAAGTTTGTGTTTGATTTCCCAAGAGTGTGGACAATAATCATCCAGACCGCCTTTTTCATATTAGCAAGGGCGTTATAAGAATTCATACTACGGTGGCTAGTAACCCTTCAACAGTTGTTGCCTTCATACGGTTCATCTGCAAAAGTATCTTAACCATGCCAAGTGGCGTGTTGTCGGCCTTGACTGTGAATACACTAGATATGTGAACAACAAAGAGCATAAAAAGCTTCCACTTGAGCAACAAGTTTCTCTCTCTAATCAAGAGCCACAACGCGCTGCTGTCTTGCAGCTTTGTGTGGGAAAGCATTGCCTAATTTACCAGCTATACCAGGCTCATGCTAGGAGTTTTATCCCTCCACTTATGTGCAACTTCCTTGACAATGACATAGTCAAATTTGCGGGTGCCGCCATTCGCAATGACATAGAAAAACTCAAGTTCTATAACTTGGGTATCAGAAAACTTGTTGACGTGCAGGGACTGGGTATCAAGGTTCCTAACCAAAAAGCAGGCAATTTGGCTTCATTGGAGAAGCTAGCAAAGAAGGTTGCAAACATAAGTCTTAACAAGGAGAAAAGCATCACTGTCAGTCAGTGGGAAAAGTCCAATCTGCATCATGACCAGATCAAGTATGCATGCTTGGATGCCTATGCGAGTTTCGAGGTTTACATGCGACATTCCAACATAACCGGTTATCTTAGAACTCGTTGAAAGTTTTGTTCCTAGGTGAAATATGTAAGAAAAAGGTTGTTCAGTCTTTATCAAAGAAAAGGATGTACATGACCATTGTTTCTTTATATTATGGTTATGACTATTTCACTAGGTGCATTTTTTTAATGTGTGATGTAGGGAAGAAAATGTTCTTGTATCATCATAATTTTGTTCTCATAGAAGACAAGTGAATCTGAAGGGAAATGACATATATTTTGCATTAATGCCCGCAATACAAATGTTGCTTCATTATGTGCACCTAATGAAAAAAAATCACACACAAAAAATACTCCAACAACTTATGAGTCTAAACTGTGATGCAGAAAAAGGGAACATACTCCTATACCTCACGAGTATAAACTGTGGTATAAAACATATATTACTCCAATAACATACCAGTATAAGCTGTGACTTAAAAGAAACATATACTCCATACACTCAAGAGTATAAACTGGGGCGTACAAAAAAAACTCCAATAAACTTACGAGTCTAAACTGTGATAGAAAAAATATTACTCCATACCCTCATGAGTATAAAATGAGGCACATAGAAAAATACACTCCATACCCTCACGAGTCTAAACTAGGGCACCAAAAAAATTACTCCAACAACTTTTGAGTCTAAACTGTGATGTAGAAAAAAAAATATTACTCCATACCCTCAAGAGTATAAACTGGGGCACACAAAATAAAAACTCCAATAAACTTACGAGTCTAAACTGTGATAGAAAAAACATATTACTCCATACCCTCAAGAGTATAAACTCGGGCACACAAAATAAGAACTCCAATAAACTTACGAGTCTAAACTGTGATAGAAAAAACATATCACTCCATACCCTCACAAGTCTAAACTGGGGCACCAAAAAAAATACACTCCAATAAACTTACGAGTCTAAACAGTTATAGAACAAAATTACTCCATACCAAAAAAACATATACTCCATACCTTCACGAGTCTAAACTGGGGCACCCCCAAAAAATATATCTACTCCACATCCTCATGAGTATAAACTAGGGAAGACAAAAAAAACTCCACGGACTTACGAGTATAAACTGTGATGCAGAAAAAAATACTCCACACCCTCATAAGTATAAACTAGGGTGTCATTTATCCCACGTTGTGTATCATATGGCATCTTTTGAAAGATGTCACCAAAAAGAAATGTTACCTGCCAGAGGTTGCTGAGTAAAAGTAGGTAGCCTCATGAAAAAATAAACTGAATGAAATCACCCTGGTTTTCGAGAATATAAACCATTGACATCATGCAAAATAAATCATACTAAATAGACATTCCAAGCTCTCGCGAGTATAAACTGTAGGCACCAAAATGAAAAAAAAATACTTGAAGTAGCTCCACACTTTACGAGCTGAAAACATAAATGGCAATTTAAATCGGTTGGTGCAGCCTGAGTAAGGAGTTTTGCAAATGGACAAAAAAAATACAATAGGCCAAATGCTCGAGCGCTCTGCCAACACATAATGTGAGCGTAAAACACTCCCAGGCTAGATGAGTGTAAACTAGTAGCCTCATTTGATTAAAATGAATAAATATAATACTCCCAGGCTATACGAGTATAAACTTTTAGCCTCATGAAAACAAAACCTAACACTCCAACATCTTAAGAGTATAAACTATGCTGCAACAAATCAACGAAAATTAAATATTCATCAAAAATTTGAAGTTCAAACCGAGTAAATACTCCTAACATCAAACTAAAGAAGCATATATCTAAAAGTGCTCCAATGCTTCAAGAGAAAAAACTGCGAGCATACATTGTTCTCTCGAGCAAAAGGTGCAAGATCAATCATATTTCGCCAAAACTTGCCTCACCGGCTCAAACTGGAAAAGCAAGTATGCATACAAAATCACTATATTGTCAGCCTACATAATGATTGATCTAAATTTCAGAAGTGTTTCTGGAAAATAGCATAAGCACTCATAATCAAGTGGCTAAAGCCCACCCAGGGGTATCACCAAAACGGAAAAAGGATCAATTACGCTCCTTTGTTTCTTTTGAACGGAAATATGTTAACAACAAACAATATCTTCTACGAAATCTTAGTAAGTAATAGAACAATCAATTTCAAACATATGATCCAATGCCATATCAACATAAGCCAGGTCATTGAAATAACTCTCTAATGCTTAACAAGATAAAAGTATAAGCATGGATATTCTCTATATTAAAAACAGCCCACTCTTTCATGAGTCTTGCGAGAAACCAAACTAATAGCATCATCTTTTCAAAAAAACGGTCACGTGAATAAACAAAAAATAATATTCAATAAATATGATCAACTTGACAAATACATACAAGAGGGATACCATTAAAATATGGTGGTAAATCAAGAGCATTGGGATAGGGGCACCATCATCCAAGGATGCTACATGTGAAGCATATATCCAATGGCACATAAGGAAAATGCACACACAATATCTAGTGCAAAAAAAATTCCTCCCAACAGGTTGGCGTTAAATCCAATCTTCCCATATCCTAAAATATTGGGGGCAAACCCATCAAAATTTGTTGAAAATAATCAGATATATGTCAACACAAATGCTTCCAAATTTCTCAACGAAAAAGTTGTGGATGATGTCATACCATGATCTTTCATGTGGTATAGAATGCTAAGGGTGCATTGTAGTGCAACCAGACATCAAACCCAGTGACCTTCAGGTTACATATGGTTATGCCAATGTTCATCTAGAACCAATTCTGCGGGTTGAGGAGTGACTTGTGTTGAGGAGAAGTTATCTAAATTAAATGTTTTCTTCCATTAAAACTAGGAAGAATCTGCATACCTTGGAAATAAATAACACAAACTCAAGCAAAGAAAATTATGTATCTTCTTGTGTCACTCTTGAGGTAATAAAATAGGTGATTTCCCAGCAAGCTAAGGCTCAATATATGGAGACATAGCATGCCAACTGGCCAAGGTATGTCAAACCATACCCTCCATATGGTGGTTTGACTCCTTTTCCAATCGAATGTTAACATATAGCTCATATAGTTGTCGCGTACCAAGATTCGACATGTAACAAAGCTATATTCTTTCGACAATTGTTCAAATTTCATCCAGACGAATTAATTGTTTCCTTGGTAAAAAATGTTACAACCATGATCGATCAGGACTCGAGAAAAAAATACAAGATGTCCTTCTTGGATATTTTGTAACACAAAAAAAATATCGCATGTTCCCCAAATTGTCATGTACAAAGAAAAAGTTGAACAAAATTGCTTTCTAAGTAATTAGGTGGAGAATTTAAGCCTCGGTGTGAAGAACAATTCATTGAGGTTGGCACAATATGGATTTCCGTGGATAGTCTCCTACCAAGTGTGTTCGCACTTACAAGGGGTGTGACCAATCACTTTTGAGGACTTGGCCCTGAAAGCCACCGACATAGGAAACCATGAAGAAAAAGTTGCTCACCAAAATCATTCCATTGAATGACCCACGACTACAAACAGTCAGAGTTACAACAAAGATGAACAAAAAATGTACCCCAACATAAATTATTGGCACCATGCAAACACATCGACAGAAAATACTTTGATGTTACGCAAAGTATGATTCGCTAGCCGCATGACTACAAAAGCATGATATGTGTAGCCTTCATGTGGAAAATATAAACTCTCAGGCTATACGAGTGGAAACTAGTAGCCAGATGTGGTAAAAAAGAAATATAACACTCCCACGCTATACGAGTATAAACTAGTAGCCATATATGAAGAAAAAGAGATATAATGCTCCAATGCTATATGAGCCTAAACTACAAGGGTCGTGTGAAACTTTGAACGAACATAGAAAATGCTCCAATGCTATATGAGCCTAAACTACAAGCGTCGTGTGAAACTTTGAACACACATAAAAATGCTCGATGCTATATGAGCCTAACTATAAGCATGTTTCAAAAATGATAAATTTGATCCAATATTCATGAGTTTAAACTCCCAATGTTAACTCGTGCGCTCCAAAAAGAAAGAGTTCTGAGCCTAAATTGAAATAAAAAATGCATGGTGTAGATAAAAAAATGCACATCCAAGTATAGTTGGGATGCATCGGAATAGAAAATCAGATGCTGAAAAAGAATACTAAAACAAGTCATGAGCCACGTACGGAAATATTGTAAGCACAAAATAGATTGTCAAGTTTCGGGCTCTGGGTCCGAGTCGAAAAAAAATTCAAACCCAGACCTCGAGGGGCATCTGTTGACATGGATTTTGGCGAAGATAATAAAATGCATAAACCACATAAAATATAAATGCAAAATGGCAAAAATCTCTTTTATAATGAAAAGAATCAATTAAAATATACAATCAACAGCTCAAATCGACGACCGACAAAAAAAAGCGTATTATATATTCGAACATTGATAATGCACACATTAAACCAACAATTATAAAATATGACAAGATAAATAAATATTCATAAAGTTCTGTCCTGTATGTACGCGCATCATCGCTGACGGATATTGATCTAAAATTTCACTGTCAAAGACGACACCAATATTGTTGAAGCATGGTGCAATATGTTCCTCCATCAAAATATCGTCGTATCTTAATGGATGCACCCAAAATATAATTTGATAGAGAAAGCCAATAATAAGGTCGATTCATGGAACTTCAAAAAAATGATTCATTGGGTAAAAAGTGCACTCGTACATACACGTATAGGATGTATGTACGTGACATGGCCTATATAATCAGATACGTAATGGAATTTTTCCTTTTCCTCTTGGTCCATGCATAGACATGCATGTACGTACGTGTATCAAAGCTTCCTAACTAAATCAGGAGGCCATAGGTACGCGAAAAAGAAAGAAAACTGTGCCTGCATGTAGTTAGAGCTTAATCAAATAATTAGGCTCAATGGGCCCAGGGCCTACACGTTGTTGAAAAAACTTGGCCTAACTAAGCCCATAATGGCTGATGGGACCTTGCCGGTTAATTAGCAATAAAGAAACAAGAGAAAGAAAAGGAGCAGCCCACGTTCCCACGATCTCACGATCCCACGTACACAGAACGTGGGCAGGCGAGCGCGGCAGCGATCCAAAAATCAGCGCTAGCTCCAGCCTTCCCTATAAATACCTCCTCACTCAGCATATACAAGGTCGGCCCTTCATTCATCTCTTCCCATCTGCTGCTGCTAGAACACACACATATACGAACTCACAAAGAAAAGAAGAGAAAGAGGCAGGCGTGCTACTTCCTGTTGGTTTGAAGGTGAGACTCATGGCTCTCTTCTAGCCCCTGGTTTGTCCATTGTGGTACAAACCAAGGAGCTTTCTTCTTCTTCCTCTCCCAAAATTATTGTCCTTAGTTCGGCCGTTGCGGTATAGGCTAAGGAGTGTGTTACATTCATCTTAAACTTTTGTCTTTGCTTCGGCCATCACGGTACAAACCAAGGAATTGATGTTATATCCATTCCAAACTTTTTGCCTTCGGTTGGGACATCACGGCACAAATTAAGAAGCATGTTTCATCTCCCTAAAATTCTTGCCTTTGGTTGGGCCATTGCGGTACAAACCAAAGTGCATGTTTAATCTACATAACAAAAAGTTCTCCTTGGTTCGGCCATCGCGGTACGAGCCAAAGAGCATGCATGTTTCTTCTGCATGTTGCATATGCTTCGTCCTAATGATCTCCTTCTTGGTTCGGTCCCCTTAGTGATACAAGCCAGGATGAGCGCCTCGTTCCTTGGTTTGGTCTCTATACATGGATACAAATCAAGAGAGTGTCATAGGTGTGAAAACCTCATAAAAAATTGCCTTAATTTGGTTATCATAAAAAAATGGATACGACTAAGTTGGAATGAAATTACGAATGCGCTAAACTGAATTCATGATAAACTCTTGTTTGGTTGCACTACGGGCATTATGTGTCACGCTAGTTGCAATACAAACAAGAGCATAAAAATATATTCCCTCACTTGGTTACGCTGCACGGGCATTATCTTAATGCCACGCGGTGTTAGTAGTAATACAAGCAAGGAAAAACTTAATTAAAAATGCGTTCAAGCCACACATGCAAAGACCAAAGTCATGCAATATGAATTATAAAACATGTTGCATCATAAAAACCAAGCTTACCTGGTTACGCTACACACGGACATTATCTTAATGCTACGCGGTGTTAGTAGTTATACAAGTGAGAGAAAATTAAACAAAACATTCAGGCCACATATTTTGGCCAAAGTCAAATTAAACATGTCATAAAAATGCTCAAATGTTATAAGAGCCTAAGCTATTAGCATCATCACAAATGGATATCACAAACTTAATTTACGTGGGTTATGCTACACACAAGCGCCAATGAAATGACGCTATGTGGAGTTAGTGCTAATACCATGTAAGGTACAAACATAAACAAAAATGATAGATAAAATATGACTCATGCAATACCATAATTGCTCCACAAACCTTTGCTTGGTTATGCTGCACGCGGGCATTATCTTAGTGCTACGCGGTGTTAGTAGTAATACAGGTAAAACGGAACTTAATAAAAAATAATTCACTCCACATTCACATATGCATGCATGATAAGGCATATCTCATGTAGCCCACGTAGGCTTTATAGTAATACAGGTAAAGCAGAACTTAATAAAAAATAAGTTCACTCCACATCCACATATGCATACAAAATTCATGCAAAATCCATGATAAGGGATGCTCCATGTAGCCCACATAGGCTTAAAACAAACAAAATATGATAAGCAAAATCCACTCAGGTCAGGCTCGATACTGGGCAGACTCGGAGTCAACAAAATATGGCACATACCATATGCACCATAAAAAGCATCAATATTGTGTCAGAAAGCTTCAGTCCGTTACGCTACATACGGGCACCACATCAGTGTCACGCGATGATAGTAGTAATGTGATGATGCAAAATTTATTAAAATTGGCAAGTAATATATATCCATGCCACCAAAACCAAGGATGTCATATAAAATTCCTAAAGAAAAATATATACATATCCTATATGCCAAACATAGGATAAAACTATGCCTAGCCAAAATCAACCTGCATTCCGCATATAAATGAGGTTGAACACGAACAAATTGTTGCATGCTAGGAAAATATATTCCCATACATCACACATGAAATTATGGAGGATTATTTGAATGAAACCAAACTTTAAGTGCCCTAGGCCGGAGTTCATCGTCGACTGCGAGGAGGATTCTTTGTATTATAGCATATTGTAATAGGCATTTGATGTAATCCTATGTAATAGATATGTTGGAATTCTTAATCAGGGGTTTTCTCTTCAGAAATGTAATTAACAGAATTTTTATGTAAATGTAAGAGTTCTGGAAATAAAGTACCTGCAATGTTTGATCTTCCTTTTATTGTATGCATTTACGCATTTAAATATATTCATTCTGTATCAATGACGTGGACGCGTGTCTCAGGCCCGCCATTTTCCTGTCATCAATGATAAATTTGGCATGGCTTCATCCGGTTACATGACGAGTCCACCGAAGCGAAGGCTTTACTGAGTCATACCACTAGTGCAGAACCGGGCAATAGCACCGGTTCGTAAGGCCCTTTAGTGTCGGTTCCACAACCGGCACTAAAGTGTGGTCACTAAAGCCCCCCCCCCCTTTAGTACCGGTTCAGCACGAATCTGGTGCTAAAGGCCAACCACGTGTACGAGCCAGCTCCGGGGCAGGAGCCTGTAGTACCGTTGGTAACACCAACCGTACTAAATGTTTGTGGGTTTTGTTTTATTTTTATTTTTCAATTAAATTTGTGTTATCAATTTAATTCTTTTTCGCTTGCTGGTATTTTACGATACTACACATTGTACACGTTATGCATATATATATATATATATATATATATATATATATATATATATATATATATATATATATATATAGAATTTCTAATAGAACCAATCATGCATATATATATATATCATCAGTGTATCACAAACCATCATATTAATTAATTCACACATACACACATGTATAGCTATATACAATTTCTCCTACATATGCATGTTGCCTTCGGAGCCAGTGGAATTAGCCTAATTGGTGCCTTCGGAGCACGATGACAATTGGAAGTGGTTTTCATCGGGGCGGTAGCGGGTAATAGTAATCTCCCTTCGGATTTATGACCTGGTCGAGCAAAAATCCCGCTATTTCCTCTTGAAGTGCTTCTCTGGCGCTCCGCTTTCTAGGAGCTTGTCCCGCACCTGTTTGAACTGTTAAGAAGGAGATCAATATGCATGTGTATTAGTTGTATGACTAGATATCGATAATGGTGTAAAAATTGTAAATAGTGTTCTGACAAGCGTACCCATTCCTGTCTTTGAGATCTGCTCCTTTCGGACGCCATCATGCGAATATTCTCGCAAACGCAGAATGCACACAGATCAGTCCCCTGCGCTGCTTCAGGGCCTTTACGAGAATGGAATTTGATCAGATAATAATTAATCAAGCATGATAATTAAAGAGATGGCAGCTAGCTAGCTAGCTAGCTAGTACTACTTAATTACTTACCTTGGGTCGAAACCATTTAAGCCGTTTTTTCCATTCGCCTTCCGTGACGCTGATGAACCTTGCCCAAGCCCTGCCCGCCGACAATGAAAATAAATAAAGGGGTTATTAAATATGGTTCATATCATGAAAAATGACGAACTAAATAGGCTGAGATATATAGTTAATAATGAATGAAATTACCTGTTGACTATCCCAAACAAGATGTTATAGTCAGTTTTTTCTTTGAGTAGTGAGTCCAGTACTTCAACTGTTCCGGCGTCAACTTTAATGATACACAAGACCTAGTGATATCTGCATGCACACACGTTTGCATGCCTTAATTAAGCGGGCATATGTAAAGCAAAAACATGTAGCTAGCTAGTAGGCAAAAACAGAGAATTTGTAGTACAAGACAGTGTGACTCACTGGAAGTTGTAAGGAAGTAGTATATCTTCATTGTATTTGAGGCGCTTCAAGAACTCTAGCATGTTGTCCTCTACGGCCTTTTGATGACGTTCATCTATATTCCATGTGTATTCATTAACAGTGTTTGGGTCAATGAACCCGATGCCAAAGTGTCCACCTTTTCTCATTTCACATATCTTCATCCTGCATATAATACCACAGAAAAGAATATAGTGAGGATAATTACAGGTAATGATTGATCAAAAGGATCAGTACAGCTAGCTTGAGACTTAAATTACAGAAAGAAATCACTTACGCATAATAGCAACCATTTATAGATTTGTCGAAAAGTGCGTCTTGATTGTATAACTAAAACATTTCAGAATACTCAACGGACAAAGCTTTCTCATGGAAGTAATGCTCCTCCTTGACATTCACCATGAGGGACACTCGATCGGAAATCTTGGTAATGTTCATGTACCATTGATGCAATTCATACATTCTCGTTGGGAGGTTCTTGACCTTGTCTGGATGGACCAAAGGTTGGCTCCGTACATATTTCCGTTTTATTTCATCCTCTCTAAGCACATGCATGGGCTTGATCTCGAGGAGTTGTCCAACAGTGATTTTGAGAACTTCAGCCTGCATTATATGGTCCTCCGTTATTACCACATTGCCCACCTCAGGAACGTAAACTGTTTGCCCACAATAATATTGGGCGCCACAGATTGTCACGTGTTGTTGGCACAACAAGCGAGGGATCGATTACGCCTGTTCTCCCAGCCGGGAATGGTTTTCCCGCATTTTTTGACAGCTGCTTCTTGTTTGCTCGATCCCGAGCTCGCCTCCTTACGTAGACGTTCTCGATTTAACTTCCTGATGTGGCGCTCATAGCCTGTGTCAACAGGCTTGGGAGCTGGTGGTTGAGCCATACGAATGAAGTGGTCAATCATTTCCTCAGGCACTTTCTCCCTTGGCGGCGGTGGCGGTTTCGGTGCAAAATGGGCTTCCACCTCGGACTTCGATATGGCTGCGATTTCCTCCTCGGACCTGTCATAAGCCCTCTGCGGGAGAGGCGTGAGGCTTGGACCATATTTATATCGCTTGCCTCCGCCTGTACTTCTTGTACTACCTCGACTCGTACCGCTACGCACCATAGCTGCGGGGTGTCTCTTCTGCGATTGCTGAGGCGGCGGAGACGCCGGGCCGACGGGCTGAGTTGGACGAGGAGGAGTGGCCGCTTGAAGATGTGCGGACTTGGAGGAGGAGTGGCCTGAGGTTGTGCGGACTTGGAGGAGGTGGACGTCACGCTGTGGCGAACTTGGAGGAGGAGGAGTGGCACGACACTTTGCGGACTTGGAGGAGGATTGGCCCGACACTTTGCGGACTTGGTGGACTTGCAGGAGCGGGAGACTGCTGACTCGGTGGCGGACTTGACGAGGAGTCGATGACGCGTGTCGGTGGCCTTCAAAGATGATGCAATCCTTTTTCCATAGGATGATACGATGGTTGGCGTCTCCGAAAGCGCTCGTCCTCACCTCCGTGAATGTCAAGCTCTAGCCCGAATATGGCTGCACCACCTCGTCAACCATGACACGAGCATAGCCCTCTGGAATCGGGATGCAATGGTAGGTTGCTTTGGGGTAATCGAAAAGCTTCTCCGTCCGCCACCTTCATGGATATGTTCTTCATTTTGACGTGTAGCTCGCAGCTAGTGTTCTCCGTGATGTCATCCACGGGTATCTACCCAAGATTATGCGTCGTCGAGGCGGAACCCACGCTGCTTCTCTCGCATGGATGGGGAGGTGCTATCCAATGCCGGAACATCCGCTAGCTGCTGCAGCTGCCGAGACCCCTTTGGCTAAGTGAGTCGATCTGCTCCTGCCGCTGGAATTTGACCGCCAATTCCGCTTGACTTGCTTCTAGGCATTGAAGGCGTTCATATTCCCGCTTCCTCTGCTCCTCCTCCATCTTCCTCTTCTTCTCCTCCATAATCTTCTTTCTCGCATGTGTTCTTTAGTCGTTGTTCCATCAAAACCCCTCATACCACGGAATAGCGCCCTTGCCTCGTGTTCTTCCCGGGTTTTCAGGATTTCCCGTGGCACGCGTAAGCTCGCCGTTCTCTGTTGGGCTGGAACACCCCGATCGTGCCTCTTCTATTGCAACAAGTATCGCATCGTTGGCTCCGTTCAGACATGCCTTCGTCGAAACTTTGCCTGTCTTCGGGTCCAACTCCCCCCCATGCGCATAGAACCAAGTCCTGCACCTGGGGGGCCAGCTCTTAGTATCCGGAGTGACACCTGCATCCTCCATCTCTTTCTCAGACTTATCCCACTTAGGCATTGCCACCGCATAGCCATCTGGCCCCAGCTTATGGAACTTATCCTTTTGTTCGGCATTCTTCTTGTTTATTCTCGACCGTTCCTTAGCAAATTCCGAATCCTTGAATTTCACGAAATCGTCCCAATGAGCACGTTGGTTCTCTAGTGTTCCTTCGAATCTGGAGTCTTCCTTCCTCCCTTGACGTACTTGTCCCATTCACGATTCTTGTGGTTCTTGAATGCAACCGCCATCTTCCTAAGAGCAGCGTCCTTGACTTTCTCGCACATCTCGCTTCGTGAAATGATCCGTAGGGTGAAATGTTCCATGAGAGTATCCCAAAGCAGATCTCTTTGATTCTTGTCGACAAAAGTAACATCCGGACGTGGAGCAGCGTCCTCTTTGCCTTTTGTCCTTTGTCTTTTCTGGCTCTCTCCATTCTTGAAGGGAGATCGAGAGTTGGTCCTTCACAAGAACTCCGCACCGACGAATGAACTTGTCCGCAATCTTCTTAGGCGCTAATGGTTCGCCATTAGGTCCGATCCTTCGATATTGTACTTTACACCTCCTTCAACTTTTTGTTCGGGCCTCGTTTCGTCCTTTTGCACGAAGATTTGCTCGACCGGATGGCTGAAAGAACAAAGATCGATTCGTTAATATATCTTCAACTCATTTTAAAACATGTGATGATCACCGTAAACCTGCTTATATAAATATATATACCTCGCCGGTCTTTGTTGTTTCAGGATCAACATGTTCTTCGTCATCGTCATAATCGTAGTTCATGACTTCATCAATTCGGTCGTCGCGATCGAATATCTTATCACCCTCTCCGGTGTTGTTTAGAAATTCGGAGCCGTCATAATCTTCTTCATTCTGATTATCATCTGGCCCGCGTATCATATCCAACATGGTCTGTTCTCCCTCTCTGTCGGTATTGTCATGTTTATTATTCCCTCAATGCAACCGAAAGCAGTTGCGTCATAATCACGTGGCAGTCATGAGACTTTAGGTTCTTGAACTTTTTCTCTGCCATGTCTATTATTCCCTTTATATTCGATGAGAAGCCAGACGGTACCTTAATACTGAGCAGGCATTCAAAGAAGATTTCCTTCTCTTCTTTGATAAGAGCGTAGCTTGCATGACCCTGATATATGCCGTCTTCTCCGTGCATACGTTGCTGGTCCTCCCGTGCCTCAGGTGTATCTTTTGTCTTCCCATACACGCCCAAGAAGCCAAGCAGGGTCACGCAAAGATTCTTCTTCACGTGCATCACGTCGATTGCGGAGCGGACCTCTAGGTCTTTCCAATATGGCAGGTCCCAAAATATAGATTTCTTCTTCCACATGGGTGCGCGTCCGTCAGCGTCCTTTGGAACAGGTTGTCCGCCAGGACCCTTTCCAAATATCACCTTCAAATCCTTGACCATATCATGTACATCAGCACCAATGCGGTGGCGAGGCTTCGTCCGGTGATCCGCCTCACCTTTGAAATGCTTGCCTTTCTTTCTTACGGGAAGCCTGCTCGGAAGAAATCGACGATGTCCTGTACACATTCTTCATACAACTATTCAAATATATCTGTCGGTATCATCCAAACAGGCGTGCATCCGCGGTATCCCTTGTTTGTCTGTCACGAAAGGTTCTTGAGAGCAGGCCAATCATTGATGGTCACGAACAGCAACGCCTTTAGGTCAAATTCTTCGCCCATGTGCTCATCCCACGCACGTACACCTGTTCCATTCCATAGTTGTAAGAGTTCTTCAACTAATGGCCTTAGGTACACATCAATGTCGTTGACGGGTTGCTTAGGGCCTTGGATGAGCACTGGCATCATAATGAACTTCCGCTTCATGCACAACCAAGGAGGAAGGTTACACAAACATAGAGTCACGGGCCAGTGCTATGGTTGCTGCTCTGCTCCCCAAAAGGATTAATGCCATCTGCGCTTAGACCAAACCATACGCTCCTTGCGTCATCTGCAAACTCCTTCCCGTACTTTCTTTCGATTTTTCTCCACTGCGACCCATCACCGGTACTCTCAACTTCCCGTCTTTCTTACGGTCTTCTTCGTGCCATCGCATCGCCTTGGCATGCTCTTTGTTTTGGAACAACGTTTCAACCGTGGTATTATAGGAGAATACCACATCACCTTGGCAGGAATCTTCTTCCGGGCGCCGCCCTCGACATCACCATGCTCATCGCGGCTGATCTTATAGCGCAATGCACCACATACCGGGCAAGCGTTCAAATCCTCGTACTCACCGCGGTAGAGGATGCAATCATTAGGGCATGCATGTATCTTCTACACCTCTAACCCTAGAGGGCAGACATCCTTCTTTGCTTCGTACGTACTCTCGGGCAATTCGTTGTCCTTTGGAAGCATATCCTTTATCATTACCAGCAACTTTCCAAATCCCTTGTCAGATACACCATTCTCTGCCTTTCGTTGCAGCAATTCCAGCAGTGGTGCCCAACTTTTCTTGTCACCTACGCAATTCGGGTACAACAATTTTTGTGATCCTCTAACATGCGCTGCAACTTCTTCTTCTCCAAATCACTTGCGCAATTTCTCTTTGCATCGGCAATGGCCCGACCTAGATCATCGACGGGCTCATCGATGCCTCTTCTTCAACTTCTTCCCGCATTACCGGCTCAGCTTCTTCCCCCATTGTTGTATCATCGTATTCAGGGAACCCATGTCCGGGATAGCTGTCGTCGTCCTCTTCTTCTTCATTGTCTTCCTTCATAACCCATCTTTCTCCGTGCTTAGTCCAAACATTATAGTGGGGCATGAAACCGACTCAAACAGTGGACGTGAATGGTTCTTGACGAGAGTAATTGCGACCATTCTTACAGCCAGCACATGGACAAGGCATAAAACCATCCGCCCGCTTGTTTGCCTCAGCCAAGCGAGAAAAGTATGCACGCCTCAACGAACTGGGGAGAGCATCGGTCATCGTACATCCATTGCCGGCTCATCTTCATTACACAACACCGAATAGACAAAATTAATACAAGTTCATACATAAAGTTCATACAACACTTAAATGCAACAAACAAATAACTCTCTAGCTAAAGCATTTAAATGCAACAACAAATGCGATCAAGGTCGCAACTAAGGTAACAATTGATCCAACAGCATAATGATACCAAGCCTCACTATCGATGGCGTATTTTCTAATCTTTCTAATCTTCAAGCGCATTTTCTCCATCTTGATCTTGTGATCATCGACGACATCGGCAACATGCAACTCCAATTCCAGCGTCTCCCCTCAATTCTTTTCAATTTTTCTTTCAAGTACTCGTTTTCTCTTTCAACTAAATTTAACCTCTCGACAATAGGGTCGGTTGGAATTTCCGGTTCACATACCTCCTAGATAAAAATATCTAATGTCAACTTGATGGGCATAATTTGTCATAAACACGAAATGCAACAAATAGTTCTAAAAGAGAATATACCACATCCGAATCATAACAAGGACGAGGGCCGACGGGGACGGATATCAAAACCATGGCACTATGTATAGCAAACAACGTATGGGTAAGATAATTATTATACGAGTAACTATATATCCAAATCACACAAACATCAATTTTTTATATAAAATTTCATGAACAAGAGGCTCACCACAAGGTGGTGCCGGCTGACTGACGGGCAGGCGATCGAGGGTGGTTACGACAGAGATTTAGAAGGCACTAAGTAAACCACACCTACATATGCAAACTAAGTGTTATTTTGACCTCAAATTGCATATAAATCAAATACTAGCACATATATATATTTCCTCCCAAATTACTAAACTCACAAATTAATAACTATATGAACCAATGCAAGAGCTAATCTAGCAATGTGAGATGAAAGGACAAAGTTGCTAACCTTTGTGATCACTTGAATGGATGGGGCCTTCAAATCTTGACAAATTTTGGGAAAAATGTGTGATGAGCTCGAGGGGAGAAGAGGAAGAACAGAGAGGAGAGGAGAGGGAAAGGGGAAGAACAGAGCGAGCTGGATTTAAGGGTTTATATGCAGGAGGACCTATAGTACCGGTTCGTGGCACGAACCGGTACTAAAATCTTGGAGGGGGCCCAGGCTGACAACATCCTGCCACCACCCTCATTAGTACCGGTTCGTGGCATGAACCGGTGCTAAAGGTTAGCCACGAACCGGTGCTAAAGGCTAGCCGTTGGAACCGGCACTAATGTATACATTTGTGCCGGCTCTAATACAAACCGGCACTAATGTGCTTCACATTTGACCCTTTTTCTACTAGTGTACGGGGCCATTTCCCCTTCTTGTCACGTGCCTCATCCTCCTCTTGTGCCTTGCGAGCCTTTGCAAGCTTTCTTGCCCTCTCCTCCTCACGAGCAAGCTTCGCTTGGCGTGCCCTCTCCTCCTCGCGTTGCTTGCGCTCCATCCTCTCCTTCTGACGACGCTCTTCCTCCAAGCCTCTTTGAACCTTTCTTCGAACAGGCGCGGGCGCCTAAGACAATCTTGATATTGGTGCTTCTGTACATCTTCTGACACTTCATGATCTATCCACGTGAAGTACTTGCATAGAGGAGGAGGTGACTACATACAAAATGGATGTTAGAGTTGACACACATTTTAGTGTAACATGTTACTTCTCTAGCATACCGGTGGTTGGTCATAGGCATGACTTGGAAGCGCATGATCATAAGCATAGTTGGGGCATACAAAATATCTCCTTCCTTCCGTCCATGACTTCTTTCGGTCGGTGGACACCTTCACCTTGCAAACATCTCCACACCAGCATGGCGGAATCTTCATGTCTTTCTCCTTCACCTTGTACAAAGATGCGTTCTCCCACTTGTGCGGCATGTCTTCTTGGTTAGCACACGGTGGCTTCGTCATGGAACCGGATGAAGTCATGCCTACACCAATTAAAGATGTTAAGTCAAGAAATGAACACATTGACATCTAAAGAGGCAAATATATTAAAAGTGAACACATGAACACATGAACATATTAAAAGTAGTACCATTCACATTATTTCAACCATCCGGATTGAGCAACACGTCGATAGGCCTTCCCCTATCAACCCGACGTGTCCTAGAACCACCGGATCCACGGCCACGGCCCACTCCAAGGCTAGTCCGTCCTCCACGGCCACGGCCACCTCCAAGGCTAGTCCTTCCTCCATGGCCACGTCCACCTCCAAGGTTAGCCCTTCCTCCACGGCCACGGCCACCTCCAAGGCTAGTCCTCCGACCATGTGTTTGACTAGTGCACGTGTTGGTTCTAGGTTTCTTGCATGTCCTAACGTTGTGTCCTGTGTCATTGCATTCTCCACAATTTTTGTTCTCCGGTGGCTCCATGAAATGACCACTACCAAATTGCTTCATTCCGGTGTATCCAGCTAGATCATCCATATCACTCCGGAATCTCTACCTTCTTCTTCCCCTCATAGGCACCATGAGTGCGGGATCTGGCACAATGTCTGGCCCAACATACTCAGGCCACTGTGAGGCATCAAGGAAAGGATTGAACCGAGGCGCCCACGTCAACCTTGTTCGTTCCAATGTGAACTCATGCAACCGCACCGTTGTTCCATCGGATACGGGCAAGTTTCTCGCCCGTGTTGCGGTCATCAAATGCGAGCAAGGCCAATGATACTTGTGTGGCCTCTCACACTGGCACCAACGGTTTTTGATGTGCACCTCGTAAGAAACTCCACCATAAGACCTATTGTCCCTTGTTGTCCCACCCGTCTCATCGATTTGATAGTTCATTTCTTTTTCATTATATTTCACCACTTGTTGTTTGGAGGACTTCCGCGCTTGATGCGACAACCAATCATGAACCTTGTGTTGGGGAACGTTGCAGAAAATTAAAATTTTTCCTACGGTTTCACCAAGATCCATCTATGAGTTCATCTAAGCAACGAGTCAAGGGAGTGAGTTTGCATCTACGTACCACTTGTAGATCGAAAAGGAAGCGTTCAAGGGATGGTGATGATGGAGTCGTACTCGCCGTGATTCGGATCACCGATGACCAAGTGTTGAGCAGAAAGCACCTCCTCGTTCAACACACGTACTGTACGGACGACGTCTCCTCCGTCTTGATCCAGCAAGGAGGAAGGAGAGGTTGAGGAAGACGGCAGCACGACGGCGTGGTGTTGTTGGTGCAGCAGTACTCCGACAGGGCTTCGCCAAGCACGTACGGAGGAGGAGAGGTGTTGGGGAGGGGAGGGGCTGCGCCTTGGCTTGGGTTGCGGCTGCCCCTCCCCCTCCCTTTATATAGGCCCCTGAAGCGCCGCCCTGGGGATCCCATCTCCCAAGGGGTGGCGGCCAAGGGGTGGAGTGCCCCCAAGGCAAGTGGGCGCCCCACCATAGGGTTCCAACCCTAGGCGCAGGGTGGGCCAAGGCGCACCAGCCCACTATGGGCTGGTTCCTCCCCACTTCAGCCCATGGGGCTCTCCGGGATGGGTGGCCCCACCCGGTGGACCCCCGGGACCCTTCCGGTGGTCCCAGTACAATACCGGGTGACCCCGAAACTTTCCCGATGGCTGAAACAATACTTCCTATATATAATTCTTTACCTCCGGACCATTCCGGAACTCCTCGTGGCGTCCGGGATCTCATCCGGGACTCCGAACAACATTCGGTAATCACATACAAGTCTTCCTAATAACCCTAGCGTCACCGAACCTTAAGTGTGTAGACCCTACGGGTTCGGGAGACATGTAGACATGACCGAGACGCTCTCCGTCAATAACCAACAGCGGGATCTGGATACCCATGTTGGCTCCACATGCTCCTTGATGATGTCATCGGATGAACCACGATGTCGAGGATTCAAGCAACCTCAGATACTATTCCCTTTGTCAATCGGTGCGTTACTTGTCCGAGACTCGATCGTCGGTATCCCAATACCTTGTTCAGTCTCAAGCATCGCAAGTCACTTTACTGCAGACTTAATGCATGATCCCGTGACCAAACACTTGGTCACTTTGAGCTCATGATGATGCATTACCGAGTGGGCCCAGAGATACCTCTCCGTCATACGGAGTGACAAATCCCAGTCTCGATCCGTGTCAACCCAACAGACACTTTCGGAGATACCTGTAGTGCACCTTTATAGTCACCCAGTTACTTTGTGACGTTTGGTACACCCAAAGCACTCCTACGTTATTCGGGATTTACACGATCTCATGATCTAAGGAAGAGATACTTGACATTGAAAAAGCTCTAGCAAAACGAACTACACGATCTTGTGCTATGCTTAGGATTTGGTCTTGTCCATCACATCATTCTCCTAATGATGTGATCCCGTTGTCAATGACATCCAATGTCCATAGTCAGGAAACCGTGACTATCTGTTGACCAACGAGCTAGTCAACTAGAGGCTCACTAGGGACATGTTGTGGTCTATGTATTCACACGTGTATTACAATTTTCGGATAATACAATTATAGCATGAATAAAAGACAATTATCATGAACAAGGAAATATAATAATAATACTTTTATTATTGCCTCTAGGGCATATTTCCAACAGTCTCCCACTTGCACTAGAGTCAATAATCTAGTTACATTGTGATGAATCGAACACCCATAGAGTTACGGTGTTGATCATGTTTTGCTCATGAGAGAGTTTAGTCAACGGATCTGCGACATTCAGATCCGTATGTACTTTAGAAATTTTTATGTCTCCATCTTGAACATTTTCACGGATGGAGTTGAAGTGACGCTTGATGTGCCTGGTCTTCTTGTGAAACCTGGGCTCCTTGGCAAGTGCAATAGCTCCAGTGTTGTCACAGAAGAGTTTGATCGGCCCCGACGCATTGGGTATGACTCCTAGGTCGGTGATGAACTCCTTCACCCAAATTGCTTCATGCGCTGCCTCCGAGGCTGCCATGTACTCCGCTTCACATGTAGATCCCGCCACGACGCTTCGCTTGCAGCTGCACCGCCATCGCTCCACCATTCAACATATACACGTATCCGGTTTGTGACTTAGAGTCATCCAGATCTGTGTCGAAGCTAGCGTCGACGTAACCCTTCTGACGAGCTCTTCGTCACCTCCATAAACGAGAAACATGTCCTTTGTCCTTTTCGTGTACTTCAGGATATTCTTGACCGTTGTCCGGTGTTCCTTGCCGGGATTACTTTGGTACCTTCCTACCAAACTTACGGCAAGGTTTACATCAGGTCCGTACACAGCATGGCATACATAATAGAACCTATGGCTGAGGCATAGGGATGACGCTCATCTCTTCTTTATCTTTTGTCGTGGTCGGGCATTGAGCTGAGCTCAATCTCACACCTTGGCAGGACAGGCAAGAACCCTTTCTTGGACTGATCCATTTTGAACTTCTTCTAAATCTTATCAAGGTATGTGCTTTGTGAAAGACCTATGAGGCGTCTCGATCTATCTCTATAGATCTTGATGCCTAATATATAAGCAGCTTCTCCAAGGTCCTTCATTGAAAAACTTTTATTCAAGTAGGCCTTAATGTTGTCCAAGAGTTCTATATCATTTCCCATCAAAAGTATGTCATCTACATATAATATGAGAAATGCTACAGAGCTCCCACTCACTTTCTTGTAAACGCAGGCTTCTCCATAAGTCTGCATAAACCCAAACGCTTTGATCATCTCATCAAAGCGAATGTTCCAACTCCGAGATGCTTGCACAAGCCCATAAATGGATCGCTGGAGCTTGCATACTTTGTTAGCATTCTTAGGATCGACAAAACCTTCCGGCTGCATCATATACAGCTCTTCCTTAAGATAACCGTTAAGGAACGCTGTTTTGACGTCCATCTGCCATATCTCATAATCATAGTATGCGGCAATTGCTAACATGATTCGGACGGACTTAAGCTTCGCTACGGGAGAGAAAGTCTCATCGTAGTCAATCCCTTGAACTTGCCGATAACCCTTAGCGACAAGTCGAGCTTTATAGATGGTGACATTACCATCCGCGTCCGTCTTCTTCTTAAAGATCCATTTATTTTCTATCGCCCGCCGATCATCGGGCAAGTCTGTCAAAGTCCATACTTTGTTTTCATACATGGATCCTATCTCGGGTTGCATGGCTTGAGCCATTTGTTGGAATCCGGCCCGCCATCGCATCTTCATAGCTCGAAGGTTCACCGTTGTCTAACAACATGATTTCCGGGACAGGGTTGCCGTACCACTGCAGTGCGGAACGTGTCCTAGTGGACCTCAAGTTCAGTAGCAACTTGATCCGAAGTACCTTGATCATCATCATTAATTTCCTCTTGATTCGTGTAGGCATCACAGAACATTTTCTGAGCTGCACTACTATCCCGTTCAAGAGGTGGTACTTCATCGAAGTTCTACTTTCCTCCCACTTACTTCTTTCGAGAGAAACTCTTTTTCTAGAAAGGATCCGTTCTTGGCAACAAAGATCTTGCCCTCGGATCTTAAGTAGAAGGTATACCCAATGGTTTCCTTAGGGTATCCTATGAAGACGCATTTTTCCGACTTGGGTTCGAGCTTTTCAGGTTGAAGTTTCTTGACATAAGCATCGCATCCCCAAACTTTTAGAAACGACAGCTTAGGTTTCTTCCCAAACCATAATTCATACGGTGTCGTCTCAACGGATTTAGATGGTGCCCTATTTAAAGTGAATGTAGCTGTCTCTAGAGCGTATCCCCAAAATGATAGCGGTAAATCGGTAAGAGACATCATAGATCGCACCATATCCAATAGAGTGCGATTACGACGTTCGGACGCACCGTTACGCTGAGGTGTTCCAGGCGGCGTGAGTTGTGAAACGATTCCACATTTTCTTAAGTGTGTACCAAAATCGTGACTTAAATATTCTCCTCCATGATCTGATCGTAAGAATTTTATCTTTCGGTCACGGCGATTCTCTACTTCATTCTGAAATCCCTTGAACTTTTCAAAGGTCTCAGACTTGTGTTTCATCAAGTAGACATACCCATATCTACTCAAGTCATCGGTGAGTGAGAACATAACGATATCCTCCATGAGCCTCAACACTCATTGGACCGCACACATCGGTATGTATGATTTCCAACAAGTTGGTTGCTCGCTCCATTGTTCCGGAGAACGGAGTCTTGGTCATCTTGCCCATGAGGCATGGTTCGCATGTGTCAAATGATTCATAATCGAGAGACACCAAAAGTCCATCAAGATGGAGCTTCTTCATGCGCTTGACACCAATGTGACCAAAGGCGGCGGTGCCACAAGTATGTGGGACTATCGTTATCAACTTTACATCTTTTGGTATTCACGCTATGAATATGTGTAACATTACGCTCGAGATTCATTAAGAATAAACCATTGACCATAGGGGCATGACCATAAAACATATCTCTCATATAAATAGAACAACCATTATTCTCGGATTTAAATGAGTAGCCATCTCATATCAAACGAGATCCAGATACAATGTTCATGCTCAAACTTGGCACCAAATAACAATTATTAAGGTTTATAACTAATCCCGTAGGCAAATGTAGAGGTAGCGTGCCGACGGTGATCACATCGACCTTGGAACCATTCCCGACGCGCATCGTCACCTCGTCCTTCGCCAGTCTCCGTTTATTCCGCAGCTCCTGCAGTGAGTTACAAATATGAGCAACGGCACCGGTATCAAATACCCAGGAGTTACTACGAGTACTGGTAAGGTACACATCAATTACATGTATATCAAATATACCTTTAGTGTTGCCGGCCTTCTTGTCCGCTAAGTATTTGGGGCAGTTCCGCTTCGATGGCCCTTCCCTTTGCAATAAAAGCACTCATCTCAGGTTTGGGTCCATTCTTTGACTTCTTCCCGGCAACTTGCTTACCGGGCGGCAACCTCCTTGCCGTCCTTCTTGAAGTTCTTCTTGCCCTTGCCCTTCTTGAACTTAGTGGTTTTATTGACCATCAACACTTGATGTTCCTTTTGATTTCAACCTCTGCTGACTTCAGGCATTGAGAATACTTCGGGAATGGTCTTCACCATCCCCTGCATATTGTAGTTCATCACAAAGCTCTTGTAGCTTGGTGGAGCGATCAAGGATTCTGTCAATGACCGCCTCGTCAGGAGGTTTATGTCCAAGCTGGGACAGGCGGTTGTGCAACCAGACATTTTGAGTATGTGCTCACCGATGTAACTGTTTTCCTCCATCTTACAACTATAGAACTTGCCGGAGACTTCATATCTGTCGACCGGGCATGAGCTTGGAAAACTAGTTTCAGCTCCTCGAACATCTCATATGCTCCGTGTTGCTCAAAACACTTTTGGAGCCCCTGGTTCTAAGTCAGTAAAGCATGCCGCATCGAACGAGGGAGTAATCATCAAGACGAGACTGCCAAGCATTCATAATGTCTTGGTTCTCTGGGACGGTGCATCACCTAGCGGTCCTTCTAGGACATATTGTTTCTGGCAGCTATGAGGATGATCCTCGGGTTCCGGACCCGATCCGTATAGTTGCTGCCATCATCTTTCAGCTTGGTTTTCTCTAGGAACGCGTTGAAGTTCATGTTGACATGAGCGTTGGCCATTTGATCTACAAGACATATTTGCAAAGGTTTTAGACTAAGTTCATGATAATTAAGTTCATCTAATCAAATTATTATAATGAACTCCCACTCAGATTAGACATCCCTCTAGTCATCTAAGTGCTACACGATCCGAGTGGACTAGGCCGTGTCCGATCATCACGTAAGACGGACTAGTCATCGTCGGTGAACATTCTCATGTTGATCGTATCTTCCATACGACTCATGTTCGACCTTTCGGTCTGCGTGTTCCGAGGCCATGTCTGTACATGCTAGGCTCGTCAAGTTAACCCTAAGTGTTTTGCATGTGTAAAACTGTCTTACACCCGTTGTATGTGAACGTAAGGATCTATCACACCCGATCATCACGTGGTGCTTCGAAACGACAAACTTTAGCAACGGTGCACAGTTAGGGGAGAACACTTCTTGATATTGTCTTAAGGGATCATCTTATTTACTACCGTCGTTCTAAGTAAATAAGATGCATAAACATAATAAACATCACATGCAATTATATAGTAGTGACATGATATGGCCAATATCATATAGCTCCATTGATCTCCATCTTCGGGGCTCCATGATCATCTTGTCACCGGCATGACACCATGATCTCCATCATCATGATCTCCATCATCGTGTTTTCATGAAGTTGTCACGCCAACGACTACTTCTACTTCTATGGCTAACGCGTTTAGCAATAAAGTAAAGTAATTTACATGGCGTTCTTCAATGACACGCAGGTCATACAAAATAAAGACAACTCCTATGGCTCCTGCCGGTTGTCATACTCATCGACATGCAAGTCGTGATTCCTATTACAATAACATGATCTCATACATCACAATATGTCATTCATCATTCATCACAACTTCTGGCCATATCACATCACATGACAATTGCTGCAAAAACAAGTTAGACGTCCTCTAATTGTTGTTGCATCTTTTACGTGGCTGCAATTGGGTTCTAGAAAGAACGTTTTCTTACCTACGAATAACCACAACGTGATTTTGTCAACTTCTATTTACCCTTCATAAGGACCCTTTTCATTGAATCTGCTCCAACTAAAGTGGGAGACAGACACCCGCCACCACCTTATGCAACTAGTGCATGTCGGCCGGTGGAACCGGTCTCACGTAAGCGTCGTGTAAGGTTTGTCCGGCCGCTTCATCCCACAATACCGCTGAAGCAAGATAAGACTAGTAGCGGCAAGCAAGTTGACAAGATCTACGCCCACAACAAAATTGTGTTCTACTCGTGCAATAGAGAACTACGCATAGACCTAGCTCATGATGCCACTGTTGGGGAACGTTAGAGAAAATTAAAAATTTTCCTACGGTTTCACCAAGATCCATCTATGAGTTCATCTAAGCAACGAGTCAAGGGAGTGAGTTTGCATCTACATACCACTTGTAGATCGAGTGCGGAAGCGTTCAAGGGGATGGTGATGATGGAGTCGTACTCGCCGTGATTCGGATCACCGATGACCAAGTGCTGAACAGACAGCACCTCCGCGTTCAACACACGTACGGTACGGACGACGTCTCCTCCGTCTTGATCCAGCAAGGAGGAAGGAGAGGTTGAGGAAGACAGCTCCAACGGCAGCACGACGGCGTGGTGTTGTTGGTGCAGCAGTACTCCGACAGGGCTTCGCCAAGCACGTACGGAGGAGGAGAGGTGTTGGGGAGGGGAGGGGCTGCGCCTTGGCTTGGGTTGCGGCTGCCCCCTCCCCCCTCCCTTTATATAGGCCCCCAGGGAGGGGCGCCGGCCCTTGGGGATCCCATCTTCCAAGGGGGGCGGCGGCCAAGGGGGGTGGAGTGCCCCCCAAGGCAAGTGGGGCGCCCCCCCCCCACCCTAGGGTTCCAACCCTAGGCGCAGGGGGTGGGCCAAGGGGGCGCACCAGCCCACTATGGGCTGGTTCCCCTCCCCACTTCAGCCCATGGGGCTCTCCGGGATGGGTGGCCCCACCCGGTGGACCCCCGGGACCCTTCCGGTGGTCCCGGTACAATACCGGGTGACCCCGAAACTTTCCCGATGGCTGAAACAATACTTCCTATATATAATTCTTTACCTCCGGAGCATTCCAGAACTCCTCGTGACGTCCGGGATCTCATCCGGGACTCCGAACAACATTCGGTAATCACATACAAGTCTTCCTAATAACCCTAGCGTCACCGAACCTTAAGTGTGTAGACCCTACGGGTTCGGGAGACATGTAGACATGACCGAGACGACTCTCCGGTCAATAACCAACAGCGGGATCTGGATACCCATGTTGGCTCCCACATGCTCCTCGATGATGTCATCGGATGAACCACGATGTCGAGGATTCAAGCAACCCTCAGATACTATTCCCTTTGTCAATCGGTACGTTACTTGTCCGAGACTCGATCGTCGGTATCCCAATACCTTGTTCAGTCTCGTTACCGGCAAGTCACTTTACTCGTACCCTAATGCATGATCCCGTGACCAAACACTTGGTCACTTTGAGCTCATGATGATGCATTACCGAGTGGGCCCAGAGATACCTCTCCGTCATACGGAGTGACAAATCCCAGTCTCGATCCGTGTCAACCCAATGACACTTTCGGAGATACCTGTAGTGCACCTTTATAGTCACCCAGTTACGTTGTGACGTTTGGTACACCCAAAGCACTCCTACGGTATCCGGGAGTTACACGATCTCATGGTCTAAGGAAGAGATACTTGACATTGAAAAAGCTCTAGCAAAATGAACTACACGATCTTGTGCTATGCTTAGGATTGGGTCTTGTCCATCACATCATTCTCCTAATGATGTGATCCCGTTGTCAATGACATCCAATGTCCATAGTCGAATCAGTGACTATCTGTTGACCAACGAGCTAGTCAACTAGAGGCTCACTAGGGACATGTTGTGGTCTATGTATTCACACGTGTATTACGATTTCCGGATAATACAATTATAGCATGAATAAAAGACAATTATCATGAACAAGGAAATATAATAATAGTACTTTTATTATTGCCTCTAGGGCATATTTCCAACACCTTGAATGTATAGTCCATCTTCTCCCTGATCCACTTGGCCGTGCTTTCTGAATGCTTTAGGAAGTACTCATTGAGCTTGATGAAAGTGTACTTGAGTATTGCGGTCACCGGCAAGGAACGGACACCCTTCAACACATTGTTGAAGCATTCCACCATGTTTCTTGTCATATCCCCATACCTCATACCTCCTTCATCGTAAGCGCGTGACCACTTTTCTTTATCCGGCTCGTGCCTAAGCAAAAATTCTTTCCCCCCTTTGTTCTTCTCCAAAGCCTTGAGGAGTTTATCATATCGGCTTTTGTATGTGTCGATGTTGAATGCAACATAAACTAGGGTAAGGTCTTTGCAAAACTCCTTGCTCTTGCATGCCCGATAAAAGTTTGCAACAAAGCGTCTCATGCACCAACGGTGGTGAAGCTTTGGAAGACCGAGAATATCAACTTCTATTGCTTTGAGAATCCCATGATGGCGATCCGATATAATGCATACCTCGCGGTTGCCTATAACCTTGGTTCTCAGATGCCCCATGAACCACTCCCAATTATTATCGTGCTCCGAAGGCACCAAGGCAAATGCCACCGGCAACACGTTATCATTTGAAGAGTGGGCCATCGCCACCATCAATGTGCCCTTGTATTTGCCGGTCAAAAATGTACCATCTATAGACAAGACCGGGCGACAATACTTGAATGGCTCAACGCATTGTCCAAAGCTCTAGAAGGCACGACGAAACACACCGTCGGTTGACCCCACCCGATGGCGCATTCCCGGGTTTCGATGAGCAATGGCTGCCAACATCTTGGGCAGAATTGTTATATGCGGCCTCATAATCACCATGCAACATCCTAATAGCGTTTGCCTTCGCCATCCATGCCTTCCCATACTTGACCGGGTATCCGAATTGTTCCTCAATCGAAGACATGAGAAACTTGACCTTCACGGTTGGATCATGTGCTATTTGATGCAACAATTTGTATCCTAGATACTCAGACGTGAGTTGACGTTGTCCTTTGCTTCGGTCCGCCTTGTCCGGGGGTACGCACGTGTGAGTGCCAACATGACTCTTCAACACCCATTACCCGGTTTCTTTGATTTTTCTACCACGGACCTTCCATTTGCAACCTTCTTGGTCACATTTGACTGTGTACCGAACTTTTTGATTGGAATGAGCAACAACAAACGGCCTATGGTTCCTAACGGCATAGTCACACAACCATATCTTGAACTCTACCAAAGAACCAAACTTGATGCCTTTCTTCAAATGTGCATTCTCATCCTCATTTTGTGGTCGAGGATCACTGAATTTCGGGCACGGTGTTGGCTCAGACAACCCGAATCTCAGCCCACCGTCAACAACGGCATTGTCCGCAAGACTCACATCCCTAAACAACGGCGGCCCTCTCTCCTTGCCGGTCACCTTCTTGTAGATTTCATTTTCTTGCGCAGTCAACCCATCCTCATCCAATTCTTCCTTCAGACCCTCGTCATTCGAGTTATACCCACACATACGGTTGTAAGGGAGGGTACGGTCCATATCTTGTTGCCTCACAATGACATCCAATTTACCAATTGGGTTGTAATGGATCTCTTCATTCTCTGCGTAAGCATCCTCTTGAGCAACAATAGCATCATCATCAACATGACCACTAGCATCTTCTTCAACATGAGGAATAGCATCATGACGGAGTACTATGGCGCTAGCATTGATATGATCTTCATTGGGGTTGGCTACTTGGTGGTTGGCTAGAACAATTGGGGATATACACCTCAGCACTATCATCATATATTGGGGGGGATGCATTGCGGTTGAGATCAATTTGCAAGGGGGGAGGAGGATCAACCTTTGTGGCAAAGATCTCAAGAGACTTGTCTTGTGATGCGTCTACTTTTTCCTTGTAGACATTCCAATGCAATTGGGAGGCGATGGGCATACTCTTTAATCGGGACTTTACTCCCAATCCAACGTCATACCTCCCAATAAGCTTAACCTCGGCATTTGGGTCATTCCAATATAACACGCTTCTCACTTTAACTACAAGATCATCAAAGCTTGGACTTGTGTCAAAAACCATAGCCTCTTCCCCTTCATCGTCATTTCCAAGCATAAATGTTGTCTTGTCCAAATAATGAACATTTACGAGCTTATGCATCTAAGAAATTGGAAACAATATAATCAATCCATATATGTCATCCAACCAACTCAAGTGGACAAATTAACTAAATTTTGCACAAATTGAACAAGTAACTACTATTCATACTCAAGTTAACTTAACCATTAACCCTAACCCTAACCATAACCCCAACTTAACAACTATAACCCTAACCCCCAACATAACCCAAATCCTGACCCTAACACTAACACTAACACTAACCCTAGCCATAAATGCATCATAAATGCACACAACAAGATCAACACCTAGGGTTTGCAAGGAGGTGACCAAATCCACACAAAACAAAGATCTCAACCAATCAAAAGGAGGGGAAATGGGGGAGGTACCTTGGGTGATGAAGATGATCCAGATCCACCGGTGAAATCTCAAGCAAATGGAGGGGATCTAGTGGGGGTTTGTGAGGGGGAGAGAGGGGGGAGAGGAGCTGAGCACGGGAAAGAAGAGGAGTGAAGAAGAAGAGTGGTGGTGAGGCCCACAAAGCAGCCCCTCCCCACCTTATCCACCACACAGGACCCTACCGCCAGAGGCACCGCCGTAGGCTTGAGACTCAGCCATGGGCCTGACGGTGAGCCCTTTTCCACGTCGGCCAAGAACGGCCGTCAGCGCCGTTATGCGCACCTACCGCCAGGACCACTGGCGGTAGGTTGTACAATCCTACCGCCATGGTGCCTGGCGGTAGGCGAAAGGGTCAAATCCCGAAATTGTTTCGAAGGGGGGTCAGATCCTGAAATAGTATCCAAAAAGGGTCAAAACATGAAATTTAGCCGCCGCTGCCCACTGCTGGCCGGGAAGGCTCGCGCGTCGTGACCAGAGGCACCTGCTGTGGTCGTCGCGTGCCGCGCACTGTGCTCCTTCAGTGAGTGGCCTCGGGTGCCGCCGGTTGCCCCTCGCGACCAAAATGCAAATATGTCGATTGGATAAGGTTTCCCAATTTCATCTCTTGTGCGAGCATGGTGGGCTGATGGCCATTCAGAGACCATCGCCACTGTTGACTGCTTAGGGACAAACGCTCGCCAGCGTCTTGCCGCGTTCTCCTGCCACCGCTGCTGCGAGGCTGAAGTCGTAGGAGGATGCCGATGCGCCGTGTGCCGGCTGTGCGCCCTTGCCTGTAGGGGACGCGTGCAACTACGCGGTGGATGTGCGCGGTCGGGCTGCGCGCCGGCTGTGCGCCGAGTGGTGGAGGACGCCGTCGTCGCCAAATGCCGAGGTACGCACGGCGGGGCTTCTTCCCTTATTTCCTCTGGATGTTTTGCTGATGGTAGTTGCGATGGACGACGAGACTGCCATGGTGGACGATGGAGAAGGGGAAAAATGTGAACAACAAGTCTGTTGGAGTCTGTTCCTCGTCTTCTAATCTTGTTCTTGATGCTGATTTTTCTTCTTGATTGAGGATTTCTTCCTCTTTCTGTTGGAGTAGCGATCAATCCATCTCACTACGAGCATACGCCGGGTGAAGCGATTTACAAAAACAGAACAGTTATTAGATCTGTGATTGATTGCAAGAAGACAAAAACAAATTGAAGAATCTCCTGATCCAGTTTTCCTCTTTTGCAGAAGCATGTCCATTGATTCCTGCCATGGAAGGGTTATGGTTGATTGAATCGCGCTGGATGGAGTCGTCATCGCGAGTACAGAGGCAGACGCTGGCGCTGCCGTGACTAATGTCGCCATCAGCGCCAAGACTCGATGCTGCAGTCCGCCGCGCGAGATAACGCCGGCAGCGCTGGGAATCGCACGAGGCGTCGAGGAGGTCTGGCCTAATCGCTCTGTTAGGGCAAGGTGCTGATAACATGTGAAAGTAAAAACGAGATAGGAGAGCAAATGATGGAACGGAAGATTAGGGTATATATACCCCCAGTACAAAGGTGGTTTACGAGGGGCAGTTGCTAAACTACAGCAACCGACATAGCAGGGATTATTTCCTAGTTAATCTAATTAATTAATTTCTAACAGATTTTTCACAAAAAATATAACGCTTAGTCATGGCCATTCATAGTTGGCATGCCGCCACGCTGGCATATTATACGGCTGCAGATGAAATTTGCATCGTATATGTACCAAAAGAGTTTAGGCACTACTTTCATGTCACTTCACTTCAGAATATAACAACGTTTTTACCACTACAATGGACCTGGTCTCTGTTTCACCTTCCTCTCCCAGGCCCCGCTGCCTCCTTCCCGGCGCCGCCATCAGTCCTCTCCGGTGAGGCCTCTGGCAAGAGGGGCCAAGATGCTACTCAGTGCCATTTGCTTCAGTGCATTTTGTTTGATGTGAGTCTTCCTCAGCTTCTTCTTTGGTGAATTTTTTGTTCCTGCTACAATGGACAGCCAGCGACCATGGCCTCTGAAATTCTGTCTGTTCGTGGCCTTGGAGAGCTGACACTTTGCTTCTTGTGCAGGAATCTGTTCATGAAGGAATCTGCAGTCCTAAGGCCAACTCCACCGCACGATCCCAAACGGACGTCCGTTTTGCCCGAATTTTGTCCGTTTGGGCCAGGGGATGGGGTCGTGTCCGGGGATGCGGTGGCCGTGCGCCCAGCGCGCGGCTGCATCCTTTACCCCATCCTGTCCGCGTCTATTTAAAAAAAAGAGAAACATGTCAAATGCCAAGCCCTACGGCCGTAGTTCATCACACACGCCGGCAACAAAGCCAGCGGCCTACACGTCCATCGCCGGCATCAGCCAGCGGCCGGCAACACAGCCCGGCCTCCAAAATGAATGGTTGTCCTCGCCGGCAACACAGCCAGCGGCCGGCAACACAGACGGCCTTCAAAATGAATGTTTTTCTCGCCGACACACGGCCAGCGGCCCAGCGGGGCGGGCGACAACCATGCCAGCCTCCAAAAAAGAACGGCCACGGCCGATCGGACGACCTAGTTCACGCCGTCGGCGTCGAGCATCTCCTTCTGCCTGGCCTCGAACCAGGCCCTTGTCTTCTCGCTCATCTTCGACAAGTCCACGCTCATGATCGCCAGGGCCACCTCTTTCGCTTTGGTGGCGGCATTGGTGGCCTCGATGTCGAGTTGCCTTTGCCTGGCCTTGACGTTGTCGGCCTCGACGTCGAGCTGCCTTTGCCGGGCCGCCTCCTCGATGTCGAGCTGCCTCTGCCGGGCCGCCTCCTCCATGTCGATCTTCCTTCTCTTGGCCGCCTCCTCCATCTCAAGCTTCTTCGTTTGGAGCTCTAGGTATTGCTTCATTTGCTCGTCCTTGCTTTGCCGCTTCTTCTCGTCCCTCACATCCTTTTGCGACATCATGCCATGCAAAGTGTCATGCAATGCCATGGATGAGGCATCACGAATGTCGTCAACCTTGGAGTTGGTCTTGCCCCTCGGCCTCTTCAACGCCTCGTCATCTCCACATCCGGCGAACTTGGCCATCTTCAGGCCTCTCTTCCTTTGGAGCTCACGGTATTGGTCCTTAAACTTAGGACAATTGTTGATCATAGTCCAACAATGCATAAGAGTGAACGGCTTGTCGTTGTGCCGGGCCTTGAATGCCTCCAAAGATTGAAATGCCTACACCATATGATTAACAACAAAGTGAACATGCAACCATGTACAAGGCCGAAGTCTCATGGCCGTAGCAAGGAAAGGGCAAGGAAGGAGAGCATGCCATGTCCCCAACGCCGGTACCACTCACGGGCCATGCTTGAATGCTCTCGAATGCGGCTTGATACTTGTTGCACTCTTGTTGTATGAACAATCATCTCTTTTGAATCAAGCCGACGCCACGTTTGCTTTCAAATTGGTAGGGCTCAAACAACTTCCTTTCATGGAATGTTTTGTGGACTCTCATCCAAAAAATAATACCCTTTTGTTGCGCGACGGTCCTTGGATCTTGGCTAATCTCCATCCAAGCTTGGCAAATCAACTTGTCTTCATCTTGTGTGTATGAACCCGTGCGAATGCTCTTCCTCTTTTTTTGTGCGTCCACTCTTTGTGTCAGCTCGTCGATGAACAATGGCTCGCCACTAATGTCAACGTCATTGATTTCTTCTTCAATACCTTCGACATAGATGTCATCGTCTTCATGCCACGAGTCACCATGGTCGTAGTCAGCACGGTCGTCGCCATCTTCACCGGCAGTGAACTGGCCGCGACCATCCTGACTTTGGGTCTCCTCGGGGTCGTAGACAAGGACGTGACCTCCCTCATAGATCACTTCCTCCATGAACTGGTCGTAGTAGGGGTCGTCGACCGGTGCCGTTGGTGTTGGCATTCCGTCGAACAAGACGCCGGGGGACGGCATGGTGCCGGTAAACGGCGGCCGTGCTTGCTTTCTTTGCATCTCGACAGACGGCCGGCTGCCGCTGCTGGACCCAGGGGTGACGTTGAGGTCGATGATGGCCAAGGGGCGTGGTGTGGACGGCGCGATCACGCTCACGTCCGGCGACCCCCCGAAACGGGTCTGGCCGTCGTGCCTTGCCGGAGGAAACCGGGCGACAAGGGCGTGGTCTGCGACGTCGGCGACTGGCAATGCGGAGGCCGGGCGACCGACGACCCTGTGCTCGCCGGACCGACGGCCCCTCCAGAGAAACCAGGCGGGTGACAAATCTCATGCATGAGAAGGGCGTGCGCTTTGCTGACGATGGCCTCCTTCTCCTCGACCTCGGCCTTGTGCCGCGCGGCCTCAATCGCAGCGCGCTCGGCGGCTCTCCTGGTCGCGGCGACGTTGGTCTTGGCGACCGCCCTCCGGCTCCTCCTCTTCGCTGATTCCGCGTCCAACTTCGCGATCTCCTCCGGCGTGCACTCCAACCGCGGCTTCCTTGGCGCCTTACCCTTCTTCTTCTTGGCCATTCCGGGCGGGTCGGCGGCCAGCCCGCCGGAGTTCGGCTGGGCGTCGGCCATGGACGGGGGAGAGAGTGGGACGGGCGGGACGAGGGAAGGTTTGGGGGGACTGGCGCCAAAGGGGGGGGGGGCTTGCTTTGTTTCACCGACATGCGTCCCGCCCGTCCGCGCGCTGTCTGTTTCGCCCCAAAAGCGGCGTAAACTTGGGCCGCGGATGGGTCGAAAGCGGACACAAAACGGACAAATGTCCGTTTGCACCCGCGCGCTGGGCCGCCCGGTTTGTCCGTTTTACCCCAAACGGACGGGCCCGGACAGGATAGGGTCGCGCGTTGGAGTTGGCCTAACAAAGAAGATGGAAAGAGAACTCCTGGAAAGAGAAAAAGAGAAGGAAACAACAATCTTGCAAAAGATTAAACAAAGAACAGCTTGCTCACAAAATTTTCCATGAGTGACATTGCTTCCCTTCACACATATAATGTGACTCGTGGAAAGTTTTGTGAGCAAGCTGTTCATGTTTACATAGACATATAGTAGTTACTTCTTTTAACGATATATGTGTGAAGAGAAGCATTGCCACTCATGGAAAGAGTACTTCTGTTATGTTGCTACATGTTTACATACATATATTAGTTTCTTAAGTCATGCACATTTCTTAGAAAAAATTATCTCCTTCCGGCTGTTAAGCTGGGAATAACATGAAAAGATAGTTAAAATGCAATAGATTTCCTTATTATTCATGGCATATTGGGTTCAGATAACTTTTTCTTTGGTTTACTCGCTCCAAATTTGATTATTACAAATTCCTTATTAAACTAAATAGCTAATTATGTCGATATGATCTGATCTGATTCATTTATCCAAGTGAAGAGTGCACGCTCATGTTTCCACTGATCAAGGTAAAGAATAAGTTCCGCAGAGAAAATGAAATCAATTTTAGAGGCTGTAAGTAGGCAGAAGATCCACTCATGTTCTGATCTATCATGATTCTGGTTGAAAGTTGTGTTCAACTGAAATTATGCATCAAATCCTTGGAACTTATGCGACTACTTCTGCCCAAGATAGTGACCATATCCAATTTTTATATATGATCTATGGTGCAAGGTACTTGTGGGATTGAATTTTTGAGTTTGGATCAACGATTCATCCCTTACCGAGGTGACGATGTTTGTTTCTACCTGCACCTGAAAGTTAAGAAAGTAAAACATAAGTGCACCAAAGTTACATTTAAATTAATTTATGCTATTGTTGGAAAAAGTGGAGATGCATGGCTCCTGATGACAAAGGAATGGTGCTGAATTTATGTTTTTTTTCTGCTGATTTAATTGAGATTTAGGATAAGGGACTCATGGCTGCTATTTATAAATAAACTTGATGACCATTTGATTTTTATTATTTAGTATTATTTACAAGAGGAAAATTGTACTCGATAAGTATGTTAAAAGTTTAACCATATGTGCGTCTGTATAAAACCAAACCATCTCCCATTTCCGTTCTTATTTTAAGTAAATTTCCATGGGTCACCCAAGCAGGCGACACACACCTGAAACTTGCAATTTCTGTACTATTTTATTTTCAATCTAATTTTGACATTTTCCCCTGTATTCTTGATACTTAGGAGAGGAGCATTATATGGTTTATATATTGGAGAAAAAGGCATCAGTACATGGCCTCTACCGTTTCTCTCTTTTATATTTGTCATAACTCTGATGTGTACTAGACTGCCTGTGCTTGGAGTTGGAGACGACCACTAGGCCACTGGGGCATTGATGCGGGCACGTGGACGTCCGAGATAATCTCTACTATTAAAAGGGAATCTGCAGTCGTTGTCGTCGTCGTGATGGTTCAGGGTGGACACAGTCCGGACCGGTCCGGTCCCGGTCCGAGCCGTCGTTTGGACCGGCCGCCGGCGGGCCGGACCGGACCGGACCGAGCAGGCAAGCGGTCCTGCTTTGGGGGACCGGACCGGCGCCGATGAAGCCTGAGCCAGACCGACTGGACCAAATGGACCGGCCAACAACCACCGGCGTCGATGTGTGCGATGCAGCGGCGAGGTGGGCTACGTGCGTGACCGATGTGACGAAGTGAACGACGTGCGCGAGAAATTAGCTAACAACTGAAACTTCGGCGAAACCAACAAACTGAATTTTCTGAACCTGTTGAAACTGAACTAACGTAGCTCTCTCTCTCTCTCTCTTTCCGTAACCACCAGTCCTAGTCTCTAGTGCATGATCGCACGAGCTTGTCCAGATGAGTTTGTTACGGAGATTGTTAGCGTAGTGGATGCACCTGCATCCTCCTCTTCTCTGTACATTTGTAACACTCGACAGATACATGAACATATGACCTGTTTCTCTCCTATTGCTCCTTCTCACACTGACGAAACTGACGAAACTAAAGCGCGTGAGAAATCCCCACGAGCACAAAGGGACTCCTCGAACAGCAGCGGTGGGATCACCTTCAGAGCGTTCGGATCATGCCCAGTTATTCCTGGTAGTGCCGGCGAGGCGTTTTCCTACCTGGGGCAGCTGGTAGCCGGTGTACGTGTTGTCGCCATGGGAGGAATTGGTGCCAGGTTTGGGGTGACTCCATGGTCGAGAACAACAGATCGGCGGCGGTTCACGCATGGCAACGATGGCGAGCGGCGTCAAGAGGCTATGGCGCACTGGAAACTGAGGAAGGGATGAGAGGGGAAGCACGGGGACATGATGGTTCACACGGGGGCTGCCGGTGACCACGACGACGAGGAACAGCGGCGGCGGTGACTATGCATTGTCGGTCCGACCGAGCGGCTCGGTTAAGGACCGGACTGGACCGACATTTTCTCGGGCCGAAAACTGCAGCCCGGACCGGCCAGTTTTTCCATCAGGCCTGGACCGTACGGTCCGGTCCTTAACGGGCTACGAGCGGGCCGAAAAGCTTGCTCGTGCCGTCCACCCTGAGTGATGGTTCAACCCAATCTCTACTATTAAAGGGGATAACCAGTCGTTGTCGTCGTCGTGATGGTTCAACCTCACCCCTCGCGCGCAAGATCCACGTCCCCTCGTACGACTCCCGCACATAAAAATCGCACGAAAATAATCGGTGTCCAAACCAGCAAAATCAGGAAAATAATACCACGTCCCCCACGCCCCCCACCTTCGCCAGATCATCTCTCCCGAACCCAAACCACCCCAGCGTCCTCCTCCTTCGATCGCTGCAAGGGTTCATCCCGCCATACAACAGTAGGACGCCGGAGATCCGCCGCTAGGGTTCTGCACCGACGATGGAGGGGGGAGATGGACGTGGTGAAGTTCTCGGGGCGGACGCTGGAGAAGGTGGTGGTGGTGCAGCATCGTCGATCACTAGAACTGCGTGGCCCGCGACACCCAGAAGCGCGTCGTCGGCGTGCTCCTCGGCACCTCCTCCCGCGCCGTCGTCGACATCACCAACTCCTACGCCGGTAAGCGAGTGATGCCCCCGTCTCTGGACTGCAAGGGTTTCCGCGCCTCTGTCGGGGCCAGGGTTCGTGAAACTCGCTCTGGCCGTAGCTGCAGTTTGATCTGCTGGCGTGACACCCTTGGGTGATTAGATCTGTAGAGCTGTTTACTGTGGAGGTTTGCTGAATTTGTGAATTGCGGCGGCGTTTGATCTTGCAGTGCCATTTGAGGAGGATGACAAGGACCTGAGGATCGGGTTCCTCGACAAAAAGAACCATGTTGAGTCTATGTTCTCCATGTTTAAGACGACCAACTGTATGCTGTTTTAGAATTCTCACCAGGTTATGCTGGACTTGCTGTGTGCGGTTTATTTCTGTTGTTTACTGATGAGTTGTTTCGGATGCAGCCAAGGAGTATGGACGGCACGGTCATAGATTCATAACAGGCCGAGTTGAGCGATGTTAACGGGAATGACTTGTCGACCTTCCAGTTTCGTCTCGTTTTTCTCTTCTATTTGTTTCCCCTTGTGTGACAAAACCCAAGAGGATTACTATCGTAATTTTAGAACTTACATTTCTAATCTATCGATACTGATACTAAACCACTCCTGGAGTACTATTCTTTGGACGAACATCCAGCAACTTTATTTGTATTCTTTTCGCTTGATCTTTTGTACTGTATCTTATTATGTTGTTCTTCTGCTTTTGCAATTTCTTTCACCTTTCTATGTCTGGTGGTGCTATCTGTTTCACTTCTACTACATAATTGTTTATAGCTGGGAGGGCACTCACCATGCCAAAAGAACCTGGACGTGTTTGCTCACTTCAGTCATCTGATCGCTGCCCTTTTTACAATCAGCAGAAATGCGTACTGACATAAAACTTTCTTGACAATTCATGGCAGGTAGAGCATGGCGAACGTGTAAACATTCAGCGAGGTCAACAACAGTGGATATATCAGAGATGCAAAACTGCTGCTGCAAATTTAAACTGCGTAATGCTCAATGTAAACAATACGGTTATGCAGAGTTCCAGATTTAGTTTGTTCTTCTCAATTGATATTGACTTATCCACGGACCGAAGCAGCCTGCACAATAACCTCTCGGTGAGTTTTTTTTAGCCAATGCAAAAACAATGAAGAAGACTGGAATACATCCAATGGGATCATCCAACATCGAGTTTACCGAACATTTGACATAGAACCATAATAAATATCTCCATCTGTCCGTCACGAACATTTTCCTGTCGTTTCTGCAGTTGGATATGGGGTAGCAATAGAGAATGAGTGCACATGTCGGCCTAGAGGGAGGCAACATAAGAAAATGTTTGCGTTTATAGATATGTGGTGAAAACTGAACACATATGATGCATTTGAACAAATATAATAAGTGATGCACATATACTTTGTGTTCCAGCAGGATTAAGGAGGAAAAGAAGACACGCGACAAAGAGAGTCTCAAGGGAGAAGATATAGGAAGAAGTTTTGCGCTTGAAAATTTCATCTTAGCAACTAAGCACTACTAATCCATATATCAGAACTGGATTGCTGATAATCACGAATAGCAAGCAAGATACGATGGAGCATCTAAAAAATAGGAGGCGGCAGCTAGAAGGACTTTGACGTGGGCGAGAAAGCAAGCGGGAGCGTGAGTGCTCCATGTGATTGAGAAATACGACATCCGCTATGGAGGCGCTATAGAAGACCAGAGAGAGAGACTCGACCCGGTCCTAAGCCTCATTCTATGTTCACATTGTAAGTTACAATGATATTTGATATTAATGTATCCACTCCGAAGTTTGTTGTTCCGTGGCAACGCACGGGCATCCAGCTAGTAAGAGGTAAGAGGCTTAGGCTGAACTTGCCCCTGCTTCCTTGCTGCTTCGCAAACTGTCACAGAATCGTGCGCCTTCACAATCACAAGGAGATCCAGGAATAAGGTTTATTTATTATTTTCCATGTTAATGTGGAATCGTCAAAAATGAAAAAGTATGCCTTCTAGGTCACTAACGGAACGGAATGACGTTTTTGTTTAGATGCAAAAGTAAAAACATGCATTTCCTTTTTTCTTTAGTTCATGGTGTGAAGATTAGAATTTGGTTGCAAATTTTTTTTCCTTGATTTTCTGTTCAATAATATACAGGAATACAAGAATATTCAGATTCTGAAAATGAGATTCTGCAGTGATTAATTTCTTCTGAATGTGTGTCTTAAGCTAAGCATGGTCATATCAAGTGGTTCTTAAGCTAAGCAGTAGATTTAATCAAGAATTGTGTCTTTTGGATTGAATTTGTCGTAACATGTTGTCTTTTGCTCTGGTTAATGTATCTACTACCACTATAAAAGAAAGAGAGGGCGGAGAACCAAATCATCCTATCCATCGAAACCTGCAATCTGATGGTCTACATTCCTCCAGCATACTAAACGCGTTTTACGCTTTAATTACCCACCATGCCATTGCTTTAATTAATTACCTAAAATCATCGTTAACGAAATCTTCCCCCACCAAGCCACGCGTTAAGCCACTAATCCATCGATCATCGCTAACCTGCACCGCCGTTAAAAAAAAACCCACTCCCAACAACGCACGCCCGCACGACCTCTCCCGTCTCCTCCTCCTCCCAACGCCCGCAGGAAAAAGTCCAAAACAAACCTTGAAGTTGTAGATGAAAGCTAAATCAAACCCTGAACTTTGAATCCCGGAAATTGGCACTCTGAACTTGTAATCCCGGTCTATTTTGGACCCTAGACCTGTTTGGCACACCAGGAATAAGAAAATCCCGGCCGGGATAAACCGCTACTCAGAAATTGGGCCGGCCCACTATAACACAACAAGAAATCGTGAACTTTAAAATATATTCGCGCATTTCTAAAATTTTCAGAAGTTAAATTATTCCTGTTTTCTATTTATCCCAAAAATTCAATTCCTTTTGTTTTTTTAATTTTTCTGGAATTTAGAAATTCTATTCGCATTTTTTAAAACTGTTTCTGATTTCAAAAGCAATTCTAAAAAATGTTCAGAATTTCAACAGTTTTTCACATGCTATGAAAATGTTTCGGATTTTCAAAAATTGTGTCACATTTTATAAATAATGCTTTTAGAATTTTGTAAATAATGTTTTCAAAAAATGTTTCGGATCGTTGCCTAAGGACTCGACTGGGCCGGCCAACCAAACATGAAGCGAGCTTTTCTTTTCTGAAAGCTGAACAAAATTTTTAAGAGCAAACACTTTTTTAAATATAAACATTTTCTGAAACCCGAACATAATTTTAAAGTGCGAATGCTTTTTGAAAAATTTACAAAATAGGAAGAAATTTTGAAATCTGAACAAATTGTAAGAAAGTAGTTTGTGACATCTAAAAAATATCACAAGTTTAAAAAAAATGTACGGAGCAACTCAAACAAATGTTTGTTCAATGTATAATAATATTTCTGTGATTCAAAAAATGTTTCGTACATTCAAAAAAATGTAGCATTTCAATAATGTTCACGAGTTTCAAAAAAATGTGTTTGTGACGTTTTCAAACAAAAAATGTGTGTACAATGTAAAAAAAATTGTTTGCGTGTTGTAAAAATTGTGTCTTACACTTAATAGAATATACTTAGCATGTGTTTGGAAAAAGTATCTACAAATTCAAAAATGTTGAACTATGTGAAAGAGTGTTCGTTTAGTTTTATAAAATGTTTATTGTCACTAAAAAATGTAAACATGTATTTGGAAAAATATAACCATGTATTCAAAAAAAATTGAAAACATTTAATTTAAAAATGTACATAAGTATTTGAAACTATCAAAAGTGTATCAAAAAATATTTTATGTGTGCGTTAAAAGTGAACATTGGGTACGAAGAAAAAATAGACATGTGTAGAAAAAGAAAACAAAAAAGACAAAGAAAACCCAGAGCAGTGTGCGCGCGGGAGCGACACCGCTAATGGGCCGGCCCAATTCAGCAAATACCGGTTAAGTCTTCTTAAAGTTTAAAATAGACCGGAATAAGAGAGTTTGGTGTGCTCATTTCAGGGATGAAGAGTTCAGGGTTTGATTTAACTTTCGCCGACAAATTTAAGGTTTGTTTTGGACTTTTTCCACGCCCGCAAGATCTCTCACGCACCACGGGTTGGCCTCCTCCCCGCTGCACGCCCATCCTCCCCGCGCCGTTCGTCGCTGGAGCCGCCTGTCGCGACGCCGCGGGAGACGCCGCACCCTACACCGCTGGAGTCGCCCGTCGCGCCCTTCGCCGCGAGCCGCCGAGCCGCCGCACCCTACGCCGCGGGAGCCGCCCGTCACGCCCTTCGCCGCGGGTCGCCGCGGGAGCCGCCGTCCGTCGCGCCCTTCGCTGCGGGTTGCCGCGGGAGCCGCCGCCCCGCCGTTCCTCTTCTACACTGTACAAGCAAGTAAGTTTCTTTTACATTCAAGTGTACACTAGATGGGATATCCTATGACTGGTAGTTATCCTTCGATCAGTTACAACACGCTATTCTGGAATCGGTGGTCTTCTATACTTTTGTGACTTCAGCAGATCATATGAACAGGCGCTTCAATTATCTTTTGCTGGTATAGTCTGTTGAACACACACGTCATTGACAGGCCACCTGCTAATCTAGCCTATAATACAATGGCAACACTAATGAAAAAATGTGGTAAAAAATAAAAAACCATACTAATATCTGGAAGCAAAACCGAGTAAAAAAATGGCAGTCTTCAGTGGTACAACACATGGCAAGTAAGCTAAAGTTTTACTGCAGGAAACATATGTCCTGTGCACAAGTGCAGAACGAAATACATATGAATGATATTAGAAACTGTATATAAATGATGTTAGAAATTGTATGTAAGATGCAGAAAACATCACCCTGGGCCAACCAACTACTCCCTCCGTTCCTAAATATAAGTCTTTTTAGAGGTTTCACTAGGGAACTACATACGGATGTATATAGACATACTTTAGAGTTTAGATTCACTCATTTTGCTCCGTATGTAGTCACCTAGTGAACAACTTTGAGCAATCTGCTGTTTAGTTATCACAATTGCAACTTGCGTGAAGCCATATGCTCAACCAAAACAGAGAATCCCACCACTAAAACTCCAGCATCATAGTAATTTTGTGGGTAAGATTGATCAAATATTTCACAGTATCGTGAGGCGGCTCCACGGTTCAGAATAGTGGTATACTTAACTGGCAACATAATAACACTAAAAGTATACTCTAATAATTACGATTCAGGTTATTCCAGGAATAGCACATGCTTCAGAATTCAACATCATGAACATTGATTAACCACAACACATAAATGGCTATAAGCCTATTGCCACCATTATAAATTTCCTCCCCTCGCTCAATCATCTCAATTTTGTCTTCAGGTTGACTCATCCAAAAATCCGATTACATCACCAGTCAACTCAATTTTGCAACTAGAATTCACATGTGTATGTTGCTGTTGGGGGATTATATTCGACATTTCATTTTTGTCTCAACACTAGATTGAGGTGGTGGTTTACAAAGGATTTTTAGTGGGGCACAAGTGTAGATTGATACAAAAGCATGCTGAATAGTGAGGTAGTACCATGCTAGAATTACTTGGCTGCTTTTTTTTGTTTCTTTGATGCAATGTATTGAACCGGTATGGGCCCTAGCCCATCAAGATCTGTCTCTTGGGCCCAAGCCCATGAGAGGTGCTGACCTAGAAGAGGAGCCCCTCTTCCCCCTGCCCCTGTGCGAGCCGCCATACACGAGAGGAACCTCACGCGAGTCACGAGACACCACCTGCTCTCCTCTCTGTAGGTACTCCCCCTCTTGTCCCAACATGGTATCAGAGGCCAGCGACGGCGGGGCCTAAGGAGACGGCGGCGACGTCCGGCGAGGTGGCGGCGGATCTGGCGCACGCGCGGGAGGCTGCGGTGAGCTGCACGCACGAGAGACACGGGGAGCGGCCCGGCAGAGCTGCGCGGGCGGCTGCTGCTGCTGCTTCTTGGACCGGAGGCAGAGCCTTTGATCGAGCTCTTCCTCGTCCTCGGGCGGCTGCAGAGGACGAGGAGCTGCTCGGGGTGGTTCTTTGGCGTCGTCTTGCCTGTAGTCTTCTTTGAGCGGAGAGTAGAAAGGGGAAAGATCGAGCGGAGAGGAGCTGCTGGCGGCGTGTGGTCCCGGAGGCTGCGTGTTTCTTGCCGACTCTGTTCTTTGCCATCTTTGGTGCCTTGAGGGGAGAAGGAAGAGGAGGTGCCGGAGCTTGTTCTGCGAGGAGCTGCTGCTGGTTGGAAAGAGAAGAAGAGGTGTTGCTGAAGCTGAGCTGCTGCTGGTTGGAAAGAGAAGAAGAGGTGTTGCTGAGTTTTGTTGTTGCTGCTTATCCCGCCAAACGATGGCTGAACCAACTGGTCTTGCCGAGGCTTTGCGTAGCTTCGCTAAGATCCTCATGAGTCCAACTCTGGGGCCATCGTTCCTCGACAAGAAGTGGCTCAAAGCTTGAAATGTCGCCCGGACATGAAGCTAGAGGGGGCAACAAATTATTTGAGCTGGTCCAGAAGGGCTTTGTGGGCTGTGGAGCAGAAGGAGCTTGATGGATATTTGTTGGGCACCGTTGTAGAACCAAGGGACAAGAGTAGTGCAGAGGGCAAGAGGTGGAAGGTCATCCACTCAGTACTTATGGTGTGGTTGTTGAACTCCGTGGTGCCCTCCATTGGACGCTCTGTGGAGGGGCTATCCTCACCGCCGAGATATGGAAGATTCTGTCCACTCAATACTCCGCAAGGGCAATGTCATGCTCATTGCTCGATTGAGGACAAGATTAGGTTGCTGCGTCAAGATGATGGCATGTCGTTGATGACATACGTGGCGTAACTGCAGCTCGTGGGCTGACCAGGATAACTGTGATCCCTTGGAACTCTATGATGCGGCTTCAATCAAGTCAGGGCATAAGTGGATGGCACGCAGGCGTATGCTAAAATTTTTGGCTGGCCTCAAAGGTTGCTTTGATGGCAGGAAGGCTTCCTTGTTGCACCAACCTAGTCTGCCTACCATTCCTGAGGCTATTGCAGCGATGACTCAAGAGGAGGTGCGCCTATCCCTTGAGCATGCAGACATGAAGGTTGTGCCAGCTTCGACATTTGCAGTCACTGAGCGCATGGAGTGGGGAGATCCCACCAAATGTCATATCTGTGGGGAGGTAGGTCACTGGAAGAGAGAATGTCCAACTCGTGGCAGAGGCAGGGGATATAACAGAGGGGAACAGGCAGAGGTAGAAGTGCTAGAGGCAGAGGTGGATACTCGAGAGACCTCATGGGGCCAGCTTCTAGAGGTAGAGGTGGCTACTCAGGACACTCAGGGGGTCAGAGGGCTCACATGGCCGTTGCAGGAGACACTGGGACGTCCAAAGGCAAAGATGTAGATGATGTTGTCTATGGAGACTTTGCTCACTGGGCCTCCACTGATGAAGGTAATCCGGAAAGAGCATCTCTTGCTACTAATGAGAGTGCTCCAGAGTGGGTTCTTGACTCTGGAGCATCTAAGCATGTTGCTAGTAACTCCTGTGTGTTCGAATCTTACACTAAGCATCCTCCCTCTCACACGGGCACTATACAAACGGCTGATGGCACAAACAACCAGTCATAGGGGTTGGTACAGTAAAGTGTACTCCGACCATTTCCGTATCGTCAGTTTTACATGTGCCAGCCTTTCGTGTCAATTTGGTCTCTTTCAGTGCACTCATTGATCAAATGGACTGTCGTGTGATCCTTGACAAGTTCGGTTGCTTGATTCAGGTGCGACAGACGAGCCAGACGGTTGGGACTGGCACCAGGCATAGGGGGCTCTGGTACATGGACCAGGAGGTGCAGCCGGACTTGGTGTGTGCTGCGACCATGGAGGATAAGGAGAAGCAGGCGATGATCCATCAGTAGGATGGGGCATGTATCTTTTGATAAGATGAGTAGAATATTTCCGGATGTTATGTGTGGAATAGGCAAAGGCAAGCTGACATGTGATGCTTGTGAATATGCAAAACACACACGGGCCTCATATGTGAGTAAGGGGCTCAGGAGCATATCTCCTTTTATGCTTATTCATTCGGATGTATGGACTAGCCCAGTGGTGTCAATGAATGGGAAGAAGTATTTTGCTACCTTTATTGACTGCTATTCTCGCATGACTTGGATTTACTTGATGCGTCACAAGGATGAGGTGTTTAGCTGTTTCAGAACTTCCATGCTCTTGTAAAGAACCAGTTTCAGGTACAGGTCAAGGTGCTCAGGACGGACAATGGAACGGAGTATGTGAACAACATTTTTGGGGCTTTCATGGCTGACCATGGGATTCTTCATCAAACTTCATGTCCGGACACCCCCCCTCAGAATGGAGTGGCCGAACGGAAGAATCGTCATGTTCTTGAGGTTGCTCGGTCGTTGATGTTTACCATGAATGTGCCTAAGTTCTTGTGGGATGATGCAGTTATGACAGCCACATACTTGATTCAACCGAACACCTTCCAGGATACTTGGCATGAAATCTCCGTCTGAGTTGATCTTTGGAGATAATAAGTTTGTTGTTCCCCCAAAGTTGTTTGGCAGTACATGATTTGTTCGTGATCACCGACCATCTGTTGGCAAGCTTGATCCTCGGGCAGTGAAGTGTGTCTTTATGGGATACTCGTCTAGTCAGCAAGGGTATAAATGTTGGTGTCCCTTTGAAAAACGCAGGTTTGTAAGTATGGACGTTACATTCAGGGAGTCTGAGCCATTCTATGGTGAGCCGACTGATCTCGATCTGTTTTAGGTAGCTTGACCACCTACACCCTGTGCATGATGGTCAAGAGGGGAGAAGGATGTGTCTCATACTCACGGTGATTCTGTGGACATTAACACCGATAATGATGTGCGTGCTCAGTTCAACCAATAGTGGGTACAATTCCGATTAGTACCATCACCGATGATGATGTGCGGGCTCATGTCGAGCCAACTGTCGATACACTTAAGATTGGTGCTCTCCGTGTTCCTGTTAGGGATCGATGGCGCATTTAATACCCTGGTGTACTCTCGTGGCGACCACAAGTGCAGGGGAGCAAGGCGAGGAGGCAAGAGTGCAGGGGGGAGCAAAGAAGGCAAGGAGGCAAGAGTGCAGGGGAGCAAGAAGGCGGTGAGGCAAGCTCATCGACACAGTGGAGCTGCCCATTGCTATGTAAACCTACACGTGAAGCGGCAAGGAAGGGTGAGGTAGCAAGGAAGGCTCTGCCAAAGGATGATGCTTGTGATGACCTTGATATTGGCAATTTTGTGTCTTACAAGGCTTTGTCACCTTCATATAAGGCGTTTGTTGCCTCTCTGCAAACTGTGTCTATCCCTAGGGATTGGAAGGTTGCAAAGCAAGATCCAAAGTGGCGTGAATCGATGATAGAGGAGTTAGAAGCATTGAAAAAAAAACAAGACATGGGTGCTAACCACATTGCCGGCAGGAAAGAAAGCAGTGAGTTGTAAGTGGATTTTTACTGTGAAGCAGAATCCTGAGGGCAAGGTGGAACGGTATAAGGCTAGATTGGTCGCCAGAGGATATAGTCAAACTTATGGAATTGACTATGATGAGACATTTGCTCCAGTTGCAAAGATGAACACGGTACGGGTATTGGTCTCGTGTGCTGCAAATTTTGGGTGGAAATTGCACCAGTTAGATGTCAAGAATGCCTTCTTACATGGTGACTTGAAAGAAGAGGTATACATGGAGATACCGCCAGGTTTTGGCACATAATGCACTACGGGAAGGTATGCAGTGAAGAAATCCTTGTATGGTCTCAAGCAATCGCCGAGGGCATGGTTTGATAGGTTCGCAACGAGCTGTTTGGAATATGGGGTATGGCCAATGTAATGGTGATCACACGGTGTTCTATAGACACACTAATAAGAAGATCACCATTGTTGCAGTGTATGTTGATGATATCATCATCACTGGAGATGATGAGGAGGAAATAAAGAGAGTGAAGGGGTGTCTGAGCAAGGAGTTTGAGGTAAAAGACTTAGGAAATCTAAAGTACTTCCTTGGCATAGAAGTGGCTCGGACAGAGAAGGGAATATCTTTGTGCCAACGAAAATACACCTTTGATCTTTTGAGTGACATGGGCATGATAGGATGTCGTGCAGCCCCTACTCCAATTGAACAAAATCATCAAGTAACAGCACAATCAGGTGAGCTAGTGAATAAGGAAGATTATCAGAAGCTGGTTGGGAGGTTATTGTACTTGTGTTGTACCAGACCTGACATTACGTATGCCGTGGGGGTGGTGAGCAGATACATGCATGAACCAAGGAGTGGGCATCTTGATATTGTTCACATAATCCTGAGATACTTGAAGGGGACTCCGGGTAAAGGGTTGTGGTTTGCGAAGAGTGGACATCTTGAGGTGGATGGCTATAGTGACTCTGATTGGGCTAGCTGTCAAGATGATAAGACGATCAACTTCAAAGCTCTTGTGTGTTTGTGGGAGGAAATTTGGTGTCATGGAGAAGCAAGAAACAGAATGTTGTGCCTAGATCAACAAAGAAGCTGAATATAGAGCATTATCTCAAGGGTTGTGTGATATGCTCGGTGAAGCACCTACTATGCGAAGTTGAAACTCTTGAGGAAGGGACCCTTAAGGGTGTGGTGTGACAATCAGTCAGCTATAGCCATTGCTAATAACCCGGTTCAACATGATAGGACGAAGCATGTGGAAATTGATCGCTTCTTCATTAAAGAGAAACTTGATGCTGGGATCATCAGCCTTACTCATGTCAGCTCTGGGCAGCAGCTTGCGATTGCTTGACAAAGGGACTGGGAACAAAGGATCAGAACTTGGCGTGTGACAAGATGGGGATGATAGATATCTACCACCCATCTTGAGGGGGAGTGTTGAACCGGCATGGGCCCTAGCCCATCAAGATCTGTCTCTTGGGCCCAAGCCCATGAGAGGTGCTGACCTAGAAGAGGAGCCCCTCTTCCCCCTGCCCCTGTGCGAGCCGCCATACACGAGAGGAACCTCACGCGAGTCACGAGACACCACCTGCTCTCCTCTCTGTAGGTACTCCCCCTCTTGTCCCAACACAATGTAATCATTGTTGTTCCTGTTATCAGTGAATTTTCTAGAACAATGGGTAAGCAGCTACCAACTATGAGTGGAATAAGTCTAAAAAGAAAGCTATTCCAGAAAAGGATGAAAAGAGCCCCAAGGATCTAAACTGTAATATACTAACCTGCATCAGGTCATAATATGTAATGGACCACAAGCTGGCCAAAGCCTTATTTCGAGTCTCTTTGTCTTAATTTTTGCTACCTGCAAGGGTCACTTACATCGAAGCTTGGGTATGCTGATATGTGCCTCCAGGTTGTAAGATAAGGTGAGTCTGGGAGAGTTTAGCCACTCTATATATATCTTTTCTCGCAATATGCACTTAGTATATCATTTTCCCAATGATGTATTGTATCTTTTTTGTTCATGAATATGATAGTCATAGCCCTTCCAAAAATTATGATAGTCAGTTGACTCTTCATAAAAGTAGAGACTGTTGCAAAATTTACCTGGTCTTCCATTTCTATTTTTTGAGAAGACGGTCCTAGAGATGTTAGTTTTATTTGAAATGCTTGACACCGAGCTCCCCTAATTTTAAAAATGTTCTCATTTCAATTTACTGAATAATATTTCTTGCTTGAACTATATCAATGGAGCAAGTGCAACAACCCAGAAGCTTATGATATTGCTACTGTGGAGATACCCGGAAGCTTGCATTGATCCAGAATCGATCTTCACTTCGGCTACAAGTGAGGTATATTGAGCCTATTGACGCATAGTTACATAAAGATAGAAGAATTGGTTGCACTTTGTCATTATTACTTGTTTCTACAAGTAGCTCTCTACACCTGGTTCATGTAATGAGTAGTCTGTCTATGGTTTGTTGGACATGATTATTTACTTTGTTTACTTTGAGATCTACTCCCTCCGTTCCGAATTACTTGTCACAGGTATGGATGTATCTAGGTGTATTTTAGTTCTAGATACATCAATTTCTGCGACGAGTAATTTGGAACGGAGGGAGTACATCTCAATGAAAAATCTCTGTCCACCAATAACATTGATTTTGCTAATTTCTTCCATTTTCATTGATTTTGCTAATTTCTGTATGCCATGTTAATGATTACATAAATCATGATCATCTGAAACTACCTTTAACTATGGTGATGAGCAAATTCATCCCCTTCAATGCAATATACAAAATCCATCTGAGCCATCATTGCTACCAGCCTCCTGAACGATTGGTCATCTCCTTTACTTCTCTATCAGTTGGTTTACGGTGCTGCTGAGGAGCTTTCATGATTTTGTGATATTCGTCAGAAGTAGATCAGGTGCAATACTTTGGTTTCAAATGACCCTTCCAAATTTACCATAAGTTATTCATTACTTTGGCTCCGTATTGCTGATCCTTTGTACTTACCGTTGCTGGATGAAAATTTGGACATACATAGATAGCTCCAGATGTAGCCTAAATGCTGTTTTACTCCTCATATAATCACTGTTGTGAATGCTTGTGTCTGGATATCTCTAAATGCTTTTTTGCAGCACCTCATACATGTCCTACAGGAATGATATTCTAACCTATCAGTGTAAATTTAAATTTTAAATATTGCAAGTAAATTAGAAGATAGACATGCTTCCATCCATGCAGCAAGGCCAACATACATAATAAATAAATTTGGCCTATATGTGTAAAATAAACTTTTTTTAGGAAACGGCAAGAGCACTGCCTTTTATTTTAGCATGCCAGTAATATTATAGCTCTGGGGATAATATTCTTGCGCACTTTAGAGGCCATTTCATAGACTGGGAGGACAGGTAAATTTACATATGACAGCAGAGTTCTCTTCGCCAAGTATATGTCAATCTCAATGGCATGGCTTTGAGATCGAGATCTACCTTGTTAACGTTACAGATCAATTGTCAGTAGCTTGTTGAAAATCTTCCTTGTTTGTAATGCACTGATCTTAATTATGTAATCTTAAGGTTTGCAGCTAATAGGGAAACCCAATCCAAGTAAAAGTTTTCAGTATTGCTTAATTGTGTGAGTGATTAACACTTTCTGGTTGTGCTGAATTTCACTCCTACATATTTTTATTGACAATTTTTAAATTCCTTTCATTCAAATGAGGCACAAGATAGATCACATCTATCACAGCGTATTGGGAGATCCATGCCCCATGGTGTTCAATAAAACCATACTCACCAGATATTGCCCCAAGGTTACTGGCAAAGCAGTACCAATCTTGATGATTTGTCTAGGCATGCCACCCATATGCTTGAGGAGGAAATATTAACGGTGTTGTATCTCAGGTAGCATGACTTTTTTTTGGGGTAGGGTGAGTTTCTTTTTTCTTTTCCCCCCAATGAGCATGTTGATCCTTGTGGACAAGTGGACATAGCATATCTCCTTGCCTTTTCATTATGTACGAGTTCATTTAAGCTTATATTATTTTTCTACTCATGTTACTTATGATGATATTAAGATTATGGTAATGCGCATTTTAACCCACTGGCATATATATGCTTCTAGACACATTGATTTAATCAAAAGGACCGATTTGTTTTCCGTTACATTGTTCCATCAATGGGATTTAGAGAGAGAAAAAGCGAAAATCCATCTCAAGACTCGAGCTCATCTCAAGACTACGATGAAAAAAATCAAAACAAATACTAGAAAAATTCAAAAAAAATCAATATTTTTTGTGTGGTAGACAATTTGATGCGTGAGGTCCGCTCCAATTTTCACATCATTTGGACATCTGAGGAGCTCTTAGCAAAAAAGACAAATTTGGGGTATGTAAAAATGTTTACTGTTCATGTACTGTTTTGGCATGATCTGTCTTTTTTGTTGATAGCTCCTCAGATGCCAAATGACTTGAAATTTGTAGTGGGTCTCACGCATCAAATTCTCTATCGCACAATTTTTTTTGGATTTTTTTGTTTTTTTTCAATTTTTTTACGATTTTTTTCTAACCGGGTGCAGATGAGCCTGGGCACCAAAACGCCCTACTCGAGAAAAAGGTGTAAACGTATGTATACGTAGCTCATTGGTATTCATAAGTTTGAAAAACGACCAACAACAGCTCAAAGAGAATGAAGCTGTGAATTTAAATTCCTTGACTTTGTACATAAATACTTAGGTACATTACAAAGTATTTTTTTCTTAATTATACTAGCTTTTTTTAAACTTAACTTCAATTACAAATTCGTTGGCAATAATTTTGGCTACTACGATTGATTTTTTTATATACGTGAATTTTCACGTGCAAGCTTACTAGTGACTTCAGAAGATCAAAAACATCCACCTGCCACTTGCATTTGACTTCATTCGTTTTTGTTTGTACAAATAATTTAGTCAATGTGATGTCACCGTCTGTTATGCATTTGGTCATATATGTACAATTTATTCAATCATGTTTGGCGCTCTTCTAATATGATTGTCCAATTCTTGGCGCATAATAGACAAATTAGACATCAACACCAAGAAAAGTATTTTGGTTGATGATAGTTTTGGCTTTCTTTTCTTGTGATTGTGAGTGGGTTACAACCTACAAGTGGTGTCCTTATATTGACTGCATACTTCCAGTATATGTGATTTCATTTGGGCGTGTCTTTTTTTGCGGGGACTGTCGACTTGGGTGATAATATGATTTTATTCGATCAATGATTTTTCACAGCGTTGAATCTCTAAATGAACTAGAGCGATGCTACACATGAGGGACGTGTGTGAGCTCAACAGAAAATACTCTGAGATGGAGCAAACCTGAAGATTTTAGAAGTCAATCTCTCCTCTGTTCCAGTATGTTAGTAATTAAAAAATAGTCATAAGTTGAGACGTTTAATTTTCTTGCTCTACTTGTTCTTAGATGAGAAACCTCTTGTGGACTCAGAGAGAACAATTATCGGTTGTGGGAGCGACAGTTTGTCGATAAATTGAAGACTAAACAAAAGGATGAGATGCTGCAAACAGTATCTTGGAGAAGTTAATGTCGAGTCTACAACACATGTGAAGGTTGTTTTTAAAGAGGCCACCGGCTACCTTAGAAAATCTCAAAAAGAGGTAACAAGAGTACCACACTATCATTTTAACATAAGTCGTTCTTTTTTGTTTTCGCTTCGACTTGTGTTGCTGAAAGTAATCACATATAAGACTTCCTCTAAGAACAAACTAGTTTTCGTGTTCCAGGTTACAGCCAAGGAAGTACAGACAATTTACCTTAAAGTACTCGGAGATCTCAATCTTCCACTTGATTTTGGACTATATATAAATTTTGAAGCTGATGTTCCAGTTCCCGGTTCAGAATTTTATGTTCCTTGAGCTCTTTTACGTTTAAACTCTGATAACGAAGAGTGCGCCTGATGATGTTCAGTTAAGCTATTGTCTATGTAAGTTTGTTAGTGATGTTGTCATTGCAATGCATTGAAGTTCTTATGCCAGCAATTTTTATGTGAACTTAAACCCTCTGAACTAAAGTGTCGTGGTTTTACAATTGATACGTGGATATAGACAACAACCCTGAAGTACAGTGATCTTGTGCCGGAATATGTTGGTGTACAATCAGGGTGACATCTACTTGGCAGTATTGTCACCGTTGTGACAAGTTCCATAATGCACATCCTCCTATATATTTCTCTAATGGGTTTGTAAATAATCTGTCATCTCAACATTTGTTCTGTCGATGCAGACAATAGTGTATATTCTATCTGCTTACAAGTGACATGTAGGTTGCATTAGCACCTCACATCTCACGTGTGCACTTCACATCTTCTAAAGTTCACAAAATGAGAGGGCATATACTTCTTTTTCCAGTTAAAATATTCATAGTTACAAGTATCTGAGGTTGAAAAAACTTCAGCAATCAGGTGATAACTGTTAATATTATAGCATTGACCAAACAACAGCCTAACCACCGACGGGCAAATGCCTATCACGCTGCGCCTCCACCCAGCTAGTATCTACAAAAAATCCTATCTCTATCATAAAACTACAAAATAGACGGGTGCTTCATCAATGATCTAGTTCATGCCTATGGCCTTGCCTCTGTGTTTTTTGCATTTTTTTTTAAATGATGATTGCTTCTTCCCGGTTGTTACTTTAGAGGTGGCTACCAGAAATAGAAAGTGTAAGATTACTAATTCATGCCAATACTGATGAAGTTTTCAATTTTGCTTTTTAGAATAATCTTTGGGAAGATGGTGAAAAGTTAGTATAACAGTGGAAATGCCACTTTCATCGGACAACGGCATGCCAAACATGCCAGAGGTAGTCTTTGCGCAATTTGCCTTCAGTTATCTCACATGTCCAATAATAAAGTCTGTTTGTTTTGGTTTTTAGAATAATCTTCTAGAAGCTGGTGGAGATTTTGGGCCAAAGACCCCCAACAAGGAACTGTTAGGCACACATCATGCAGAACTTGTAAACGACCAAAAATATCATTTCAACACCAATGCTATTTTTTGGTTGTTAATCTAATCATCAATGGTATGAGTGTTGTTTGGTGCAGCGTGGAACAAGAGCCATGACGATGACCAACCAAGCTGCAAATCAACAACTGCACCTAGGAAAAGAAGCTTCAAGAGTATTGAAGAAGTTTGTCGCTATCTATCCTTCCCATGGAATGACTCTTTTGTTGAATCCATGTCTCTATGTAAGACATAACAGGCCTTGTACCTGTACAGGCACTAATCCTATGTTATAATGCTTCAGCTTAATTCCCATGTACCACCATTGAAAGCTTAATGCTAAGTCTCCATTTGCACATAACTGAAGCTCTTAAATGTGACCTTGCACCATTTGGTAACGGGTCATCTCATAGTAGAAAGCCATAAATGGAGAAATAGCCATACATATAAGGGAACCAAACAAGCAACGAATATCATCACTTTGAAAAGTTACCAAGTTTTGCAATAAACACTGTCAGATTGTTTTTCCGTAATATCGTAATTACATTTTTTTTGAGGATGATTACATTATTTATAATATGGTATATATTATTATACACAAGTGTTGGGATGGCCGAGTGGTCTAAGGTGGCACATTCAGGATGTGTTCCTAAAAGGGCGTGGGTTCGAATCCCACTCTCAACAAATAAATAATTTTTTTCTTTCTACAAAACGTTTTCCCCTTATACACTATATAATATATAAATTTGTTAATGGATTATTCGTTGCACGTAGCGCCGGGAGCTACTAATAACGAGCGTGACGCACCGAGCCTTTCGTGTTGGGCCGGCCCATGTAGCAACTCGCAGCTACTGTAGCAGTTCAAATATGCTGTAATGTTTTCACCTTTTATGAAAGCAGTTTTAAAAAAATGTTCGAAGTTTAAAAAAACAACCAATACAGTAATAATAAATTAATAATCACTCTCGGATTTGTTTTCACAGTAATAGTTATTATAGTATTTATTAAATGATAAATGTTTTTATCCAGAATTGTTGGGATGGCCGAGTGGTCTAAGGCGGCACATTAAGGGTGTGTTCCGAAAGGTCGTGGGTTCGAACCCCACTCTCAACAAATAAATTTATTTTTTTCTCTACAAAACGTTTTCCCCTTTATTAGTATAACTCTTTTAGTTTTTCTTACTAACCAGCGCCGGAGCTACTATTCCGTGACGCACACGACGTTTCGTCTTGGGTCGGCCCATGTAGCAGCGGGTTTATGTAGCAACTCGCGGAACTGTAGCAGTTCAATATGTTGTAATGATTTCACCTTTTATAAAATCATTTTTCTAAAATGTTCGAAATTGAAAAAAATAATCGCTACATTAACAATATATTAATAATCTCAACAAATAAATAATTTTTTTCTTTCTACAAAACGTTTTCCCCTTATACACTATATAATATATAAATTTGTTAATGGATTATTCGTTGCACGTAGCGCCGGGAGCTACTAATAACGAGCGTGACGCACCGAGCCTTTCGTGTTGGGCCGGCCCATGTAGCAACTCGCAGCTACTGTAGCAGTTCAAATATGCTGTAATGTTTTCACCTTTTATGAAAGCAGTTTTAAAAAAATGTTCGAAGTTTAAAAACAACCAATACAGTAATAATAAATTAATAATCACTCTCGGATTTGTTTTCACAGTAATAGTTATTATAGTATTTATTAAATGATAAATGTTTTTATCCAGAATTGTTGGGATGGCCGAGTGGTCTAAGGCGGCACATTAAGGGTGTGTTCCGAAAGGTCGTGGGTTCGAACCCCACTCTCAACAAATAAATTTATTTTTTTCTCTACAAAACGTTTTCCCCTTTATTAGTATAACTCTTTTTAGTTTTTTCTTACTAACCAGCGCCGGGAGCTACTATTCCGTGACGCACACGACGTTTCGTCTTGGGTCGGCCCATGTAGCAGCGGGTTTATGTAGCAACTCGCGGAACTGTAGCAGTTCAATATGTTGTAATGATTTCACCTTTTATAAAATCATTTTTCTAAAATGTTCGAAATTGAAAAAAATAATCGCTACATTAACAATATATTAATAATCTCTGTCGTGTTTTTTCCCGGAATAATCATGATTAAATAATTTATTAAATAATATATATTGTTATCCACAACTGTTGGGATGGCCGAGTGGTCTAAGGCGGCACATTCAGGATGTGTTCCTAAAAGGGCGTGGGTTCGAATCCCACTCTCAACAAATAAATAATTTTTTTCTTTCTACAAAACGTTTTCCCCTTATACACTATATAATATATAAATTTGTTAATGGATTATTCGTTGCACGTAGCGCCGGAGCTACTAATAACGAGCGTGACGCACTGAGCCTTTCGTGTTGGGCCGGCCCATGTAGCAACTCGCAGCTACTGTAGCAGTTCAAATATGCTGTAATGTTTTCACCTTTTATGAAAGCAGTTTTAAAAAAATGTTCGAAGTTTAAAAAAACAACCAATACAGTAATAATAAATTAATAATCACTCTCGGATTTGTTTTCACAGTAATAGTTATTATAGTATTTATTAAATGATAAATGTTTTTATCCAGAATTGTTGGGATGGCCGAGTGGTCTAAGGCGGCACATTAAGGGTGTGTTCGAAGGTCGTGGGTTCGAACCCCACTCTCAACAAATAAATTTATTTTTTCTCTACAAAACGTTTTCCCCTTTATTAGTATAACTCTTTTAGTTTTTCTTACTAACCAGCTACCGAGCTACTATTCCGTGACGCCTTTTACCTGACGTTTAAATCGCCTTGGGTCGGCCCATGTAGCAGCGGGTTTATGTAGCAACTCGCGGAACTGTAGCAGTTCAATATGTTGTAATGATTTCACCTTTTATAAAATCATTTTTCTAAAATGTTCGAAATTGAAAAAAATAATCGCTACATTAACAATATATTAGTAATCTCTGTCGTGTTTTTTCCCGGAATAATCATGATTAAATAATTTATTAAATAATATATATTGTTATCCACAACTGTTGGGATGGCCGAGTGGTCTAAGGCGGCACATTCAGGATGTGTTCCTAAAAGGGCGTGGGTTCGAATCCCACTCTCAACAAATAAATAATTTTTTTCTTTCTACAAAACGTTTTCCCCTTATACACTATATAATATATAAATTTGTTAATGGATTATTCGTTGCACGTAGCGCCGGGAGCTACTAATAACGAGCGTGACGCACCGAGCCTTTCGTGTTGGGCCGGCCCATGTAGCAACTCGCAGCTACTGTAGCAGTTCAAATATGCTGTAATGTTTTCACCTTTTATGAAAGCAGTTTTAAAAAAATGTTCGAAGTTTAAAAAAACAACCAATACAGTAATAATAAATTAATAATCACTCTCGGATTTGTTTTCACAGTAATAGTTATTATAGTATTTATTAAATGATAAATGTTTTATCCAGAATTGTTGGGATGGCCGAGTGGTCTAAGGCGGCACATTAAGGGTGTGTTCGAAGGTCGTGGGTTCGAACCCCACTCTCAACAAATAAATTTATTTTTTCTCTACAAAACGTTTTCCCTTTATTAGTATAACTCTTTTTAGTTTTTTCTTACTAACCAGCGCCGGGAGCTACTATTCCGTGACGCACACGACGTTTCGTCTTGGGTCGGCCCATGTAGCAGCGGGTTTATGTAGCAACTCGCGGAACTGTAGCAGTTCAATATGTTGTAATGATTTCACCTTTTATAAAATCATTTTTCTAAAATGTTCGAAATTGAAAAAAATAATCGCTACATTAACAATATATTAATAATCTCTGTCGTGTTTTTCCCGGAATAATCATGATTAAATAATTTATTAAATAATATATATTGTTATCCACAACTGTTGGGATGGCCGAGTGGTTCAAGGCGGCACATTCAGGATGTGTTCCTAAAAGGGCGTTGGTTCGAATCCCACTCTCAACAAATAAATAATTTTTTCTTTCTACAAAACGTTTTCCCTTATACACTATATAATATATAAATTTGTTAATGGATTATTCGTTGCACGTAGCGCGGGAGCTACTAATAACGAGCGTGACGCACCGAGCCTTTCGTGTTGGGCCGGCCCATGTAGCAACTCGCAGCTACTGTAGCAGTTCAAATATGCTGTAATGTTTTCACCTTTTATGAAAGCAGTTTTAAAAAAATGTTCGAAGTTTAAAAAAACAACCAATACAGTAATAATAAATTAATAATCACTCTCGGATTTGTTTTCACAGTAATAGTTATTATAGTATTTATTAAATGATAAATGTTTTTATCCAGAATTGTTGGGATGGCCGAGTGGTCTAAGGCGGCACATTAAGGGTGTGTTCCGAAAGGTCGTGGGTTCGAACCCCACTCTCAACAAATAAATTTATTTTTTTCTCTACAAAACGTTTTCCCCTTTATTAGTATAACTCTTTTTAGTTTTTTCTTACTAACCAGCGCCGGAGCTACTATTCCGTGGCGCACACGACGTTTCGTCTTGGGTCGGCCCATGTAGCAGCGGGTTTATGTAGCAACTCGCGGAACTGTAGCAGTTCAATATGTTGTAATGATTTCACCTTTTATAAAATCATTTTTCTAAAATGTTCGAAATTGAAAAAAATAATCGCTACATTAACAATATATTAATAATCTCTGTCGTGTTTTTTCCCGGAATAATCATGATTAAATAATTTATTAAATAATATATATTGTTATCCACAACTGTTGGGATGGCCGAGTGGTCTAAGGCGGCACATTCAGGATGTGTTCCTAAAAGGGCGTGGGTTCGAATCCCACTCTCAACAAATAAATAATTTTTTTCTTTCTACAAAACGTTTTCCCATTATACACTATATAATATATAAATTTGTTAATGGATTATTCGTTGCACGTAGCGCCGGGAGCTACTAATAACGAGCGTGACGCACCGAGCCTTTCGTGTTGGGCCGGCCCATGTAGCAACTCGCAGCTACTGTAGCAGTTCAAATATGCTGTAATGTTTTCACCTTTTATGAAAGCAGTTTTAAAAAAATGTTCGAAGTTTAAAAAAACAACCAATACAGTAATAATAAATTAATAATCACTCTCGGATTTGTTTTCACAGTAATAGTTATTATAGTATTTATTAAATGATAAATGTTTTTATCCAGAATTGTTGGGATGGCCGAGTGGTCTAAGGCGGCACATTAAGGGTGTGTTCGAAGGTCGTGGGTTCGAACCCCACTCTCAACAAATAAATTTATTTTTCTCTACAAAACGTTTTCCCTTTATTAGTATAACTCTTTTAGTTTTTTCTTACTAACCAGCGCGGGAGCTACTATTCCGTGACGCACACGACGTTTCGCCTTGGGTCGGCCCATGTAGCAGCGGGTTTTTGTTGCAACTCTCGTAACTTTATCAGTTCAATATTTTGTAATTATTTCAACTTTTATAAACTCTTTTTTCTAAAATGTTCGAAATTGAAAAAAATAATCGCTACATTAACAATATATTAATAATCTCTGTCGTGTTTTTTCCCGGAATAATCATGATTAAATAATTTATTAAATAATATATATTGTTATCCACAACTGTTGGGATGGCCGAGTGGTCTAAGGCGGCACATTAAGGGTGTGTTCCGAAAGGTCGTGGGTTTGAATCCCACTCTCAACAAATAAATATATTTCTTTTCTCTACAAAACGTTTTCCCCTTTATTTATTAGCATATATATATTTTTAGTTTTTTAGTAACCAGCACCAGGATCTACCATTCCCAACAGGACGTTTCGTCTTCAGCCCATGTAGCAACAGGTTATGTAGCAACTTGAGGCTACTGTAGCAGCCCAATATGTTGTAATGTTTTCCCTACAAAACATTTTCCCCTTTATTTATTAGCATATATATATTTTTAGTTTTTTAGTAACCAGCACCAGGATCTACAATTTCCCAACAGGACGTTTGCCTTCGGACGGCCCATGTAGCAGCAGGTTATGTAGCAACTCGAGGCTACTGTAGCAGCCCAATATGTTGTAATGTTTTCACCTTTTATAAAATCATTTTTCTAAAATGTTCAAACTGGAAAAAATCGGTACATTAACAATATATTAATAATCACTGTCGTGTTTTCCTTCCGGAATAATAGTGATTAATTTATTTATGAAATAATACATATTATTATCCACAACTGTTGGGATGGCCGAGTGGTCTAAGAGCATCTCCACTAGGCTCCCCAAGACGCCCCCCCCCCCAAGCACCTTTTTTAGCGCGGTTGTAAAAATGCTCCCAACACGCCCCACACCCTCATTTTTGCGCCGGATTTCTGAAATCAGCGCCGGCGACCCCGGCAAAACCCAGAGCCCAGGGAGGCTCTTGGGATGACCGGCGCTACTTTTCTTTCATGCAAACCCCACCACCAGCCTCTCTACTCCCTCTTTCTCCCCTTTTTCACAGCCCACCCCACCCACTTACAAAAAGAATTTCTCCTCTCTCTCCATAAGCGACAAGCGAGCTCCTCGCTCGGCGCCGCCGCCACGCCTCCTGGCCGCCGTCTCCTTGCTGACCGCCGAGCCTCCTCGCCGCCCGCGCTCACCGCGCGCCCTCACCACGCCTCCTCGCCGCTCCCTTGCAGGCTGGGCCGAACGGGCCGGGCGAGACGGGCGCAGGTGCTGGCGTGCCCTCGGGCGCCCAGGCGGCACGCAGCGCGGCACTGGCGTGGCGGAGGAGGCAAGCGTCTTAACCTCGTCCACGACCTTGAAGGAGCGGAGGGAGTTGATGTTGGAGAGCGCATGATGAAGGCGACGCTGCGGCCTCGCGGCGAAGCGCTGAGCCATGACGCTGGGCGCACGATCTCCTCCGGGCCATGACGCGAACGCGAGGTACACGGGCGAGGGCGAGGAGCAGCCGGGCGTGAGGTCCCGGCGGAGCGCTGGCGCGGCGCTGGCGCGGGCGATTAGGCGAAAGCACGGGCGGGCGGCCGTCGCGTATGCGAAGCGGGCTGCGACCCGGAAGCGCCAGACGCGTGAAGGGGAGGCGCGCTGCATGGCGAAGAAGGAGCTCCGGCCGCGTGGCCGGAAGGAGCTCCGGCCGGGGTCTGGGCGCCACGTTGCCGCTGAACTCACGACGCTGCCGCTCCCCTCCTCCTCGCCCACCTCCCTCTGTTTGCCGGGCCCGGGCGTTGAAGTCGATGGCGTGAAGGGTGGAGGAGAGCAGCCTTGAGGCAGGTCGTGGCGAGGCGCAGGCTCGAGCAGCCAGGCTTGACGCTGGCGCCGGGCGGCCCGTCTGCAGGCGGCCATGGCGAGGAGGAGCAGGAGGAGGAGGCGGCGATGGAGTGGGGTGGGAGTGTGGGATGGGCAACGAGTGGATAAAAATGCGTCCCTGCTTCAAGTTTTGGCAGCCCCAGCGGCGAAAAAATGCCTCTGGGGGCTTAACTTTGGAGATGCTCTAAGGCAGCACATTATAAGGGTGTGTTACGAAAGGTCGTGGATTGAATCCCACTCTCAACAAATAAATATAATTTTGTTTCTCTACAAAATCTTTTCCCGTTTGTTTATTAGCATATATATATATATATATATATATATATATATATATATATATATATATATATTTAGTTTTTTAGTAACCAGCACCGGATCTACCATTCCAAACAGGACGTTTCGTCTTGGACGGCCCATGTAGCAACAGGTTATGTAGCAACTCGAGGCTCTTGTAGCAGCCCAATATGTTGTTGTTGAGTGGCTAGACAGCGGCTCCCCTCTAGTTAGGGTTTGTTTTCCTCCCTGTGGCGCCTCGGCATCGACGTGGAGACCTCGATCCCCTCTGCCTCCCACATTCGACCGCTGGCATCCTTGGAACCGGTGTTTTCTCGGGCAAGAGATCCAACAATGGGCTCGGCGTCTGCGTCGATGCGCGACGAGCGAGATGGAAGCGATGATGAAGGAGCTAGGGCTGAAGGAAGATGATCCGTGGACGTGGTTGTGGAAGATGGCGACATCCCAGAGGAGGTTGCCCGCTGGATGGCCATAGCTCGCTGAACATGGACAAACAGTACAGCCAATACTGGTTCTATCGTAATATGCGAGTTGCCTGGGATCTAGCAAGGGAGGTAAGATTCCGTCCGCTCGAAGAAAACCTATACACACTGCAATTCTCCTGCACAGGTGATTGGGAGAGAGTAATGGAAGATGGACCATGGGCGTTCAAAGGGCAAGGCGATCGTCATAGAGCCGTATGATGGAATCACCAGGCCATCACCGATAGGAACAAGATTGAGATGTGGATCCAGATTCACGACCTACCAGAGCTCTTTTTTGGCCTGATCAAGTCTTTGGCGGCAACTGTGGGAGATTTCATCTTTGCTGAACCCAAGTCTCAGGATTTTGAGGGTAACTTCTTCCAGGTCAGAATCAAAGTGGATGTTACAAAACCCCTAAAGAATGCGGTGTCTCTTGTGATAAAGAGGAAGAGGGAGATCTTCCGGGTGAAGTACGAGAGGTTGCCAGACTGGTGTGTTGTTTGTGGCATGCTAGGGCACTTGTACAAAGAGTGCGGCAATGGGATCCATCCCCTTCGCACTAGTTTTTAAAAACTTTCAAGCTGAATGGTTCAAAGGTCCAGTCGTGGGCCCGGGAGCTGGAAGCTCGGCAGGCAGGCAGAGGCAGAGGCCGAAAGGGCCGTGGTGCAGGTCGTGGGAGGAGCCAAAGAAACATTCCAGAGTGGATGGAGCAGGATGAGGCTAACCCTAGACCAGATGATGCAATCGATGAGAGATGCCGAGAGCAACAGTAAGCGTGGATCTATGCAAGTGAACATGGGAAGCCCGGTCGAACCAGAACATGCAGCAACAATAAGCAACAGTGGACAGCAGCTCCTCACTTTGCTTCCGCCGGTTGTTCCCCCTAGCCCAGATTCCAAGCAAGAACCAAAGAGGACCAAGGCCACGGTGATGATGTTTGAGCAAGGAAATATGAAGTCTACAACAAGCAACAACCTATCCAATGCGTGTTTGGAGGCTCCTCGAGGAGTCACGCCGAGTGTAATGAGTTACTTATGCTTTGGGAACTGTCATGAGCTGGCAAACCCAGCGACGGGCGTGAGCTTCGCAATCTAGCAAGGCAATTTGCCCCTCGATCCTTTGCATTGTTGAAACTCAAATCGAGGGCTCCAGGGTGGAGGATATGGTTGTATCTTTAGGTTATAATAAAAAAATTGCTGTAAGTAGCTCCGGTAGGAGCGAAGGACTTGGAATCTTTTGGAATGAGGAAATAAAGCTTGAAATTTTAGGGTATTCGAAGTATCATATTGATGCTTTGGTGGGTGAGCTTGTTGACATACCAACTAGAGTCACTTTTGTATATGGCGAAGCCCAGGTCAACGAACGTTACAAAACATGGGACACACTACGAGGTATTGTTGGATCTTCCAACCTGTCTTGGGTGGTACTAGGTGACTTCAATGAAGTGCTTCATGGGCACGAACATGACGGAGTGGGGATGAGAAACCAGGCGCAGATGGATGGCTTTCGGCATGCACTTGATACGTGTGGCTTATCGGATATTGGATACATTGGTAACAACTGGACTTGCACTAGTGCAGAACCAGCCTTTAGTGCCGGTTCGTGACGGCCTTTAGGGCCGGTTTGCCAACCGGCACTAAAGAGTGGGGACTAAAGGTCCCCCTGTTGGAAAAATATGCCCTAGAGGCAATAATAAAATGGTTACTATTATATTTCCTCATTCATGATAATTGTCTATTATTCATGCTATAATTGTGTTATCCGGAAATCGTAATACATGTGTAAATACATAGACCACAACATGTCCCTAGTGAGCCTCTAGTTGACTAGCTCGTTTACCAATAAATGGTCACGGTTTCCTGACCATGGACATTGGATGTCATTGATAACGGGATCACATCATTGGGAGAATGATGTGATGGACAAGACCCAATCCTAAGCATAGCACAAGATCGTGTAGTTCGTTTGCTAGAGCTTTTCCAATGTCAAGTATCATTTCCTTAGACCATGAGATCGTGTAACTCCCGGATGCCGTAGGAGTGATTTGGGTGTACCAAATGTCACAACTAACTGGGTGACTATAAAGGTATACTACAGGTATCTCCGAAAGTGTCTGTTGGGTTGACACGGATCAAGACTGGGATTTGTCACTCCGTATGAAGGAGAGGTATCTCTGGGCCCACTCGGTAATGCATCATCATAATGAGCTCAAAGTGACTAAGTGGTTGGTCACGGGATCATGCATTACGGTACGAGTAAAGTGACTTGCCGGTAACGAGATTGAACGAGGTATTGGGATACCGACGATCGAATCTAGGGCAAGTAACGTACCGATTGACAAAGGGAATTGTATACGGGATTACTTGAATCCTCGACATCGTGGTTCATTCAATGAGATCATCGTGGAACACGTGGGAGCCAACATAGGTATCCAGATCCCGCTGTTGGTTATTGGCCGGAGAGTCGTCTCGGTCATGTCTGTGTGTCTCCCGAACCCGTAGGGTCTACACACTTAAGGTTCGGTGACGCTAGGGCTGTAGAGATATTAGTATGCGGTAACCCGAAAGTTGTTCGGAGTACCGCATGAGATCCCGGACGTCACGAGGAGTTCCGGAATGGTCCGGAGGAGAAGAATTGTATATAGGAAGTCCAGTTTGACTCACGGGAAAGTTTGGGGTTACGGTATTGTCTGGGACCACGGAAGGGTCCCGGGGGTCCACCGGGTGGGGCCACCTATCCCGGAGGGCTCCATGGGCTGAATTGGGAGGGGGAACCAGCCCCTGGTGGTCTGGTGCGCCCCCCTTGGTCCTCCCCCTGCGCCTAGGGTTGGAAACCCTAGGGGTGGGGGCGCCCCACTTGGCTTGGGGGGCAAGCCACCCCCTTGGCCGCCGCCCCCCTTGAGATCCAATCTCTAGGGGGCAGGCACCCCCCTGGACCCCTATATAAAGAGGGGGGAGGGAGGGCTGCGCACCCTAGTCCCTGGCGCCTCCCTCTCCCCTCGCAACACTTCTCCCTCTCGCTGAGCTTGGCGAAGCCCTGCCGAGATCACCGTTACTTCCACCACCACGCCATTGTGCTGCTGGATCTCCATCAACCTCTCCTTCCCCTTGCTGGATCAAGAAGGAGGAGACGTCTTCCCCAACCGTACGTGTGTTGAACGCGGAGGTGCCGTCCGTTCGGCACTAGGATCTTCGGTGATTTGGATCACGACGAAATGACTCCTCAACCCCGTTCTCTTGAACGCTTCCGCTCGCGATCTACAAGGGTATGTAGATGCACTCCTCTCTCTCGTTGCTAGATGACTCCATAGATTGATCTTGGTGAAGCGTAGAAAAATTTTATTTTCTACAACGTTCCCCAACAGTGGCATCATGAGCTAGGTCTATGCGTAATTTTCTATGCACGAGTAGAACACAAGTTGTTGTGGGCGTAGATCATGTCAATTTACTTGCCGCTGCTAGTATTATCTTGATTCGGCGGCATGGTGGGATGAAGCGGCCCGGACCGACCTTACACGTACACTTACGTGAGACAGGTTCCACCGACTGACATGCACTAGTTGCATAAGGTGGCTAGTGGGTGTCTGTCTCTCCCACTTTAGTCGGATCGGATTCGATGAAAAGGGTCCTTATGAAGGGTAAATAGAAATTGGCATATCACCTTGTGGCTTTTACGTAGGTAAGAAAGCGTTCTTGCTAGAACCCTATTGCAGCCATCGTAAAACATGCAACAACAATTAGAGGACGTCTAACTTGTTTTTGCAGCATATGCCTTGTGATGTGATATGGCCAAAAGATTGTGATGAATGATATATATGTGATGTATGAGATCATGTTCTTGTAATAGGAATCACGACTTGCATGTCGATGAGTATGACAACCGGCAGGAGCCATAGGAGTTGTCTTAATTATTGTATGACCTGCGTGTCAATGAATAAATGCCATGTAATTACTTTACTTTATTGCTAAACCGTTAGCCATAGTAGTAGAAGTAATAGTTGGCGAACAACTTCATGGAGACACGATGATGGATATCATGATGATGGAGATCATGGTGTCATGCCGGTGACGAAGATGATCATGGCATACGAAGATGGAGATCAAAGGAGCAATATGATATTGGCCATATCATGTCACTATTTGATTGGATGTGATGTTTATCATGTTTTTGCATCTTATTTGCTTAGAACGACGGTAGTAAATAAGATGATCCCTCATAATAATTTCAAGAAAGTGTTCCCCCTAACTGCATGCGCCGTTGAAAGTTCGTTGTTTCAAGCACCACGTGATGATCGGGTGTGATAGATTCTAACGTTCACATACAACGGGTGTAAGACAGATTTACACATGCAAAACACTTAGGTTGACTTGACGAGCCTAGCATGCACAGACATGGCCTCGGAACACAAGAGACCGAAAGGTCGAACATGAGTCGTATGGAAGATACGATCAACATGGAGATGTTCACCGATGATGACTAGTCCGTCTCACGTGATGATCGGACACGGTCTAGTTGAGTCGGATCATGTATCACTTAGATGACTAGAGGGATGTCTAATCTGAGTGGGAGTTCATTAAATAATTTGATTAGATGAACTTAATTATCATGAACTTAGTCTAAAAACCTTTGCAAAATGTCTTGTAGATCAAATGGCCAACGCTCATGTCAACCTCAACTTCAACGCATTCCTAGAAAACCAAGCTGAAAGATGATGGCAGCAACTATTAAATCGGGTCCGGAACTCGAGGATCATCCTCATAGCTGCCAAGAAATCATATGTCCTAGAAGTACCGCTAGGTGAAGCACCCATCCTGCAGAACCAAGGCGTTATGAACGCTTGGCGATCACGTCTTGATGATTACTCCCTCGTTCGGTGCGGCATGCTTCTGACTTAGAACCGGGCTCCAAAGGCGTTTTGAGCAACACGGAGCATATGAGATGTTCAAGAGCGGAAAATGGTTTTCCAAGCTCATGCCGGGTCGAGAGATATGAAGTCTCCGACAAGTTCTACAGCTTGTAAGATGGAGGAAAATAGTTCTGTCAGTGAGCACATACTCAAAATGTCTGGGTTGCACAACCGCTTGTCCCAGCTGGACATTAACCTCCCGGACGAGGCGGTCATTGACAGAATCCTTCAGTCGCTCCCACCTAGCTATAAGAGCTTTGTGATGGACTACAATATGCAGGGGATGGTGAAAACTATTCCTGAAGTATTTTCAATGCTGAAATCAGCGGAGGTAGAAATCAAAAAGGAGCATCAAGTGTTGATGGTCAATAAAACCATTAGTTTCAAGAAAGGCAAGGGTAAGAAGAACTTCAAGAAGGACGGCAAGGGAGTTGCCGCGCCCGGTAAACCAGTTGCCGAGAAGAAGCCAAAGAATGGACCCAAGCCTGAGACTGAGTGCTTTTATTGCAAGGGAAAGGGACACTGGAAGCGGAACTGCCCCAAATACTTAGCGGACAAGAAGGCCGGCAACACTAAAGGTATATGTGATATACATGTAATTGATGTGTACCTTACCAATACTCGTAGTAGCTCCTGGTATTTGATACCGGTGTGGTTGCTCATATTCGTAACTCAAAGCAGGAACTACGGAATAAGCGGAGACTGGCGAAGGACGAGGTGACGATGCGCGTCGGGAATGGTTGCAAGGTCGATGTGATCGCCGTCGGCACGCTACCTCTAGAATTTACCTACGGGATTAGTTTTAAACCTCAATAATTGTTATTTAGTGCCAGCTTTGAGCATGAACATTGTATCTGGATCTCATTTAATACGAGATGGCTACTCATTTAAATCCGAGAATAATGGTTGTTCTATTTATATGAGAGATATGTTTTATGGTCATGCCCGCTGGTCAATGGTTTATTCTTGATGAATCTCGAACGTGATGTTACACATATTCATAGTGTGAATACCAAAAGATGTAAGGTTGATAACGATAGTCCCACATACTTGTAGCACTGCCGCCTTGGTCACTTTGGTGTCAAGCGCATGAAGAAGCTCCATGCTGATGGACTTGTAGAGTCTCTCGATTATGAATCATTTGACACATGCGAACCATGCCTCATGGGCAAAATGACCAAGACTCCGTTCTCCGGAACAATGGAGCGAGCAACCAACTTATTGGAAATCATACATACCGATGTGTGCGGTCCAATGAGTGTTGAGGCTCGCGGAGGCTATCGTTATGTTCTCACTCTCACTGATGACTTGAGTAGATATGGGTATGTCTACTTGATGAAACACAAGTCTGAGACCTTTGAAAAGTTCAAGGAATTTCGGAATGAGGTAGAGAATCAACGTGACCGAAAGATAAAGTTCTTACGATCAGATCGTGGGGCAGAATATTTAAGTCACGAATTTGGTACGCACTTAAGGAAATGTGGAATCGTTTCACAACTCACGCCGCCTAGAGCACCTGAGCGTAACGGTGTGTCCGAACGTCGTAATCACACTCTATTGGATATGGTGCGATCTATGATGTCACTCACCGATTTACCGCTGTCATTTTGGGCATACGCTCTAGAGACAGCTACATTCACTTTAAATAGGGCACCGTCTAAATCCGTTGAGACGACACCGTATGAATTATGGTTTGGGAAGAAACCTAAGCCGTCGTTTCTAAAAGTTTGGGGATGCGATGCTTATGTCAAGAAACTTCAACCTGAAAAGCTCGAACCCAAGTCGGAAAAATGCGTCTTCATAGGATACCCTAAGGAAACCATTGGGTATACCTTCTACCTCAGGTCCAAAGGCAAGATCTTTGTTGCCAAGAATGGGTCCTTTCTGGAGAAAGAGTTTCTCTCAAAAGAAGTAAGTGGGAGGAAAGTGGAACTTGATGAAGTACTACCTCTTGAACCGGAAAGTAGCGCAGCTCAGGAAGATGTTCCTGTGGTGCCTGCATCGACCAAAGAGGAAGTTAATGATGATGATCAAGGTACTTCGGATCAAGTTACTACTGAACTTCGTAGGTCCACGAGGACACGTTCCACACCAGAGTGGTATGGCAACCCTGTCCTGGAAATCATGTTGTTAGACAACGGTGAACCTTCAAACTATGAAGAAGCAATGGCAGGCCCAGATTCCAACAAATGGCTTGAAGCCATGCAATCCGAGATAGGATCCATGTATGAAAACAAAGTATGGACTTTGTGAGACTTGCCCGATGATCGGCGGCGATAGAAAACAAATGGATCTTTAATAAGAAGACGGACGCGGATGGTAATGTTACCATCTATAAAGCTCGACTTGTCGCTAAGGGTTATCGACAAGTTCAAGGGGTTGACTACGATGAGACTTTCTCTCCCGTGAGCGAAGTGAAGTCCGTCCGAATCATGTTAGCAATTGTCGCATACTATGATTATGAGATATGGCAAATGGACGTCAAAACGGCATTCCTTAACGGCTATCTTAAGGAAGAACTGTATATGATGCAGCCGGAAGGTTTTATCGATCCTGAGAATGCTAACAAGGTATGCAAACTCCAGTGATTCATTTATGGGCTGGTGCAAGCATCTCGGAGTTGGAACATTCGCTTTGATGAGATGATCAAAGCGTTTGGGTTTATCTTGAGACTTATGGAGAAGCCTGCGTTTACAAGAAAGTGAGTGGGAGCTCAGAGCATTTCTCATATTATATGTAGATGACATACTTTTGATGGGAAATGATATAGAACTTTTGGACAGCATTAAGGCCTACTTGAATAAGTGTTTTTCAATGAAGGACCTTGGAGAAGCTGCTTACATATTAGGCATCAAGATCTATAGAGATAGATCGAGACGCCTCATAGGTCTTTCACAAAGCACATACCTTGATAAGATATTGAAGAAGTTCAATATGGATCAGTCCAAGAAGGGGTTCTTGCACATGTTGCAAGGTGTGAAATTTAGCTCGGCTCAATGTCCGACCACGGCGTAAGATAGAGAAAAGATGAGTGTCGCCCCTATGCCTCAGCCATAGGGTCTATCATGTATGCAATGCTGTGTACCAGACCTGATGTAAACCTTGCCGTAAGTTTGGTAGGAAGGTACCAAAGTAATCCCGGCATGGAACACTGGACAGCGGTCAAGAATATCCTGAAGTACCTGAAAAGGACGAAGGATATGTTTCTCGTATATGGAGGTGACGAAGAGCTCGTCAGAAGGGTTACGTCGACGCTTAGCCCGACACATCTGAATGACTCCAAGTCACAAACCGGATACGTGTATATTTTGAATGGAGGCGATGGTAGTGCGATTTGCAAGCAAAGCGTCGTGGCGGGATCTACATGTGAAGCGGAGTACATGGCAGCCTCGGAGGCAGCGCATGAAGCAATCTGGATGAAGGAGTTCATCACCGACGTAGGAATCATACCCAATGCATCCGGGCCAATCACCCTCTTCTGTGACAACACTGGAGCTATTGCCCTTGCCAAGGAGCCCAGGTTTCACAAGAAGACCGAGCACATCAAGCCTCGCTTCAACTCCATTCGTGAAAATGTTCAAGATGGAGACATAGATATTTGCAAAGTGCATACGGATCTGAATGTCGCAGATCCGCTGACTAAACCTCTTCCATGAAAGCAAAACATGATCAACACCGTAACTCTATGGGTGTTCGATTCATCACAATGTAACTAGATTATTGACTCTAGTGCAAGTGGGAGACTGCTGAAATATGCCCTAGAGGCAATAATAAAATGGTTATTATTATATTTCCTCGTTCATGATAATTGTCTATTATTCATGCTATAATTGTGTTATCCGAAATCGTAATACATGTGTGAATACATAGACCACAACATGTCCCTAGTGAGCCTCTAGTTGACTAGCTCGTTTATCAATAGATGGTCACGGTTTCCTGACCATGGACATTGGATGTCATTGATAACGGGATCACATCATTGGGAGAATGATGTGATGGACAAGACCCAATCCTAAGGATAGCACAAGATCGTGTAGTTCGTTTGCTAGAGCTTTTCCAATGTCAAGTATCATTTCCTTAGACCATGAGATCGTGTAACTCCCGGATGCAGTAGGAGTGCTTTGGGTGTACCAAACGTCACAACATAACTGGGTGACTATAAAGGTATACTACAGATATCTCCGAAAGTGTCTGTTGGGTTGACACGGATCAAGACTGGGATTTTTCACTCCGTATGACGGAGAGGTATCTCTGGGCCCACTCGGTAATGCATCATCATAATGATCTCAAAGTGACTAAGTGGTTGGTCACGGGATCATGCTTTACGATACGAGTAAAGTGACTTGCGATAACGAGATTGAGCGAGGTATTGGGATACCGACGATCGAATCTCGGGCAAGTAACGTACCGATTGACAAAGGGAATTGTATACGGGATTACTTGAATCCTCGACATCGTGGTTCATTCGATGAGATCATCGTGGAACACGTGGGAGCCAACAAGGTATCCAGATCCCGCTGTTGGTTATTGGCCGGAGAGTCGTCTCGGTCATGTCTGCGTGTCTCCCGAACCCGTAGGGTCTACACACTTAAGGTTCGGTGATGCTAGGGTTGTAGAAATATTAGTATGCGGTAACCCGAAAGTTGTTCGAGTCCCGGATGAGATCCCGACGTCACTGGGAGTTCCGGAATGGTCCGGAGGAGAAGAATTGTATATAGGAAGTCTAGTTTCGGCCACAGGGAAAGTTTCGGGGGTTACCGGTATTGTACCGGGACCACCGGAAGGGTCCCGGGGGTCCACCGGGTGGGGCCACCTATCCCGGAGGGCTCCATGGGCTGAATTGGGAGGGGAACCAGCCCCTGGTGGGCTGGTGCACCCCAGGCCTCCTGCGCCTAGGGTTGGAAACCCTAGGGGTGGGGCGCCCACTTGGCTTGGGGGCAAGCCACCCCTTGGCCGCCGCCCCTTGAGATCCAATCTCTAGGGGCCGGGCGCTCCTCGACCCCTATATAGAGAGGGGAGGAGGGCTGCACACCCCTAGTCCCTGGCGCCTCCCTCTCCCTCGCAACACCTCTCCCTCTCCGAGGCTTGGCGAAGCCTGCCGAGATCACCGCTACTTCCACCACCACGCCCGTTGTCTTCTTTGGATCTCCATCAACCCTCCTTCCCCCTTGCTGGATCAAGAAGGAGGAGACGTCTTCCCCAACCATACGTGTGGTAAACGCGGAGGTGCCGTCCGTTCGGCACTAGGATCTTCGATGATTTGGATCACGACGAGTACGACTCCCTCAACCCCGTTCTCTTGAACGCTTCCGCTCGCGAGCTACAAGGGTATGTAGATGCACTCCTCTCTCTCGTTGCTAGATGACTCCATAGATTGATCTTGGTGAAGCGTGAAAAATTTTATTTTCTCGCAACGTTCCCCAACAAAGGGCATCATGAGCTAGGTCTATGCGTAGTTTTCTATGCACGAGTAGAACACAAGTTGTTGTGGGCGTAGATCATGTCAATTTACTTGCCGCTACTAGTCTTATCTTGATTCGGCGGCATGGTGGGATGAAGCGGCCCGGACCGACCTTACACGTACGCTTACGTGAGACAGGTTCCACCGACTGACATGCACTAGTTGCATAAGGTGGCTAGTGGGTGTCTGTCTCTCCCACTTTAGTCGGATCGGATTCGATGAAAAGGGTCCTTATGAAGGGTAAATAGAAATTGGCATATCACCTTGTGGCTTTTACGTAGGTAAGAAACGTTCTTGCTAGAACCCTATTGCAGCCACGTAAAAACATGCAACAACAATTAGAGGACGTCTAACTTGTTTTTGCAGCATATGCCTTGTGATGTGATATGGCCAAAAGATTGTGATGAATGATATATATGTGATGTATGAGATCATGTTCTTGTAATAGGAATCACGACTTGCATGTCGATGAGTATGACAACCGCAAGAGCCATAGGAGTTGTCTTAATTATTGTATGACCTGCGTGTCAATGAATAAATGCCATGTAATTACTTTACTTTATTGCTAAACCGTTAGCCATAGTAGTAGAAGTAATAGTTGGCGAACAACTTCATGGAGACACGATGATGGATATCATGATGATGGAGATCATGGTGTCATTCCGTGACGAAGATGATCATGGCGCTCAAGATGGAGATCAAAGGAGCAATATGATATTGGCCATATCATGTCACTATTTTGATTGCATGTGATGTTTATCATGTTTTTGCATCTTATTTGCTTAGAACGACGGTAGTAAATAAGATGATCCTCATAATAATTTCAAGAAAGTGTTCCCCTAACTGTGCGCCCGTTCTGTAAAGTTCGTTGTTTCATAGCACCACGTGATGATCGGGTGTGATAGATTCTAACGTTCACATACAACGGGTGTAAGACAGATTTACACATGCAAAACACTTAGGTTGACTTGACGAGCCTAGCATGTACAGACATGGCCTCGGAACACAAGAGACCGAAAGGTCGAACATGAGTCGTATGGAAGATACGATCAACATGGAGATGTTCACCGATGATGACTAGTCTGTCTCACGTGATGATCGGACACGGTCTAGTTGAGTCGGATCATGTATCACTTAGATGACTAGAGGGATGTCTAATCTGAGTGGGAGTTCATTAAATAATTTGATTAGATGAACTTAATTATCATGAACTTAGTCTAAAAACCTTTGCAAAATGTCTTGTAGATCAAATGGCCAACGCTCATGTCAACCTCAACTTCAACGCATTCCTAGAGAAAACCAAGCTGAAAGATGATGGCAGCAACTATTCGTACTGGGTCCGGAACTCGAGGATCATCCTCATAGCTGCCAAGAAATCATATGTCCTAGAAGTACCGCTAGGTGAAGCACCCATCCCAGAGAACCAAGACGTTATGAACGCTTGGCAGTCACGTGCTGATGATTACTCCCTCGTTCAGTGCGGCATGCTTTACAGCTTAGAACCGGGGCTCCAAAGGCGTTTTGAGCAACACGGAGCATATGAGATGTTCGAAGAGCGGAAAATGGTTTTCCAAGCTCATGCCCGGGTCGAGAGATATGAAGTCTCCGACAAGTTCTACAGTTGTAAGATGGAGGAAAATAGTTCTCACAAGTGAGCACATACTCAAAATGTCCGGTTGCACAACCGCTTGTCCCAGCTGGACATTAACCTCCCGGACGAGGCGGTCATTGACAGAATCCTTCAGTCGCTCCCACCTAGCTATAAGAGCTTTGTGATGAACTACAATATGCAGGGGATGGTGAAAACTATTCCTGAAGTATTTTCAATGCTGAAATCAGCGGAGGTAGAAATCAAAAAGGAGCATCAAGTGTTGATGGTCAATAAAACCACTAGTTTCAAGAAAGGCAAGGGTAAGAAGAACTTCAAGAAGGACGGCAAGGGAGTTGCCGCGCCCGGTAAACCAGTTGCCGAGAAGAAGCCAAAGAATGGACCCAAGCCTGAGACTGAGTGCTTTTATTGCAAGGGAAAGGGACACTAGAAGCGGAACTGCCCCAAATACTTAGCGGACAAGAAGGCCGGCAACACTAAAGGTATATGTGATATACATGTAATTGATGTGTACCTTACCAGTACTCGTAGTAGCTCCTGGGTATTTGATACCGGTGTGGTTGCTCATATTCGTAACTCAAAGCAGGAACTGCGGAATAAGCGGAGACTGGCGAAGGACGAGGTGACGATGCGCGTCGGGAATGGTTCCAAGGTCGATGTGATCGCCGTCGGCACGCTACCTCTACAATTTACCTACGGGATTAGTTTTAAACCTCAATAATTGTTATTTAGTGCCAGCTTTGAGCATGAACATTGTATCTGGATCTCATTTAATACGAGATGGCTACTCATTTAAATCCGAGAATAATGGTTGTTCTATTTATATGAGAGATATGTTTTATGGTCATGCCCGCTGGTCGCTGGTTTATTCTTGATGAATCTCGAGCGTGATGTTACACATATTCATAGTGTGAATACCAAAAGATGTAAGGTTGATAACGATAGTCCCACATACTTGTAGCACTACCGCCTTGGTCACATTGGTGTCAAGCGCATGAAGAAGCTCCATGCCGATGGACTTTTAGAGTCTCTCGATTATGAATCATTTGACACATGCGAACCATGCCTCATGGGCAAAATGACCAAGACTCCGTTCTTCGGAACAATGGAGCGAGCAACCAACTTATTGGAAATCATACATACTGATGTGTGCGGTCCAATGAGTGTTGAGGCTCGCGGAGGCTATCGTTATGTTCTCACTCTCACTGATGACGTGAGTAGATATGGGTATGTCTACTTGATGAAACACAAGTCTGAGACCTTTGAAAAGTTCAAGGAATTTCAGAATGAGGTAGAGAATCAACGTGACCGAAAGATAAATTTATTAAGATCATATCGTGGGTGAGAATATTTAAGTCATGAATTTGGTACGCACTTAAGGAAATGTGAAATCGTTTCACAACTCACGCCGCTTTGGAACACTGAGCGTAACGGTGTGTCCGAACATCGTAATCACACTCTATTGGATATGGTGCGATCTATGATGTCACTCACCGATTTATCATTGTCATTTTGGGCATACGCTCTAGAGACAACTACATTCACTATAAATAGGGCACCGCCTAAATCCGTTGAGACGACACCGTATGAATTATGGTTTGGGAAGAAACCTAAGCCGTCGTTTCTAAAAGTTTGGGGATGCGATGCTTATGTCAAGAAACTTCAACCTGAAAAGCTCGAACCCAAGTCGGAAAAATGCGTCTTCATAGGATACCCTAAGGAAACCATTGGGTATACCTTCTACCTCAGGTCCGAAGGCAATATCTTTGTTGCCAATAATGGGTCCTTTCTGGAGAAAGAGTTTCTCTCGAAAGAAGTAAGTGGGAGGAAAGTGGAACTTGATGAAGTACTACCTCTTGAGCCGGAAAGTAGCGCAGCTCAGGAAGATGTTCCTGTGGTGCCTGCATCGACCAAAGAGGAAGTTAATGATGATGATCAAGGTACTTCGGATCAAGTTACTACTGAACTTCGTAGGTCCACGAGGACACGTTCCACACCAGAGTGGTATGGCAACCCTGTCCTGGAAATCATGTTGTTAGACAACGGTGAACCTTCGAACTATGAAGAAGCAATGGTGGGCCCAGATTCCAACAAATGGCTTGAAGCCATGCAATCTGAGATAGGATCCATGTATGAAAACAAAGTATGGACTTTGACAGACTTGCCCGATGATCGGCGAGCGATAGAAAACAAATGGATCTTTAATAAGAAGACGGACGCGGATGGTAATGTTACCATCTATAAAGCTCGAATTGTCACTAAGGGTTATCGACAAGTTCAAGGGGTTGACTACGATGAGACTTTCTCTCCCGTAGCGAAGCCGAAGTCCGTCAGAATCATGTTAGCAATTGTCGCATACTATGATTATGAGATATGGCAAATGGACGTCAAAACGGCATTCCTTAACGGCTATCTTAAGGAAGAACTGTATATGATGCAGTCGGAAGGTTTTATCGATCCTGAGAATGCTAACAAGGTATGCAAACTCCAGCGATCCATTTATGGGCTGGTGCAAGCATCTCGGAGTTGGAACATTCGCTTTGATGAGATGATCAAAGCGTTTGGGTTTATCTTGAGACTTATGGAGAAGCCTGCGTTTACAAGAAAGTGAGTGGGAGCTCTGTAGCATTTCTCATATTATATGTAGATGACATACTTTTGATGGGAAATGATATAGAACTTTTGGACAGCATTAAGGCCTACTTGAATAAGTGTTTTTCAATGAAGGACCTTGGAGAAGCTGCTTACATATTAGGCATCAAGATCTATAGAGATAGATCGAGACGCCTCATAGGTCTTTCACAAAGCACATACCTTGATAAGATATTGAAGAAGTTCAATATGGATCAGTCCAAGAAGGGGTTCTTGCCTGTGTTGCAAGGTGTGAAATTTAGCTCGGCTCAATGTCCGACCACGGCAGAAGATAGAGAAAAGATGAGTGTCGTCCCTTATGCCTCAGCCATAGGGTCTATCATGTATGCAATGCTGTGTACCAGACCTGATGTAAACCTTGCCGTAAGTTTGGTAGGAAGGTACCAAAGTAATCCCGGCATGGAACACTGGACAGCGGTCAAGAATATCCTGAAGTACCTTAAAAGGACTAAGGATATGTTTCTCGTATATGGAGGCGACGAAGAGCTCGTCGTAAAGGGTTACGTCGACGCTAGCTTCGACACAGATCTGGATGACTCCAAGTCACAAACCAGATACGTGTATATTTTGAATGGAGGCGATGGTAGTGCGATTTGCAAGCAAAGCGTCGTGGCGGGATCTACATGTGAAGCGGAGTACATGGCAGCCTCGGAGGCAGCGCATGAAGCAATCTGGATGAAGGAGTTCATCACCGACGTAGGAATCATACCCAATGCATCCGGCCAATCACCCTCTTCTGTGACAACACTTGGAGCTATTGCCCTTGCCAAGGAGCCCAGGTTTCACAAGAAGACCGAGCACATCAAGCCTCGCTTCAACTCCATTCATGAAAATGTTCAAGATGGAGACATAGATATTTGCAAAGTGCATACGGATCTGAATGTCGCAGATCCGTTGACTAAACCTCTTCCATGAGCAAAACATGATCAACACCGTAACTCTAAGGGTGTTCGATTCATCACAATGTAACTGGATTATTGACTCTAGTGCAAGTGGGAGACTGTTGGAAATATGCCCTTGAGGCAATAATAAAATGGTTATTATTATACTTCCTCGTTCATGATAATTGTCTATTATTCATGCTATAATTGTGTTATCCGAAAATTGTAATACATGTGTGAATACATAGACCGCAACATGTCCCTAGTGAGCCTCTAGTTGACTAGCTCGTTTATCAATAGATGGTCACGGTTTCCTGACCATGGACATTGGATGTAATTGATAACGGGATCACATCATTGGGAGAATGATGTGATGGACAAGACCCAATCCTAAGGATAGCACAAGATCGTGTAGTTCGTTTGCTAGAGCTTTTCCAATGTCAAGTATCATTTCCTTAGACCATGAGATCGTGTAACTCCCGGATGCCGTAGGAGTGCTTTGGGTGTACCAAACGTCACAACATAACTGGGTGACTATAAAGGTATACTACAAGTATCTCCGAAAGTGTCTGTTGGGTTGACACGGATCAAGACTGGGATTTGTCACTCCGTATGACGGAGAGGTATCTCTGGGCCCACTCGGTAATGCATCACCATAATGATCTCAAAGTGACTAAGTGGTTGGTCACGGGATCATGCTTTACGATACGAGTAAAGTGACTTGCCGGTAACGAGATTGAACGAGGTATTGGGATACCGACGATCGAATCTCGGGCAAGTAACATACCGATTGACAAAGGGAATTGTATACGGGATTACTTGAATCCTCGACATCGTGGTTCATTCGATGAGATCATCGTGGAACACGTGGGAGCCAACATGGGTATCCAGATCCAGCGGTTGGGTATTGGCCGAGAGTCGTCTCGGTCATGTCTGCGTGTCTCCCGAACCCGTAGGGTCTACACACTTAAGGTTCGGTGATGCTAGGGTTGTAGAAATATTAGTATGCGGTAACCCGAAAGTTGTTCGGAGTCCCGAATAAGATTCCGAACGTCACGAGGAGTTCCGGAATGGTCCGGAGGAGAAGAATTGTATATAGGAAGTCTAGTCTCGGCCACCTAAAAGTTTCTGTGGTTACCGGTATTGTACCGGGACCACGGAAGGGTCCCGGGGTCCACCGGTGGGGCCACCTATCCCGGAGGTCTCCATGGGCTGAATTGGGAGGAACCAGCCCTTGGTGGGCTGGTGCCCCTTGGCCTCCCCTGCGCCTAGGCTTGGAAACCCTAGGGGTGGGGCGCCCACTTGGCTTGGGGGCAAGTCACCCCTTGGCCGCCGCCCCTTGAGATCCAATCTCTAGGGGCCGGCCTGAACCCCTATATAAAGAGGGGGAGGGAGGGCTGTGCACCCTAGTCCTGGCGCCTCCCTCTCCCTCGCAACACCTCTCCCTCTCGCTGAGCTTGGCGAAGCCCTGCCGAGATCGCCGCTACTTCCACCACCATGCTGTTGTGCTGCTGGATCTCCATCAACCTCTCCTTCCCCTTGCTGGATCAAGAAGGAGGAGATGTCTTCCCAACCGTACGTGTGTTGAACGCGGAGGTGCCGTCCGTTCGGCACTAGGATCTTCGATGATTTGGATCACGACGAGTACGACTCCCTCAACCCCGTTCTCTTGAACGCTTCCGCTCGCGAGCTACAAGGGTATGTAGATGCACTCCTCTCTCCTGTTGCTAGATGACTCCATAGATTGATCTTGGTGAAGCGTGAAAAATTTTATTTTCTGCAACGTTCCCCAACAAAGGGCATCATGAGCTAGGTCTATGCGTAGTTTTCTATGCACGAGTAGAACACAAGTTGTTGTGGGCGAGATCATGTCAATTTACTTGCCGCTACTAGTCTTATCTTGATTCGCGGCATGGTGGGATGAAGCGGCCCGGACCGACCTTACGTGCACGCTTACGTGAGACAAGGTTCCACCGATCGACATGCACTAGTTGCATAAGGTGGCTAGTGGGTGTCTGTCTCTCCCACTTTAGTCGGATCGGATTCGATGAAAAGGGTCCTTATGAAGGGTAAATAGAAATTGGCATATCACCTTGTGGCTTTTACATCGGTAAGAAACGTTCTTGCTAGAACCCTATTGCAGCCATCGTAAAACATGCAACAACAATTAGAGGACGTCTAACTTGTTTTTGCAGCATATGCCTTGTGATGTGATATGGCCAAAAGATTGTGATGAATGATATATATGTGATGTATGAGATCATGTTCTTGTAATAGGAATCACGACTTGCATGTCGATGAGTATGACAACCGGCAAGAGCCATAGGAGTTGTCTTAATTATTGTATGACCTGCGTGTCAATGAATAAATGCCATGTAATTACTTTACTTTATTGCTAAACCGTTAGCCATAGTAGTAGAAGTAATAGTTGGCGAACAACTTCATGGAGACACGATGATGGATATCATGATGATGGAGATCAAGGTGTCATGCGGTGACGAAGATGATCATGGCGCCCTGAAGATGGAGATCAAAGGAGCAATATGATATTGGCCATATCATGTCACTATTTTGATTGCATGTGATGTTTATCATGTTTTTGCATCTTATTTGCTTAGAACGACGGTAGTAAATAAGATGATCCCTCATAATAATTTCAAGAAAGTGTTCCCCTAACTGTGCGCCGTTGCGAAAGTTCGTTGTTTCGAAGCACCACGTGATGATCGGGTGTGATAGATTCTAACGTTCACATACAACGGGTGTAAGACAGATTTACACATGCAAAACACTTAGGTTGACTTGACGAGCCTAGCATGTACAGACATGGCCTCGGAACACAAGAGACCGAAAGGTCGAACATGAGTCGTATGGAAGATACGATCAACATGGAGATGTTCACCGATGATGACTAGTCTGTCTCACGTGATGATCGGACACGGTCTAGTTGAGTCGGATCATGTATCACTTAGATGACTAGAGGGATGTCTAATCTGAGTGGGAGTTCATTAAATAATTTGATTAGATGAACTTAATTATCATGAACTTAGTCTAAAAAACTTTGCAAAATGTCTTGTAGATCAAATGGCCAACGCTCATGTCAACCTCAACTTCAACGCATTCCTAGAGAAAACCAAGCTGAAAGATGATGGCAGCAACTATTCAGATCGGGTCCTAACTCGAGGATCATCCTCATAGCTGCCAAGAAATCATATGTCCTAGAAGTACCGCTTAGGTGAAGCACCCATCGAGAGAACCAAGACGTTATGAACGCTTGGCGATCACGTCTTGATGATTACTCCCTCGTTCGGTGCGGCATGCTTTACAACTTAGAACCGGGCTCCAAAGGCGTTTTGAGCAACACGGAGCATATGAGATGTTCAAGAGCGGAAAATGGTTTTCCAAGCTCATGCCGGGTCGAGAGATATGAAGTCTCCGACAAGTTCTACAGCTTGTAAGATGGAGGAAAATAGTTCTCACAAGGAGCACATACTCAAAATGTCAGGTTGCACAACCGCTTGTCCCAAATGGACATTAACCTCCCGGACGAGGCGGTCATTGACAGAATCCTTCATCGCTCCACCTAGCTATAAGAGCTTTGTTATGAACTACAATATGCAGGGTATGGTGAAAACTATTCCTGAAGTATTTTCAATGCTGAAATCAGCGGAGATAGAAATCAAAAAGGAGCATCAAGTGTTGATGGTCAATAAAACCACTAGTTTCAAGAAAGGCAAGGGTAAGAAGAACTTCAAGAAGGACGGCAAGGGAGTTGCCGCGCCCGGTAAGCCAGTTGCCGGGAAGAAGCCAAAGAATGGACCCAAGCCTGAGACTGAGTGCTTTTATTGCAAGGCAAAGGGACACTAGAAGCGGAACTGCCCCAAATACTTAGCGGACAAGAAGGCCGGCAACACTAAAGGTATATGTGATATACATGTAATTGATATGTACCTTACCAAGACTGTAGTAGCTCCCGGGTATTTGATACCGGTGTGGTTGCTCATATTCAGTAACTCAAAGCAGAACTGCGGAATAAGCGGAGATCGGGCGAAGGACGAGGTGACGATGCGGCGTCGGGAATGGTTCCAAGGTCGATGTGATCGCCGTCGGCACGCTACCTCTACAATTTACCTCTGAGGATTAGTTTTAAACCTCAATAATTGTTATTTAGTGCCAGCTTTGAGCATGAACATTGTATCTGGATCTCATTTAATACGAGATGGCTACTCATTTAAATCCGAGAATAATGGTTGTTCTATTTATATGAGAGATATGTTTTATGGTCATGGCCCGCTGGTTAGTGGTTTATTCTTGATGAATCTCGAACGTGATGTTACACATATTCATAGTGTGAATACCAAAAGATGTAAGGTTGATAACGATAGTCCCACATACTTGTAGCACTACCGCCTTGGTCACATTGGTGTCAAGCGCATGAAGAAGCTCCATGCTGATGGACTTTTAGAGTCTCTCGATTATGAATCATTTGACACATGCGAACCATGCCTCATGGGCAAAATGACCAAGACTCCGTTCTCCGGAACAATGGAGCGAGCAACCAACTTATTGGAAATCATACATACCGATGTGTGCGGTCCAGTGAGTGTTGAGGCTCATGGAGGCTATCGTTATGTTCTCACTCTCGCGATGACGTGAGTAGATATGGGTATGTCTACTTGATGAAACACAAGTCCGAGACCTTTGAAAAGTTCAAGGAATTTCAGAATGAGGTAGAGAATCAACGTGACCGAAAGATAAAGTTCTTACGATCAGATCGTGGGGGAGAATATTTAAGTCATGAATTTGGTACGCACTTAAGGAAATGTGAAATCGTTTCACAACTCACGCCGCCTGGAACACCTGAGCGTAACGGTGTGTCCGAACATCGTAATCACACTCTATTGGATATGGTGCGATCTATGATGTCACTCACCGATTTACCGCTGTCATTTTGGGCATACGCTCTAGAGACAACTACATTCACTTTAAATAGGGCACCGTCTAAATCCGTTGAGACGACACCGTATGAATTATGGTTTGGGAAGAAACCTAAGCCGTCGTTTCTAAAAGTTTGGGGATGCGATGCTTATGTCAAGAAACTTCAACCTGAAAAGCTCGAACCCAAGTCGGAAAAATGCGTCTTCATAGGATACCCTAAGGAAACCATTGGGTATACCTTCTACCTCAGGTCCGAAGGCAATATCTTTGTTGCCAATAATGGGTCCTTTCTGGAGAAAGAGTTTCTCTCGAAAGAAGTAAGTGGGAGGAAAGTGGAACTTGATGAAGTACTACCTCTTGAGCCGGAAAGTAGCGCAGCTCAGGAAGATGTTCCTGTGGTTCCTGAATCGACCAAAGAGGAAGTTAATGATGATGATCAAGGTACTTCGGATCAAGTTACTACTGAACTTCGTAGGTCCACGAGGACACGTTCCACACCAGAGTGGTATGGCAACCCTGTCCTGGAAATCATGTTGTTAGACAACGGTGAACCTTGAACTATGAAGAAGCAATGGTGGGCCCAGATTCCAACAAATGGCTTGAAGCCATGCAATCTGAGATAGGATCCATGTATGAAAACAAAGTATGGACTTTGTGAGACTTGCCCGATGATCGGCGGCGATAGAAAACAAATGGATCTTTAATAAGAAGACGGACGCGGATGGTAATGTTACCATCTATAAAGCTCGAATTGTCACTAAGGGTTATCGACAAGTTCAAGGGGTTGACTACGATGAGACTTTCTCTCCCGTAGCGAAGCCGAAGTCCGTCAGAATCATGTTAGCAATTGTCGCATACTATGATTATGAGATATGGCAAATGGACGTCAAAACGGCATTCCTTAACGGCTATCTTAAGGAAGAACTGTATATGATGCGATCGGAAGGTTTTATCGATCCCGAGAATGCTAACAAGGTATGCAAACTCCAATGATCCATTTATGGGCTGGTGCAAGCATCTCGGAGTTGGAACATTCGCTTTGATGAGATGATCAAAGCGTTTGGGTTTATGCAGACTTAAGGAGAATCCTGCGATTACAAGAAAGTGAGTGGGAGCTCAGTAGCATTTCTCATATTATATGTAGATGACATACTTTTGATGGGAAATGATATAGAACTTTTGGACAGCATTAAGGCCTACTTGAATAAGTGTTTTTCAATGAAGGACCTTGGAGAAGCTGCTTACATATTAGGCATCAAGATCTATAGAGATAGATCGAGACGCCTCATAGGTCTTTCACAAAGCACATACCTTGATAAGATATTGAAGAAGTTCAATATGGATCAGTCCAAGAAGGGGTTCTTGCACGTGTTGCAAGGTGTGAAATTTAGCTCGGCTCAATGTCCCACCACCGGCGAAGATAGAGAAAAGATGAGTGTCGTCCCTTATGCCTCAGCCATAGGGTCTATCATGTATGCAATCTTGTGTACCGGACCTGATGTAAACCTTGCCGTAAGTTTGGTAGGAAGGTACCAAAGTAATCCCGGCATGGAACACCGGACAGCGGTCAAGAATATCCTGAAGTACCTTAAAAGGACTAAGGATATGTTTCTCAGTATATGGAGGCGACGAAGAGCTCGTCAGTAAAGGGTTACGCCGACGCTTAGCTTCGACACGGTCTGGATGACTCAAGTCACAAACCAGATACGTGTATATTTTGAATGGAGGCGATGGTAGTGCGATTTGCAAGCAAAGCGTCGTGGCGGGATCTACATGTGAAGCGGAGTACATGGCAGCCTCGGAGGCAGCGCATGAAGCAATCTGGATGAAGGAGTTCATCACCGACGTAGGAATCATACCCAATGCATCCGGGCCAATCACCCTCTTCTGTGACAACACTGGAGCTATTGCCCTTGCCAAGGAGCCCAGGTTTCACAAGAAGACCAGGCACATCAAGCCTCGCTTCAACTCCATTCATGAAAATGTTCAAGATGGAGACATAGATATTTGCAAAGTGCATACGGATCTGAATGTCGCAGATCCGCTGACTAAACCTCTTCCATGAAAGCAAAACATGATCAACACCAGAACTCTAAGGGTGTTCGATTCATCACAATGTAACTGGATTATTGACTCTAGTGCAAGTGGGAGACTGTTGGAAATATGCCCTTGAGGCAATAATAAAATGGTTATTATTATACTTCCTCGTTCATGATAATTGTCTATTATTCATGCTATAATTGTGTTATCCGGAAATCGTAATACATGTGTGAATACATAGACCACAACATGTCCCTAGTGAGCCTCTAGTTGACTAGCTCGTTTATCAATAGATGGTCACGGTTTCACGACCATGGACATTGGATGTAATTGATAACGGGATCACATCATTGGGAGAATGATGTGATGGACAAGACCCAATCCTAAGGATAGCACAAGATCGTGTAGTTCGTTTGCTAGAGCTTTTCCAATGTCAAGTATCATTTCCTTAGACCATGAGATCGTGTAACTCCCGGATGCCGTAGGAGTGCTTTGGGTGTACCAAACGTCACAACATAACTGGGTGACTATAAAGGTATACTACAAGTATCTCCGAAAGTGTCTGTTGGGTTGACACGGATCAAGACTGGGATTTGTCACTCCGTATGACGGAGAGGTATCTCTGGGCCCACTCGGTAATGCATCATCATAATGATCTCAAAGTGACTAAGTGGTTGGTCACGGGATCATGCTTTACGATACGAGTAAAGTGACTTGCCGGGTAACGAGATTGAACGAGGTATTGGGATACCGACGATCGAATCTCGGGCAAGTAACGTACCGATTGACAAAGGGAATTGTATACGGGATTACTTGAATCCTCGACATCGTGGTTCATTCGATGAGATCATCGTGGAACACGTGGGAGCCAACATGGGTATCCAGATCCCGCTGTTGGTTATTGGCGGAGAGTCGTCTCGGTCATGTCTGCGTGTCTCCCGAACCCGTAGGGTCTACACACTTAAGGTTCGGTGATGCTAGGGTTGTAGAAATATTAGTATGCGGTAACCCGAAAGTTGTTCGGAGTCCCGGATGAGATCCCGGACGTCACGAAGAGTTCCGGAATGGTCCGGAGGAGAAGAATTGTATATAGGAAGTCTAGTCTCGGCCACCGGAAAAGTTTCAGGGTTACCGGTATTGTACCGGGACCACCGGAAGGGTCCCGGGGGTCCACCGGGTGGGGCCACCTATCCCGGAGGTCTCCATGGGCTGAATTGGGAGGGGAACCAGCCCTTGGTGGGCTGGTGCGCCCCCCTTGGGCCTCCCCCTGCGCCTAGGCTTGGAAACCCTAGGGGTGGGGGCGCCCCACTTGGCTTGGGGGGCAAGTCACCCCCTTGGCCGCCGCCCCCCTTGAGATCCAATCTCTAGGGGGCCGGCGCCCCCTGGACCCCTATATAAAGAGGGGGGAGGGAGGGCTGTGCACCCTAGTCCCTGGCGCCTCCCTCTCCCCTCGCAACACCTCTCCCTCTCGCTGAGCTTGGCGAAGCCCTGCCGAGATCACCGCTACTTCCACCACCACGCCGTTGTCTTCGGATCTCCATCAACCTCTCCTTCCCCTTGCTGGATCAAGAAGGAGGAGACGTCTTCCCCAACCATACGTGTGTTGAACGCGGAGGTGCCGTCTGCTCGCACTAGGATCTTCGATGATTTGGATCACGGCAGTACGACTCCCTCAACCCCGTTCTCTTGAACGCTTCCCGCCATGAGCTACAAGGGTATGTAGATGCACTCCTCTCTCTCGTTGCTAGATGACTCCATAGATTGATCTTGGTGAAGCGTAGAATTTTTTTTTTTTTCTGCAACGCGTTCCCCAACAAAGGGCATCATGAGCTAGGTCTATGCGTAGTTTTCTATGCACGAGTAGAACACAAGTTGTTGTGGGCGTAGATCATGTCAATTTACTTGCCGCTACTAGTCTTATCTTGATTCGGCGGCATGGTGGGATGAAGCGGCCCGGACCGACCTTACACGTACGCTTACGTGAGACAGGTTCCACCGACTAACACGTATGCTTACGCCGGCGACGACGTGCGGCGGGGGCGACGGCACGGCGGCGCGGCGGCGTCGGCGTCGGAGATCGATGTCGCGTGAGAGAAGTGGAACGAAGTGGTCAACGATAACTGAATTTTCGTAAGTGCCATATATATAGGAGGGGCCTTTAGTACCGGTTGGAGCCACCAGCCGGTACTAAAGGCCAATTTTGGCCAGCCCTAGCGGCGGAAGCGAGGGCCTTTAATACCGTTGGTGGCTCCAACCGGTACTAAAAACAACGCATTAGTACCGGTTGGAGTCACCAACCGGTACTAATGGTCGTGCGCTCCCACCCGCACCGGTGCTATTTTTAGTCCCACCTCGCCGAGCGAAGGGCAGACGCACTTGTTTATAAACCTAGCCGCGGCTGCCCATTCGAACTCCTCTATATAGCAGGCTTCTGGGCCTAACTAGGGCGCTGCCTCGTGAGCCTCTTGGCCCTTCGTGCTGAATTTGCACACCCTAGGTCCTGGCAGTCCCACCGGGCAGCGCCCCAACAACTTTTTATAGAATTTTTTTCTTTTCTGCATTATTTATTTTCTTCTATTTATTTTTGAGTAATTTTTTTATATAGTTTTTTCTTTTCTGCTTTACTTTTTTCTTCTATTTATTTCGGAGTAGTTTTTTTTGCTGTATTTAGTTTCTTTGTGAATATTTTTGCTTTATATAATTTTTTTCTTTTCTGCATTATTTATTTTTTTTATTTTTTTTTGAGTAATTTTTTTATATAGTTTTTTCTTTTCTGCTTTATTTTTTTCTTCTATTTATTTCTGAGTAGTTTTTTTGTTGTATTTAGTTTCTTTGTGAATATTTTTGATTTATATAGTTTTTTTCTTTTCTGCATTATTTATTTTCTTCTATTTATTGCTTTATATAGTTTATTTTCAGAGTTCGCTTTTGCTGTGATTTACTGTTTCACGGTCATTTAGCTCTCTGAACAAATTGCTGGGATTTTCATTTTCACGGTCATTTAGCTCTGATCTAAACAAGTCGGTGACTGAATAACAACAAATGATGTCAGAACGTGTTGGAAATTGATGACGCCGCTTCGAATGCTGCATAATGTCGGCTCAAAAAAAGTCTGGAGTTCAAATACGTTAAATTTATGATGTGCTCGTGTAACTGATGAGTTCTCGTCCGAAACCGGTGAAGACTCATATTGAGTCCACAAATTATACACATAGAGTTCAATGAAGACCAAATGCTTGTGATAGTTTGAAAAATAACATATTTAAATTGTGCATCTGAACACAGAAAAAATACATTGATCAAGAACGCCTTTCAGCCAAAGCAGCGCTACTGCTACAGAGAAGTACATATAAAAATACATTGATCATCAATGATCTTTTGTATAGAATCTAAATTGTCAATAGGAATCTACCACCGATTTAAGAACCGCAAGGACTCCTATTGCAGCCACAGATCCTACACATAGAGTTCAATGAAGACCAAATGCTTGTGATAGTTTGAGAAGTAACATATTTAAGGTGGTCAAATTCTTGCTAGGGGAGCGAGGTAGGACTAAAAATAGCCCCTGCCACAACCTCTTTAGTACCGTTTCGTGGCACGAACCGGTACTAAAGATTCGCACTGAACCGGTATTAAAGGTCTCCTCCCACCTAGTCATTTGAACCGGCACTAATGGACGCATTAGTGCCGGCTCATATACAAACCGGTACTAATGTTTCTCATATTTGACCCTTTTTCTACTAGTGTTGGGAGAAGAAGGTGACTGGAGGCACGTTCACTAGAGTGCGATTGGACAGAGCGGTGGCTAATCCAGCATGGAGCATTGCCTTCCCATCGGCCGTTCTTGAGCACAAACTAGCAGCATCTTCGGATCATGTACCGATCCTTCTCACGCTACGAGACATGCATGCATGCAGGAGGGCCACACGGGCCTTTAAATATGAGCTGGCACAGGAACGAGAAGAATCTTTGGCGGCGGCGTTGGCGGAAGGATGGAAAAAGGCAACGAGACTCGGTGCAATCATTGCATGATAAGCTACAGTCGATTGGCGGAGACTTGAGCACTGGGAGCGATCGCATTTTGGCAACGTCGACAAGAAATCACCCGCCTCAAGCTGCAGCTACAGAGTTCCGAGGGACCCCGGGAGAGCCGGGCCCACACATGAAACCAAGGTCTGTGATAGGTTGGTTGAACTATACCACGTAGAGGAGATCCTCCGCATCAAAGGGCGAGGCTGGAGTGGCTTGTTCATGGCGACAAAAATACGTATTTTTTTCATTTGCGAGCCAAGAGAAGAAGGAGGAAAAACCAAATAAAACAGCTTCAACGTCCTGGATGGCTGGTGATAGATAATAAGGAGGAAATGGAGGCGATGACCACGTCCTTTTATAAAAACCTCTACACCTTAGAGGGTCTTAAACATGGAACAAGTTCTTGACACGGTCCCATCCAAGGTGACGCAAGCAATGAACGATTCTCTCAACGCCCGTGATAGTCTTGATGAGGTTAAATAGCTCTATTCCAGATGTTTCCAGTGAAGGCACCTGGCCCTGATGGTTTCCCAGCACATTTTTTTCAACGTCACTGGGACTTATGTGGCAGCGATGTGACAAAGGTGGTGATCAAAATTGTGGAGGGCACCGAATCATGGAGAGTATCAATGAGACTATCCTGGTCCTAATCTCCAAGGTAAAAAACCCCAACTTTGTTAACACAATTTCGACCCATTAGTCTGCGCAATGTCTTATACAAGATAGCATCAAAGGTGATCTCTAACCGCCTGAAGTTAGTGTTACCTGACATCATTTCTAAGGAGCAGTCGGCCATTGTCCCGGGGAGGCTGATTACTGACAACATCATAGCTGCGTATGAATGTTTGCACTTCATGAAGAGAAACAAGGCCAAGAAACATCAATCATGTGGCTCAAACTTGACATGATGAAAGTGTATGACAGAGTTGAATGGGCATATCTTCGTGCCATTATGCTCAAGTTGGGCTTCTCTGAAAACTGGGTAGATATTGTCATGGGCTTGGTCAGCACAGTTTCCTTTTCAGTTATGTTTAATGGCAAAAAGTTAGAAGAATTCAAGCCATCTCGAGGAATCGCACAAGGGGACCCGATATCTCCATACTTGTTCTTGATAGTAGCAGAGGGCCTTTCGTGCCTCCTAAAATCCAAAGACGAGTCATCAAATATGCATGGTTTACGTAGCACATTCTGCGCCACCAAGAAACCACCCCTTTTCGCCGATGACACCGCTGTTTTTCAAGGCCAACGGTGTGGGTGCTACCGAGGTGAACCTAGCTCGAAGCTTCATCACGCTTCAGGTCGAGGAACAATTATAATAAATCTTCAAACCTTTTCAGCAAAGGGGTTCCAGATAGCACACGCTTGGAGATAAAAAGCGATGTTGAATGTTCCAAATGAGACGTTGAATGAAAAATACCTTGGCATGTCGTCTGATATTGGTGCTTCAAAAGTGGGGCTTTTAAGTATCTGAAAGACCGACTTTGGAGCAAGGTGCAGGGTGGATCGAGAATTGCATGTCTACGGCAGCAAGGAGGTCCTAGTAAAAGCAGTTGCACAATCGGTCCCTGTCTTTTCCATGTCATGTTTCAAGTTACCGACAGGATTATGTGAGCACCCTAATATGTCAATCAGGAAGTTTTGGTGGGGCTCAAAGGAAGGCAAAAGAAAACCACACTGGGTCTCTTGGGAAACTATGACTCAGCTGAAGGGCATGGGCGGTCTTGGTTTTAAAGATTTCGAACTTTTTAACCTGGCTATGTTGGCAAAGCAGGCATGGCGACATTTGCAGGAACCCAACTCTCTCAGTGCCAGATTACTAAAGAGCATATACTATCCGAATGGTGATATCCTGCAAGCTTCTTTGGGGGGTCACCCGTGCCAGATATGGAGATCAATAATCGAGGGATGTGATGTTTTGAAATAGGGGCTGATACGGCGAAGTCGGAAGCAGTGCTACCACCAATATATGGACGGATAATTGGCTCCCAAGGAAAGAGATGCTTCGCCCTATGGGTGCATCTCGTCGAACCCACCGCAGCTCATGTCGTAATTGATAGATCCAACTTCAGCTAGCTGGATTAAGCAAAGGGGGAACGAGGTCTTCATGCCAATGGACGCAAATATTATACTGGGCATTCCTCTCTGTACACGCAACATAGACGACTTCTAGTCGTGGAACTTTGAGAGCAAAGGCACTTTCTCTGTTAAATCAGCGTACATAATGCTTTCTGAAACTAAACAGCGCCATGAGGCATGGCTTAATGGGGCACCAGGAACGTCATCGTCGCAGTCAGAGGAAGGGATGTGGAAAAAACTGTGGAAAACCGAAGTACCGTGCAAAGTCCGGATGTTTCTATGGAGATTGTCTAAACACTCCCTTCCCACTGAGGATGTGCGAGCTCACCACCATATGACGACGTCTAGTAGCTGCGGGCTATGTGGGATGCCGGATTCGTGGAAACATTCGCTGATTCAATGCACAATGTCCAGATATGTATGGGCCTTGGTGGATGAGGAACTTGCACATAAAATGATGGCGCTGACAGAGCCTAAAGCGAAGCAATGGCTGTTCGCACTTATTGAGTCCCTCACACATGATGAGTTTGTCCTCCTGTCGATTACACTGTGGTCAATCCGGCACGCGAGGCGCAAGCCGATCCATGAGGGGATTTTTCAGTCCTCGTGCAACACAAATTTTCATCAATGAGATACCGTGGCGAGCTTAATATGATCCGCCTGACAAGAAGACGAGCGAGTGCACCTAATGCTCCAGTGGCACCGCAGAGACCCAAGGCACCTCCGGCGGGTTTTGCAAAAATACACATTAACGCTGCGGTACGACCAGGGAGAGGTGGGTCAGCAGCTGCGGTTTGTCGTGATCCAAACGGAAATTATTTAGGGAGTTTAGCCCTAGTGGTGGAAGGAGTGGATGATTCGGCTTCTCTGGAAGCTATGGCATGCAGGGAGGCAATGTGTTTGGCTGAGTATATCATTATCAACAACTACATTGTGGCCTCTGATTGCAAGCAAGTTGTCTCCGATATAAACTCGGGTGGTAGAGAGCAATACGGTGTCATTCCATCCGAGATCAATCTTAGAGCTACCATTTTTCAATGTATTTTTTCTTTTGAGTGTCGTGCTGTAAATTATAAAGCACATAGTCTAGCCAGATTCTCTCTTAGAAGGGGACCGGGGCGCTATCTGTGGTTTGGCCAACCCCATGACCCATCTTGTATCCCACTCTCTATGGACTTCGATTAATAAAGCTGGCTTTATCCTAAAAAAAGCCCAATATGTTGTAATGTTTTCACCTTTTATAAAATTATTTTTCTAAAATGTTCGAAATTGAAAAAAATAATCGGTACATTAACAATATATTAATAATCACTGTCGTGTTTTTCCCGGAATAATCGTGATTAAATTATTTATTAAATAATATACATTATTATCCACAACTGTTGGGATGGCCGAGTGGTTTAAGGCGTCACATTAATGGTGTGTTACGAAAGGTCGTGGGTTCGAATCCCACTCTCAACAAATAAATATAAATTTTTTTCTCTACAAAACGTTTTACCTTTATTAGTATAACTATTTTTAGTTTTTTCTTAGTAAGTAGCGCCGTGAGCTACTATTCCGAGCTTGACGCACACGACATTTCGTCTTGGGTCGGCCCATGTAGCAGCGGGTTGTGTAGCAAATCGCGGCACTGTAGCAGTTCAATACAGCTTCGCACAGGAGACGGGTCACCTGGGCCGGCCCATTCGCTGCTCTTGGCGGAATAAAAACTCGCAAGAAAAGGATGCGCTACATAGGAATCGAACTCGCGACCACAAATAGATGCCCACGATGCGCAAGCCACTGCGGCACAAGCGCTACCCTGATAGGATTGCAACACGTCCTTAAAGAACTATATTAAGCCGTAAAAATAAAACAAGTTCGCTAAATTCCATAAAAATGAAATTTGTGGGCAACTGATCGAACTCTTCTCCTCACGCCAGGGAAGCCAGTCCATAGCCAATGTGGTAATTCCGATACAATTTTTAATTTATGACAAAATTTAAACATGTGAACATTATTTAAAATTTCTTATTTTTTTAAAACAAACGTGATTTTTTTACAAAAAGTAGTTTTTGCTGTGTGAACATAGTTTTAAAAAAGGTGAACATTTTTCGAATTACGGAACATTTTTTCAAATGAGCGAACAAAATTTGAAATTTATGAACAAAATTCGAAAACAGGAACATTTTCAGTAAAAATGAACAAAATTTATCAAAATGAGAACAAAAATTAACATTCAAAACAAATTTTAAACTCCAAACTTTTGAAAACATAAATAACATGACAAAAGTTTAAAAAACGTGAACAAAAATTAACATTCTGAACAAATTTTAAGAACAAAAATAAGATTCCGAACAATTTTTAAAATACGAACAAAAATGAGAAAAAAAATTAACATTCCGAACAATTCTTCAACTCCAAACTTTCGAAAACACGAACAACATGAACAAAATTTGAAAAAAATGAAAACAAAAATTAACATTCTGAACAAATTTCCAGAACAATAGTAAGATTCCGAACAATTTTTGAAAAATGAACAAAATTGCGAAATAGATCATTTTTTGAATTTCTAAACAAATTTTGAAAATGCAAACAATTATTGAGATTCTCATCTTTTTCAAATTCTGTACATTTGAAACGAAATTTGAAAACAGGAAAGAATTTCATATATTTTTAAAAAAATTTGAAAAATGTAATCATTTTTTAAAATTTTGGACACTTTTTGAAAAAGTAAAATAAACTTGAAAAAAGAAATTTGTGAACAAATTTGGAAAGCCGGAACATTTTTTTCAATTCCCAAACATTTTTTGAATCTTGAGAACAAATTTTGAAACGGTGAACAATTTAAAAAAATCCTGAACAAATTTGGAAGCACAAAGAATTTTTTAAAGCACGAACATTTTTTGAATCTTGAGAACATATATTGAAACGGAGAGAAATTTTGAAAAATTCGAACAAATTTGGAAGTCCGAACAATTTTCTAAAGCACGAACAATTTTTGAATCTTGAGAACATATTTTGAAACGGAGAGAAATTTTGAAAAATCCCGAACAAATTTGGAAGCGCGAACATTTTTTGAATATGTGAACAAAAAATTGAAATTCAGTACATTTTCTGAATTTAGAAGTTTTGTACTTTGTTGTGTAACGAGAACAAATTTTGAATTTTGAGAACATTTTTTGGTAACACGAACAAAATTTAAATTTTTGATTTTTTTAAATGAAGAGAAGAAAAGAAAAGGAAATAAAAAGGAAAGTCATAAACATTTTGTAAAACTATGAACATATTCTGAAAAAGAAAAATAAACTTGAAAAAGAAAGTGAAACAAGAAACAAAAAACGAAAAAATGAAAAAGAAACAGAAACGAAAAAAAGAGAAATAAAAAACGATAGAAAGCCGAAAACGAACCAGGAACAAACGATACAGGAAAAAACCCGGTTTAGGGAACCTTCTGGAAGGTTCCCAAAACCGGTTTGGACGCATTATGTGTGGGCTGGCCCATTTCTGTCGCTCGCTGTGCTGCCCCCGTGCGATCGCTCGACAGTTTGCCGCAGCGAGAGGCGAATAGGATTTTCCGTTCAATATGTTGTAGTAATGTTTTAATCTACAAAACGTTTTCCACCTTATAAAATCCATTAGTAAATGTTTTTCCAAAAATGTTCAGATTTTGCAAAAAAAAAACATAGAAATTTCATATTTTATTCACCTTTAATTTTTTTGTAAACCGTTTGAAACAGAAAAATAAGCGCTACAGTAATAATCCATTAATACATTTATATAAATGTTGGAATATTTAAAATAATTCATTTATAAATTTACTAATGGGCTATTACTGTAGTGCTCATTTTTCCCAATTCTGAACAGTATCTGAAAAAAGTTTAAAGGTGAACAACATTTGAAATTTATAGACATTTGTTTTGCAAAACCCGTACATTTTTGGAAAAACTAGAACGAAATTTGAAAACACGTATATTTTCTGGAAATTACGACCAACACTTTTGAATTGCCCGTGATATTTCTAAACACAGGCAGCTTTTGAATTTGTGAAGAAATTTTGAAAATATTAACATTTTACAAAATACAAACAACCACAATGAGAGTGTTGTTTTGTGCAGCGTGGAACAAGAGCCGCGACAATGACCAACGAAGCTGCAAATCAACAACTGCAGCTAGGGAAAAGGAGTTTCAAGAGTATGGAAGAAATTTGTCGCTATCTATCCTTTCCATGGAACGACTTTTTTGTTCAAGTGGGAGGCACTAGGCATCGGACTAGTGATGTTGTGCATCCATCAGACTAGTCATCTACCGTTGCATATGAACAACCAGGGGCGTCCGATGCAAGCAGCCTGTGGACCCATGAGAGAGGATGTTTCGGTCCCTGATTGCCTGTTTGATTGTTTGTAACTGCTCCTGTAATGAACGCACACCACTATCGGGGGTAACTCTGCATGCGTTTCTTCCTCCTCCATTCCAGGTTGCTTCCAGAGTAGATGCTCCTGCCTAATTGATACAAAAATGGCGCACCTGACCCGTGAGATTGAGTACCGTGGGATCCCTATTCTAGACGTAAGGCCGTCCCCACTGGTGTACGTATTAGGTGGTTGGTGGTCTGGTATGAGTTCGGAAGCAGCAGGAGATGCTGCATCCGGGTTCCATTGGCAGATTGGAACCATGGAGGTGAAGAGGTAAATTGATGAGCGGGCCTATTGTTTCATTTTGCCAGATGATTGTGACGAAAATTAAGTTCTGTATGATGATACTTGTTGGTGGATGGATATTTCTCTAGTATAGGAAGGACTACAGTGTGGTTACGTGGGGGTAGTTGATTTCTGGAAGATATTCTGTTAGTATTTTGTTGGAAGCTTTTTGAGTAGGTATGCGATGCACTGCAAATGCATTGTGGAAGCTTAGGAATTTCATGTTCAGTAGGTTCAGCCATGTACTGTGTTTTTTGAAGAACTGGACGGACACAGTAGAAGAATGGCAGCAGATGGTGTTGGTTTGGCAATTTGTTAAGCAGTACGAGTACATCCAAGAAACTAGGCTTGACCGGAGGACAATGCTGGATTGCTTGGCGAGGCGAAAGTAGCGCCGTTATGGTCTGGGTATGGAGTTACAGCGATTCCGATTCTAGTACTTGTATTTGTTGCATCGTCAGTATTGTTGTTATGCTTCTTTAGTGTTTTTTGGGTGCGACCGTACACAGAACTAACTTATTCATGTTATATTCACACAGGTACAAAATTGAGGAACAAGGCTGCGTTTGGAAAAGTTCAAGAAAATGATGGGGGAAACAACAACTTTGATGATAATGATGAATGCTGCTATTGTTGCGTGGATTTCTAAATTTGCTAAGCGTCAGGTCAATCCTATCAATGATCCATTCTAGGAGACCCTTTAGAGCTGAGAAAGAGCAAACATTAAGAAGATTAACCCATTTTTTTTCACGAACGAGGTCTTTCTGTTTCTTCGGCAGACCTTTGACAATATCATGTAACCGACCAACGGCCTATCGGCTCTTGAGCATATGAAGCCCATCGTCTTTCTTCATTTTTGAATGTCACCTGAGAACATATGGAATGTAATATGTTAACAATTGAAAAGAATGCAAGGGGAATAAAGGGATAGATTAGATGTATGTTGAACATAGTTGTATGGAACCAAGCCTATTAAAACCCATTATGAGATATTGGCGTGGAAGCATGTTTCTATATAACTGTAGCAAAATAGGAACAATGTAGAAGCAAACCGAAATGAAGCTAGTAACAATTCAGAAGTGTGCATTATTCATGTTAGGTGGAGGCATGAAATTTTGAAACATAAACAATTTTTTTATGTGGATACATAATTTTGAAATAGACCATTATGAGACGAAGGCATGGAAGCATATATCTAGGCGACAATAGCAAAATGAATACAATGTAGAAGGATACATGTCCGAAGCTAGGGAAAATTCAAAAGTGTGCATTATTCGTGTTAGGTGGAAGCAAGAAATTTTGAAACATAAACAAGCAAAGATTTATGTGAATACATATTTTCGTGATATAGACCATTATGAGACGAAGGCATGTAAGCATATATCTAGGCGACCATAGCAAAATGAATACAATGTAGGACACAGGTTCAAGCTAGGAAAAATTTAAAAGGTGCATTATTCAGATTAGGTGGAAGCGTGAAATTTTGAAACATAAAAAAGATTTATGTGGATACATATTTTTGTAATATAGACCATTATGAGACGAATGCATGGAAGCATATATCTAGGCGAATCAGTAGAAAATGAATACAATGTAGAAGGACAGAGGGACTGGGTGGGAAGCGACACCTATGGGATCACAAGAATCCCTCTCTGCGGTTGCGGGGCGCGGGGGTCGTGAGAAGAGCAGATCAAACAGGTAGCACGCGGTTCGTTTATCCCGGTTCGGGCCGCGAGGTGCGTAAAACCCTACTCCTGCCTTGGTGGATTGTATATCTCGGTTCCTCGGCTAGCTATGGGGCGTGAGGAGCTCCAAAAGCGAATCCTTCTCCTAGTCGCCTCGGGCCTCCTTTTTATAGGAAAGGGGCTGCCACAAAGGGCACACAGAGGTGGAAGGGCACAGAATGCGGGCTTATCCTCGCATTACATGACAAGGCGCATTTAATTCGCCCTGCTTAGGTGTCCTTACTTTATCGGGGTCAGGGGAGAGCCCCGTCCCGTCCGTCGCCGCTCCCTCTGGTGTTGACGCGCGCCATGGCCAGCGGTGCTCGTGGTGCCATGTAGGCAGGCACGCAGCTGAGGTGGCGCAGTGGTGGGTCTCCACGAAGATTTGCATGTCGCCACGCAGGTGCCTGCCCAACTGGTTGGGTCGGCAATGCATGCGAACGGGCGGGGGTGCGATCGTGCGGGCCTGATGGTGGCCCCTCAGTGTCCTCGGCAAGGGCCTTCTTTGGGGCCCGGCAAGGGTCTTGTCAGGCGCTTGCTGCCATCCCCGGCAAGGGTCTTGCCGTTGCGCTTGCTGTCATCCCCGGCAAGGCTCTTGCCAGGGGCCTTGTGGTCCTCCTTGGCTGGGATCCCGCCAAGGATCATTATCTTCTCAAGTGTGTATCTGATCTTGAATGTCTTCACAAAGATCTGCATGCCACCACGGGATATCTCCGAATCCTTGCCTCATGGGGGTAGTGGACTCAAGGGTAATTTGCTCCGAGGCTGGGTGTGCTGCCCGGCAAGAGTCTTGCCGCCTGCTAGAACCGCCTCCCGGCAAGGACCTTGCCGGGAGTCCGCTCATCTTGCTCTTTGTGGCCCTGGTCTTGGCGTCGTTTCGCTCCCCTTGACTTCGGCTTTACCTTAGTTCACATCCCTTGCCTTGCTCAAGGTGTGGTGGTGCCCGTGGCTCGGACTGCCTGCAAAGTTGTAGGGTACAAAAGTGTACCCCTCTTTTTTGTACACCGGCAGAGCCCGGCCTGGGCCACACGTAGCGTTAATCGTGTCGTTAGGCTAGGCCCAAAAGCAGTTCGCGGGCGGGGCGGTTTTACCGGAAGTTTCCTTCAAGGCTGCGCTCCCCATGCTTCCAGCGTGGCGCCGGGCGTAGAAGCGTGTGTGACGTGGGCGGCATGCGCGGGCTGAGCTCTGCGCGCATGCGCCACGCGTCGTAATAAAGAGGCGATGCGCCCTCCCGTAAACGGAGGGGAGGCGTGGAGGCGGCCTCTTTATCGAATGGGGCCGAGGCGGGTCTTCAAGGCGCCCACTCTACGACCACGGGTGGGGAGAGGTCGCCACCCGTCGCCGTCCACGCCGCCACGCGCCCCCATGCGCTTTGGGGTGGCGAACGGTGGAGGCAGGAAACCGCGCCATGGCGGGTTGGAGAAGCGGCCGGTCCCGCCTCCTGCGCCTTCCGTGTCTTGACCTGAGCCGATGGGCGGTCGAGCCCCACCCCGTTCCTTTATAACCAGCGGGGGGGGTGGGATGGCGTCCCACATTCCTTCATCTCCTCCTTGCTTCAGCTTCCGCTCCCCTTCCCCCATTCGCCATGGAGAGAGGGAATTCTGGTCCTTCAATGGTGGCAGCGAGGGTCGCCGCTAGACAGCGCATCCTTCCTTCCCCTGCTCCTGCGGTGGCGGAATCAGTCGCGAGGGGGAGGGGAAGGGGGCGAGGCCGAGGCGCCCGTGGAAGAGGAGGACGGGACGGCGCGTCGGTCTCGCCTCCGCCAGCAGCTCCTCCTCCCATGGAGGGCCATGTTGGAGACGACCCTTGCGAGTTCTTCGTCAGTCGCGTCGGCCGCCTGCTGTCGCCTTCGTCTCCCGACTCCATTTGCGAAGCGAGATGGAGCTGGACCCGCTGAGTCATCAAGGCTGCACATGAGGGGTCAGGATCAGCGGTACGCGAGTCCACGCCGACTTCCCAAATTTCACGTGATGTATCTTGGTCGAGGGTGGAAGACGTCACCATATCCAGCACTTGACGGCGGGGCTCACCCTTCATTTCAAGCTGATGGAGGGCGGCCTCCTCTCCGTCAAGGTCTTCGGGTGCTTCGTGACTCAGGCAAGGTGCTGCGTGGAGAGCTCTTCTGATAGCGAAGACTCCTCCTCGAGCGGGAGTGGCGAGGAGGACAGCGGCAGCGACGACGAGGGTAGCGGGCGGCAGGATGACGGGTCCGACTAGGTGTCAGGCGTCGCTCGGCGCGGCATCGGCGTCCCCATCATCTGTGTCGCCGGCTCCTTGAACTTCTCGGGGTCGTCTCCTTGGGCGGCTGGCGTTGGGAGGCTGCGGAAGAGGAAGAGGGCGGGCGGCAAGGCCGTCAAGTCGGAGTACGCGTGCATCAACGCTGCTCGACAACAAGGCCGACGCCCCGCCGCCTCGTCTTCGAACTCTACTTCCGGCGTCGCCATCACCATCCAGCCTTTGGACGGCCACCGAGATGTTCTCTTAGTGTCTTCTGCCACCCGTAGCTTGCCTAGGCGCTCCTTTTGCCTTTTCCGCCTCCTTGACCTACCTCCTGAATGGAATGTTTTTAATGAAAAAGGGATGTTTGCCGGGGAGGCCGTGGCTGAGGCCGACAAGGTTGCCGCCGAGGAGGCCGCCAAGAATGCAGACGAGGCCGCCACTGGTGACGCCGCCGCCGATGAGGCCGCCAAGGGCGCGACCGAGGATGCCGCCGCGGGGGCCGCCAAGGCCACCGACGAGGCTTCCGCTGAGGGCGCCAGCGGTGGTCCTGCCGGGGAGGCCGCCAAGAATGCAGACGAGGCCGCCACTGGTGAGGCCGCCGCCGATGAGGCCGCCAAGGGCGCGGCCGAGGATGCCGCAGCGGGGGCCGCCAAGGCCACCGACGAGGCTTCCGCTGAGGACGCCAGCGGTGGAGCCGGCAAGGCCCCCGCCGAGGAAGAGGCGACGGACGATCAGCCTCCTTCCTCCTCAACCTCGGGCCCCGGTAGGTATCTGAAGGTGGGTGATGATCTCTTCGTCCACCTCCCGGGGCGCTAAGCCGGGCGCCCATGAAGGAGAAGCCTTTGATGACGAGATGCTTGCCGCTACGGGTTCGAGGTTGTCGACGCCACGGGCCGGGCGCGGCGATGGTTCTCGTAAGAGCAGCTCTTCCGCCATGGGGGCCACTTTCCGAAGCTCCAGCGCTTACCACGCCTACCGACAAAGTCGAGTCCAGGGCGGCAGCGGTGGACAACGCGGAGGCGGACTTCAAGGCGCATGTTGCCGAAACGCAGGCTTGGTTCCACCAGTCCCACGAGGAGCAGAGGGCCTTCCAGGAGAAATTGGCCAGGCACGATGAGGAGCTCACCATGAAGATGGCCGACATCGGGAAGGCCCAGGAAGAGGCGGCGAACTTGGCTGCCGCGGCCGCCGAGCCAGCATCAAGCCGCCTTGGATTCCCAGGAGGAGGACCTCTCCGCGCGTGAAGCGAAGCTTGCCGCAACGCTCCGCGGCAAGGACGAGGAGCTCGAGACCCTTGTCGCGCGGCGGACCCACGAGCTGGAGCAGAGGCACAAAGAGGCACTCGATGCCCAAGCTCTGGCTCACGCCGGCAAGGTGAAGGAGCTGGAAGCGGAGCGGGACGAGCTGAAGGAGCAGGCCTCCAAGCTGTCCGCCGAGAAGGACACGCTCAACCAGGCCTTGGCGGAGGCGCAGGGAGCGGTCATCAGCAGGACTGGGGAGCTCTCCGACGCGCAGAACTCTATCAGAGACCTCAAACTGAAGCTGGAGGGTCTCGAGAAGATGCTGTCGGAGAGCAGGGGTCGGGAGGAGACCTTGACCAGGAACCTCGAGGAGGAGAATCAGCTGCGGGCGAACGAGGCCGCCTCCCACCAGGAATATGTGGTGGGTGAGAACAAATGGATCAGCCATCTGGAGGTCGTCGCCGGCAGGGTCACCTCGCAATTGGCCACCATGGGGCTGCCAAACGTGAGGTACGCCCCTGAGCTCAGCTGGACCGTCAACGCCAAGCTGACCCAGTTCTTCGAGGGCGTCCTTGGAGCCTTGGCCTATCTTCACTCCAACAGGTCGGCCACGCTGGCCGAAGAGGCCCGGCGACTTTGCCGGAGGGTCGTGACCAAGGTCCTCACCAAGGTGGCGTACTGGAATCCCGACCTCAACTTCGCGGCCGCGATGAAGAGCTTGCCGGATGGTGTTAACCTCACGGGCTCAAGGAGCGCATCAAGCCCATCACCGACGGCATCGACGAAATCAAGAGGGTGGAAGGCCGGTAGCGGATTAGGCATCCCATTCTTCTTCGCCGCTGCGGGTTCTTGACCAAGACGAATTTTATCTTTAGTTAGAAACGCAGCCATGGCGTGATGTGATATAACTTTGAAGTACTCTCAATTTCATGCATGTTATTTCCCCGTTTGATTCCTCTTTGTATGTGTACCCTACGCCGATCGGGAAGGCTTGCCGCCGAAGCCCTAGCAGCGTTCGGGACGGATCCCCATGGCCTGCCGGTATGCGTCGATCGACGAGCCACCTCCCGTTCAACGCGGCCGCTCGAATCGCCGAGCTTGACTCGAGTCGTAATCGAGGGCGTTGCCGATCACGGAGGCTACTCGCCATTCTCGACGCAGCCGCTTGAGCTGTTGAGCGGACTCGAAACAGGCAGGGGCGTTGCCAATCGTGGGAGAGCCACGACATGTGTTTTTCATACAAAGGCGTGACATCTGGGGGGGGGGGAATAACCTTAAATAAGAAAGGAAGCACAAACAAGGGTTCAGTGCAACTTAGCTTCTGCTTGCGATCGCTCGAGCGTCGATCTTCTGGCCTCCTTTCTTCTTCGAAGGTCACGAAGATGAAGGAGGGCCGGGCCAACTGCCAGAGCCGATTCTCACAACTGCGCCCCTACCTGGCGCGCCAAAGATGTCGGTGGGAAACGACACCTATGGGATCACAAGAATCCCTACTGCGGTTGCGGGGCGCGGGGGTCGTGAGAAGAGCAGATCAAACAGGTAGCACGCGTAAAACCCAACTCCTGCCTTGGTGGATTGTATATCTCGGTTCGTCAGCTAGCTATGGGGCGTGAGGAGCTCCAAAAAGCCGAATCCTTCTCCTGGTCGCCTCGGGCCTCCTTTTATAGGAAAGGGGCTGCCACAAAGTGGCACAGGGAGGTGGAAAGGGTACACTAATGCGGGCTTATCCTCGCATTACATGACAAGGCGCATTTAATGCGCCCGCTTAGGTGTCCTTACTTTATCGGGTCAGGGAGAGCCCCGCCCCGTCTGCCGCCGCTCCCTTCTGGTGTTGACGCTACGCCATGGCCAGCGGTGCTCGTGGTGCCATGTAGGCGTGCACGCAACCGAGGTGGCGCAGCGGTGGGTCTCCACGAAGATTTGCATGTCGCCACGCAGTGCCTGCCCAACCGGTTGGGTCGGCAATGCATGCGAACGGCGGTGGGGTGCGATCGTGCGGGCCTGGTGGTGGCCTCGTGTGTCTCGGCAAGGGTTTTGCTGGGGCCCCGCAAGGGTCTTGCCGGGCGCTTGTCGCCATCCCCGCAAGGGTCTTGCCGTGGCGCTTGTTGTCATCCCGGCAAGGCTCTTGCCGGGGCTCTTAGGGTCCTCCTTGGCTGGGATCCCGCCAAGGATCATTATCTTCTCAAGTGTGTATCTCGATCTTGAATGTCTTCACAAAGATCTGCATGCCACACGGGATATCTCCGAATCCTTGCCCCATGGGGGTAGTGGACTCAAGGGTAATTCGCTCCGTAGGCGCGGGGTGTGCTGCCCCGGCAAGAGTCTTGCCGGGCCTGCTAGAACCGCTCCCCGGCAAGGACCTTGCCGGGGGAGTCCGCTTCCCCCCCTTGCTCTTTGTGGCCTTGGTCTTGGCGTCGTTTCGCTCCCCTTCGGCTTCGGCTTTACCTTGGTTCACCTCCCTTGCGTTGCTCAGTGTGGTGGTGCCCGTGGCTCAGACTGCCCATGCACAGTTATAGGGGTACAAAAAGTGTACCCCTCTATTTGTACACCGACAGGGACGAAGCTAGGAAAAATTCAAAAGTGTGCCTTATTCCTGTTATGTGGAAGCATGAAATTTGGAAACATAAACAAAAAAAAATATTCCTATGGATACATATTTTTGGAATATAGACCATTATGAGATGAAGGCATGGAAGCATATATCTAGGCGATCGTAACAAAATGAATACAATGTAGAAGGACACATGTACGAAGCTAGGAAAAATTCAAAAGTGTGCATTATTCCTGATATGTGGAAGCATGAAATTTGGAGACATAAACAAAAAAAGATTCCTGTTGATACATATTTTTGGAATATAGACCTTTATGAGACAAAGGCATGGAAGCATATATCTAGGCAAATCAGAAAGCAAAATGAATACAATGTAGAAGCAGATAGGTATGAAGCTAGGAAAAAGAAATCAAAAGTGTGCTTCATTCAGTATTAGGTGGAAGGATGCAATTTTGAAACATAAACAAAAGAAATATTTCTGTGGATACATATTTGTGGAGTAGACAATTATGAGACAAAGGCATGGAACCATACATCTATACGACCGTAGCAAAATGAGTCCAATGTAGAAGCACAAAAGTATGAAGCTAGGAAATGATGCAAAGGGTGCATTTCTAGTGTTAGGAGGAAGCATCAAATTTTGAAATCTGATGATACATAACATAAAAGAAAAATCACGCCAACTGATGATACATTTTTTTTGGAATCCGTTTGAAGCAATGACAGAAAAATTTCTCTGCATTTGTCATATTCATTAGAATACTGAATATTGAAACTACGTAATAGGCACGATTGATGCGTACATAGCCATGTGTAATCGAAATATGTAAAAAATTCATCAATAGATACATGACCTAACGTATGAACTTCATGAATACTAGTCAGACGATGAATCATCAAAATCAAGGGCGATAGAGGAAAAATAATACCTTCGATTTCGATATGTCAGCTTTGACAGGGATGGGGTTGGGGGGTTGCAACCCACTGCCGTTTCTCCGGCAAGTCGCTGCTACACCGGCAGGAAATTTGTAACCTGTCGACCCATGAATCGCGGTTAAGGATTGGGGGCCCGACCCCCTAATTTCAGGATGGCGCACGTCACATCTCGCCCCGGGCTGGGGGGCACATCGGTGGAGTGGACGAAGGGCTCGCCGGGCGGCTTGACGACAAGGATAGAAGGAGGAGCGGTTGGTTGGACCTGGCCGGTGAGCTTGTTGTGTCAGCTGGACGAAGCTCGTAAAGAGGACCGGAGCAGGGCGGAGCTGTGGGAGATCTGGCGAGGCAAAGCGAGCTGTGGTGCGCTTGAGGTGGAGGAAGAGCTCCAAACGGTGCGGCCGTTTGGAATCTGGGAATTAGGAGCTGATTACGCGCGGACGTTGCAGGGGTGAGCTCCCTACTGATTGTTTTTATTTATTAACTTATTATAATTAAAACAGAAGGACAACTTTGGAGCGTTCGATTTCAATTACATCGATGACGCAGCATTGGTCTGACGTTGGAGTCTTTAACAGACTACAGATACAAAGTGTTTCCCTTTTGTTGAATCCATGTCTCTATGTAAGACATAACAGGCCTTGTACCTGTACAGGCACTAATCCTATGTTATAATGCTTCAGCTTAATTCCCATGTACCACCATTGAAGGCTTAATGCTAAGTCTCCATTTGCACATAACTGAAGCTCTTAAATGTGACCTTGCACCATTTGGTAACGGGTCATCTCATAGTAGAAAGCCATAAATGGAGAAATAGCCATACATATAAGGGAACCAAACAAGCAACGAATATCATCACTTTGAAAAGTTACCAAGTTTTGCAATAAACACTGTCAGATTGTTTTTTCCGTAATATCGTAATTACATTTTTTTTTGAGGATGATTACATTATTTATAACATGGTATATATTATTATACACAAGTGTTGGGATGGCCGAGTGGTCTAAGGCGGCACATTCAGGATGTGTTCCTAAAAGGGCGTGGGTTCGAATCCCACTCTCAACAAATAAATAATTTTTTTCTTTCTACAAAACGTTTTCCCCTTATACACTATATAATATATAAATTTGTTAATGGATTATTCGTTGCACGTGGCGCGGGAGCTACTAATAACGAGCGTGACGCACCGAGCCTTTCGTGTTGGGCCGGCCCATGTAGCAACTCGCAGCTACTGTAGCAGTTCAAATATGCTGTAATGTTTTCACCTTTTATGAAAGCAGTTTTAAAAAAATGTTCGAAGTGTAAAAACAACCAATACAGTAATACTAATAAATTAATAATCACTCTCGGATTTGTTTTCACAGTAATAGTTATTATAGTATTTTTTAAATGATAAATGATGTTATCCAGAATTGTTGGGATGGCCGAGTGGTCTAAGGCGGCACATTAAGGGTGTGTTCCGAAAGGTCGTGGGTTCGAATCCCACTCTCAACAAATAAATAATTTTTTTCTTTCTACAAAACGTTTTCCCCTTACACACTATATAATATATAAATTTGTTAATGGATTATTCGTTGCACGTAGCGCCGGGAGCTACTAATAACGAGCGTGACGCACCGAGCCTTTCGTGTTGGGCCGGCCCATGTAGCAACTCGCAGCTACTGTAGCAGTTCAAATATGCTGTAATGTTTTCACCTTTTATGAAAGCAATTTTTAAAAAATGTTCGAAGTGTAAAAAAAACCAATACAGTAATACTAATAAATTAATAATCACTCTCGGATTTGTTTTCACAGTAATAGTTATTATAGTATTTTTTAAATGATAAATGATGTTATCCAGAATTGTTGGGATGGCCGAGTGGTCTAAGGCGGCACATTAAGGGTGTGTTCCGAAAGGTCGTGGGTTCGAATCCCACTCTCAACAAACAAATTTAATTTTTTCTCTACAAAACGTTTTCCCCTTTATTAGTATAACTCTTTTTAGTTTTTTCTTACTAACCAGCGCCGGGAGGTACTTTTCCGAGCGTGACGCACACAACGTTTCGTCTTGGGTCGGCCCATGTAGTAGCGGGTTTATGTAGCAACTCACGGAACTGTAGCAGTTCAATATGTTGTAATGATTTCACCTTTTATAAAATCATTTTTATAAAATGTTCGAAATTGAAAAAAATAATCGCTACATAACAATATATTAATAATCTCTGTCGTGTTTTTTCCCGGAATAATCGTGATTAAATTATTTATTAAATAATATATATCGTTATCCACAACTGTTGGGATGGCCGGGTGGTCTAAGGCGGCACATTAAGGGTGTGTTCCGAAAGGTCGTGGGTTCAAATCCCACTCTCAACAAACAAATTTATTTTTTTCTCTACAAAACGTTTTCCCCTTTATTAGTATAACTCTTTTTAGTTTTTTCTTACTAACCAGCGCCGGGAGGTACTTTTCCGAGCGTGACGCACACAACGTTTCGTCTTGGGTCGGCCCATGTAGTAGCGGGTTTATGTAGCAACTCACGGAACTGTAGCAGTTCAATATGTTGTAATGATTTCACCTTTTATAAAATCATTTTTATAAAATGTTCGAAATTGAAAAAAATAATCGCTACACAACAATATATTAATAATCTCTGTCGTGTTTTTCCCGCAATAATCGTGATTAAATTATTTATTAAATAATATATATCGTTATCCACAACTGTTGGGATGGCCGAGTGGTCTAAGGCGGCACATTAAGGGTGTGTTCCGAAAGGTCGTGGGTTTGAATCCCACTCTCAACAAATAAATATATTTTTTTTCTCTACAAAACGTTTTCCCCTTTATTTATTAGCATATATATATTTTTAGTTTTTTAGTAACCAGCACCAGGATCTACCATTCCCAACAGGACGTTTCGTCTTCAGACGGCCCATGTAGCAACAGGACGTTTTCCCCTTTATTAGTATAACTCTTTTTAGTTTTTTCTTACTAACCAGTGCCGGGAGGTACTTTTCCGAGCGTGACGCACACAACGTTTCGTCTTGGGTCGGCCCATGTAGTAGCGGGTTTATGTAGCAACTCACGGAACTGTAGCAGTTCAATATGTTGTAATGATTTCACCTTTTATAAAATCATTTTTATAAAATGTTCGAAATTGAAAAAAATAATCGCTACATAACAATATATTAATAATCTCTGTAGTGATTTTCCCGGAATAATCGTGATTAAATTATTTATTAAATAATATATATTGTTATCCACAACTGTTGGGATGGCCGAAAGTGGTCTAAGGCGGCACATTAAGGGTGTGTTCCGAAAGGTCGTGGGTTTGAATCCCACTCTCAACAAATAAATATATTTCTTTTCTCTACAAAACGTTTTCCCCTTTATTTATTAGCATATATATATTTTTAGTTTTTTAGTAACCAGCACCAGGATCTACCATTCCCAACAGGACGTTTCGTCTTCAGACGGCCCATGTAGCAACAAGTTATGTAGCAACTTGAGGCTACTGTAGCAGCCCAATATGTTGTAATGTTTTCCCTACAAAACATTTTCCCCTTTATTTATTAGCATATATATATTTTTAGTTTTTTAGTAACCAGCACCAGGATCTACCATTCCCAACAGGACGTTTGGTCTTCGGACGGCCCATGTAGCAGCAGGTTATGTAGCAACTCGAGGCTACTGTAGCAGCCCAATATGTTGTAATGTTTTCACCTTTTATAAAATCATTTTTCTAAAATGTTCGAAACTGGAAAAAAATCGGTACATTAACAATATATTAATAATCACTGTCGTGTTTTCCTCCCGGAATAATAGTGATTAATTTATTTATGAAATAATATATATTATTATCCACAACTGTTGGGATGGCCGAGTGGTCTAAGAGCATCTCCACTAGGCTCCCCAAGACGCCCCCCCAAGCACCTTTTTTAGCGCGGTTGTAAAAATGCTCCCAATCACGCCCCACACCTCGTTTTTGCCGGATTTCTGTGAAATCAGCGCCGACGACCCCGGCAAAACCAAATACCAGTGGAGGCACAGGATGCCCAGCTACTTTTCTTGCATGCAAACCCCACCACCAGCCTCTCTACTCCCGCTCTCTCCCCTTTTTCTGTCAGCCCACCCACCCACTTGCAAAAAATTTCTCTCCTCTCTCTCCGCATAGCGCCAGCGAGCTCCTCGCTCACGCGCTCGCCGCCACACGCCTCCCGCCTCCTTCTTGCCCGAGCCTCCCTCGCCCGCCAGCTCACCGCTGCCCTCGCCACGCCTCCTCGCCGCTCCCACACGGCTGGGCGAACGGGCACGGGCGAGGCAGCGCAGGGACGCGGCGTGCCCTCAGGCGCCCAGGCGGCCTGCCGGCGACTGGCGTGGCGGAGGAGGCAGGCGTCTAACCTCGCCCACGACCTCGAAGGAGCGGAGGGAGTTGATGTTGGAGAGCGCATGATGAAGGCGACGCAGGCCTCGCGGCGAAGCGCTGGGCCATGACGCGGCGCGACGATCTCCTCCGCAATGCCATGACGCTAACGCGAGGCACACGGGCGAGGGCGAGGAGCAGGCCGACGTGAGGTCTCGGCGGAGCGCTGGCGGCGTGTCGCTGGCGCGGGCGATTAAGCGAGCATGGGCGGCGGCCGGCGCGTATGCGAAAGCGGGCTGCGACCAGAAGGCCGCACGCGTGAAGGGGAGGCGCGGGCATGGCCAGAAGGAGCTCCGGCTGTGCGTGGCCGGGAAGGAGCTCCGGCTGGGGGTCTGGGCGCCACGCTGTTGCCGCTGAACTCAAGACGCCCGGCCGCTCCCTCCTCCTCGCCCACCTCCCTCTGCTTTGGTCGGGCCCGGGCGCGAAGTCGATGGCGTGAAGGGTGGAGGAGAGCAGCGAGGCAGGCCGTGGGCGGAGGCGCAGGCTCGAGCAACGGGCTTGACGCTTGGCGCCGGGCGGCCCTGCAAAGCGTACTACCGGCGAGGAGGAGCAGGAGGAGGAGGCGGCGATGGAGTGGGGTGGGAGTGTGGGATGGGCAACGAGTGGATAAAAATGCGTCCCAGGCTTCAAGTTTTCACCGGCAGCCCCCCAGGCGGCGAAAAAAATGCCTCCTGGGGGGCTTAACGGCTGGAGATGCTCTAAGGCAGCACATTATAAGGGTGTGTTCTGAAAGGTCGTGGATTCGAATCCCACTCTCAACAAATAAATATAATTTTGTTTCTCTACAAAATCTTTTCCCGTTTGTTTATTAGCATATATATATATATATATATATATATATATATATATATATATATATATATATATATATTTTAGTAACCAGCACCGGGATCTACCATTCCGAACAGGACGTTTCGTCTTCGGACGGCCCATGTAGCAGCAGGTTATGTAGCAACTCGAGGCTACTGTAGCAGCCCAATATGTTGTTGTTGAGTGGCTAGACAGCGGCTCCCCTCTAGTTAGGGTTTGTTTTCCTCCCTGTGGCGCCTCGGCATCGACGTGGAGACCTCGATCCCCTCTGCCTCCCACATTCGATCGCTGGCGTCCTTGGAACCGGTGTTTTCTCGGGCAAGAGATCCAACAATGGGCTCGGCGTCTGCGTCGATGCGCGACGAGCGAGATGGAAGCGATGATGAAGGAGCTAGGGCTGAAGGAAGATGATCTGGTGGACGTGGTTGTGGAAGATGGCGACATCCTGCAGGAGGTTGCCCATTGGATGGCCATAGCTCACGAACACGGACAAACAAAGACAGCCAATACTGGTTCTATCGTAATATGCGAGTTGCACAGGATCTAGCAAGGGAGGTAAAATTCCGTCCGTTCAAGAAAACCTATACACACTGCAATTCTCCTGCACTGGTGATTGGGAGAGAGTAATGGAAGATGGACCATGGGCGTTCAAGGGCAAGGCAGTCGTCATAGAGTCGTATGATGGAATCACCAGGCCATCACCGATAGAGCTGAACAAGATTGAGATGTGGATCCAGATTCACGACCTACCAGAGCTCTTTTTTGGCCTGATCAAGTCTTTGGCGGCAACTGTGGGAGATTTCATCTTTGCTGAACCCAAGTCTCAGGATTTTGAGGGTAACTTCTTCCGGGTCAGAATCAAAGTGGATGTTACAAAACCCCTAAAGAATGCGGTGTCTCTTGTGATAAAGAGGAAGAGGGAGATCTTCCGGGTGAAGTACGAGAGGTTGCCAGACTGGTGTGTTGTTTGTGGCATGCTAGGGCACTTGTACAAAGAGTGCGGCAATGGGATCCATCCCCCTTCGGCACTAGTTTTTAAAAACTTTCAAGCTGAATGGTTCAAAGGTCCAGGTCGTGGCCCGGGAGCTGGAAGCTCGACAGGGGCAGGCAGAGGCAGAGGCCGAGCAGGCCGTGGTGCAGGTCGTGGGAGGAGCCAAAGAAGCATTCCAGAGTGGATGGAGCAGGATGAGGCTAACCCTAGACCAGATGATGCACTGATGAGAGAAGCTGAGAGCAACAGGAAGCGTGGATCTATGCAAGTGAACATGGGAAGCCCGGTCGAACCAGAACATGCAGCAACAATAAGCAACAGTGGACAGCAGCTCCTCACTTTGCTTCCGCCGGTTGTTCCCCCTAGCCCAGATTCCAAGCAAGAACCAAAGAGGACCAAGGCCACGGTGATGATGTTTGAGCAAGGAAATATGAAGTCTACAGTCAGCAACAACCTATCCAATGCGTGTTTGGCAGGCTCCTCGAGGAGTCACGCCGAGTGTAATGAGTTACTTATGCTGGAACTGTCGCGGAGCTGGCAAACCCGCGACAGTGCGTGAGCTTCGCAATCTAGCAAGGCAATTTGCCCCCTCGATCCTTTGCATTGTTGAAACTCAAATCGAGGGCTCCAGGGTGGAGGATATGGCTGTATCTTTAGGTTATAATAAAAAATTTGCTGTAAGTAGCTCCGGTAGGAGCGAAGGACTTGGAATCTTTTGGAATGAGGAAATAAACTTGAAATTTTAGGGTATTTGAAGTATCATATTGATGCTTTGGTGGGTGAGCTTGTTGACATACCAACTAGAGTCACTTTTGTATATGGCGAAGCCCTGGTCAACGAACGTTACAAAACATGGGACACACTACGAGGTATTGTTGGATCTTCCAACCTGTCTTGGGTGGTACTAGGTGACTTCAATGAAGTGCTTCATGGGCACGAACATGATGGAGTGGGGATGAGAAACCAGGCGTAGATGGATGGCTTTCGGCATGCACTTGATACGTGTGGCTTATCGGATATTGGATACATTGGTAACAACTGGACTTGCACTAGTGCAGAACCAGCCTTTAGTGCCGGTTCGTGACGGCCTTTAGTGCCGGTTCGCCAACCGGCACTAAAGAGTGGGGACTAAAGGTCCCCCCTGTTGGAAAAATATGCCCTAGAGGCAATAATAAAATGGTTATTATTATATTTCCTCATTCATGATAATTGTCTATTATTCAAGCTATAATTGTGTTATCCGGAAATCATAATACATGTGTGAATACATAGACCACAACATGTCCCTAGTGAGCCTCTAGTTGACTAGCTCGTTTATCAATAGATGGTCACGGTTTCCTGACCATGGACATTGGATGTCATTGATAAGGGGATCACATCATTGGGAGAATGATGTGATGGACAAGACCCGATCCTAAGGATAGCACAAGATCGTGTAGTTCGTTTGCTAGAGCTTTTCCAATGTCAAGTATCATTTCCTTAGACCATGAGATCGTGTAACTCCCGGATGCCGTAGGAGTGCTTTGGGTGTACCAAACTTCACAACATAACTGGGTGACTATAAAGGTATACTACAGGTATCTCCGAAAGTGTCATTGGGTTGACACGGATAGAGACTGGGATTTGTCACTCCGTATGACGGAGAGGTATCTCTGGGCCCACTCGGTAATGCATCATCATAATGAGCTCAAAGTGACTAAGTGGTTGGTCACGGGATCATGCATTACGGTACGAGTAAAGTGACTTGCCGAGAACGAGATTGAACGAGGTATTGGGATACCGACGATCGAATCTCAGGCAAGTAACGTACCGATTGACAAAGGGAATTGTATACGGGATTACTTGAATCCTCGACATCGTGGTTCATTCGATGAGATCATCGTGGAACACATGGGAGCCAACATGGGTATCCAGATCCCGCTGTTGGTTATTGGCCGGAGAATCGTCTCGGTCATGTCTGCGTGTCTCCCAAACCCGTAGGGCCTACACACTTAAGGTTCGGTGATGCTAGGGTTGTAGAAATATTAGTATGCGGTAACCCGAAAGTTGTTCGGAGTCCCGGATGAGATCCCGAACGTCACGAGGAGTTCCGGAATGGTCCGGAGGAGAAGAATTGTATATAGGAAGTCTAGTCTCGGCCACCGGGAAAGTTTCGGGGGTTACCGGTATTGTACCGGGACCACCGGAAGGGTCCCGGGGGTCCACCGGGTGGGGCCACCTATCCCGGAGGGCTCCATGGGCTGAATTGGGAGGGGAACCAGCCCCTGGTGGGCTGGTGCGCCTTGCCTCCTGCGCCTAGGGTTGAAACCCTAGGGGTGGGGCGCCCACTTGGCTTGGGGGGCAAGCCACCCCTTGGCCGCCGCCCCTTGAGATCCAATCTCTAGGGGCCGGCGCCGACCCCTATATAAAGAGGGGGAGGAGGGCTGCGCACCCTAGTCCTCGGCGCCTCCTCTCCCTCGCAACACCTCTCCTCTCGCTGAGCTTGGCGAAGCCCTGCGAGATCACCGCTACTTCCACCACCACGCCACGTTGTCTTGCTGGATCTCCATCAACCTCTCCTTCCCCTTGCTGGATCAAGAAGGAGGAGACGTCTTCCCCAACCATACGTGTGTTGAACGCGGAGGTGCCGTCCGTTCGGCACTAGGATCTTCGATGATTTGGATCACGGTAGTACGACTCCCTCAACCCCGTTCTCTTGAACGCCTTCGCTCATGAGCTACAAGGGTATGTAGATGCACTCCTCTCTCTCGTTGCTAGATGACTCCATAGATTGATCTTGGTAGCGTAGAAATTTTTTATTTTCTGCAACGTTCCCCAACAGTGGCATCATGAGCTAGGTCTATGCGTAGTTTTCTATGCACGAGTAGAACACAAGTTGTTGTGGGCGTAGATCATGTCAATTTACTTGCCGCTACTATTCTTAGCTTGATTCGGCAGCATGGTGGGATGAAGCGGCCCGGACCGACCTTACACGTACGCTTACGTGAGACAGGTTCCATCGACTGACATGCACTAGTTGCATAAGGTGGCTAGTGGGTGTCTGTCTCTCCCACTATAGTCGGATCGGATTCGATGAAAAGGGTCCTTATGAAGGGTAAATAGAAATTGGCATATCACCTTGTGGCTTTTACGTAGGTAAGAAACTTTCTTGCTAGAACCTATTGCAGCCACGTAAAAACATGCAACAACAATTAGAGGACGTCTAACTTGTTTTTGCAGCATATGCCTTGTGATGTGATATGGCCAAAAGATTGTGATGAATGATATATATGTGATGTATGAGATCATGTTCTTGTAATAGGAATCACGACTTGCATGTCAATGAGTATGACAACCGGCAGGAGCCATAGGAGTTGTCTTAATTATTGTATGACCTGCGTGTCAATGAATAAATGCCATGTAATTACTTTACTTTATTGCTAAACCGTTAGCCATAGTAGTAGAAGTAATAGTTGGCGAACAACTTCATGGAGACACGATGATGGATATCATGATGATGGAGATCATGGTGTCATGCCGGTGACGAAGATGATCATGGCGCCCTGAAGATGGAGATCAAAGGAGCAATATGATATTGGCCATATCATGTCACTATTTTGATTGCATGTGATGTTTATCATGTTTTTGCATCTTATTTGCTTAGAACGACGGTAGTAAATAAGATGATCCCTCATAATAATTTCAAGGAAGTGTTCCCCTAACCTGCATACTGCTATGAAAGTTCGTTGTTTCAAGCACCACGTGATGATCGGGTGTGATAGATTCTAACGCTCACATACAACGGTGTAAGACAGATTTACACATGCAAAACACTTAGGTTGACTTGACGAGCCTAGCATGTACAGACATGGCCAACACAAGAGACCGAAAGGTCGAACATGAGTCGTATGGAAGATACGATCAACATGGAGATGTTCACCGATGATGACTAGTCCGTCTCACGTGATGATCGGACACGGTCTAGTTGAGTCGGATCATGTATCACTTAGATGACTAGAGGGATGTCTAATCTGAGTGGGAGTTCATTAAATAATTTGATTAGATGAACTTAATTATCATGAACTTAGTCTAAAACCTTTGCAAAATGTCTTGTAGATCAAATGGCCAACACTCATGTCAACCTCAACTTCAACGCATTCCTAGAGAAAACCAAGTCGAAAGATGATGGCAGCAACTATTCGGACTGGGTCCTAACACGAGGATCATCCTCATAGCTGCCAAGAAAGCATATGTCCTAGAAGTACCGCTAGGTGAAGCACCCATCCTGAGAACCAAGACGTTATGAACGCTTGGCGATCACGCGTCTGATGATTACTCCCTCGTTCAAGGCGGCATGCTTTACAGCTTAGAACCGGGGCTCCAAAGGCGTTTTGAGCAACACGGAGCATATGAGATGTTCAAGAGCGGAAAATGGTTTTCCAAGCTCATGCCCGGTCGAGATATGAAGTCTCCGACAAGTTCTACAGTTGTAAGATGGAGGAAAATAGTTCACAAGAAGCACACACTCAAAATGTCTGGGTTGCACAACCGCTTGTCCCAAATGGACATTAACCTCCCGGACGAGGCGGTCATTGACAGAATCCTTCAACCGCTCCACCTAGCTATAAGAGCTTTGTGATTAACTACAATATGCGTGGGATGGTGAAAACTATTCCTGAAGTATTTTCAATGCTGAAATCAGCGGAGGTAGAAATCAAAAAGGAGCATCAAGTGTTGATGGTCAATAAAACCACTAGTTTCAAGAAAGGCAAGGGTAAGAGGAACTTCAAGAAGGACGGCAAGGGAGTTGCCGCGCCCGGTAAACCAGTTGCCGAGAAGAAGCCAAAGAATGGACCCAAGCCTGAGACTGAGTGCTTTTATTGCAAGGGAAAGGGACACTGGAAGCGGAACTGCCCCAAATATTTAGCGGACAAGAAGGCCGGCAACACTAAAGGTATATGTGATATACATGTAATTGATGTGTACCTTACCAGTACTCGTAGTAGCTCCTGGGTATTTGATACCGGTGTGGTTGCTCATATTCGTAACTCAAAGCAGGAACTGCGGAATAAGCGGAGACTGGCGAAGAACGAGGTGACGATGCGCGTCGGGAATGGTTCCAAGGTCGATGTGATCGCCGTCGGCATGCTACCTCTACAATTTACCTACGGGATTAGTTTTAAACCTCAATAATTGTTATTTAGTGCCAGCTTTGAGCATGAACATTGTATCTGGATCTCATTTAATACGAGATGGCTACTCATTTAAATCCGAGAATAATGGTTGTTCTATTTATATGAGAGATATGTTTTATGGTCATGCCCCGCTGGTCAATGGTTTATTCTTGATGAATCTCGAACGTGATGTTACACATATTCATAGTGTGAATACCAAAAGATGTAAGGTTGATAACGATAGTCCCACATACTTGTAGCACTTGCCGCCTTTGGTCACATTGGTGTCAAGCGCATGAAGAAGCTCCATGCTGATGGACTTTTAGAGTCTCTGGATTATGAATCATTTGACACATGCGAACCATGGCTCATGGGCAAATGACCAAGACTCCGTTCTCCAGAACAATGGAGCGAGCAACCAACTTATTGGAAATCATACATACTGATGTGTGCGGTCCAATGAGTGTTGAGGCTCGCGGAGGCTATCGTTATGTTCTCACTCTCACTGATGACTTGAGTAGATATGGGTATGTCTACTTGATGAAACACAAGTTTGAGACCTTTGAAAAGTTCAAGGAATTTCAGAATGAGGTAGAGAATCAACGTGACCGAAAGATAAAGTTCTTACGATCAGATCGTGGGGGAGAATATTTAAGTCACGAATTTGGTATGCACTTAAGGAAATGTGAAATCGTTTCACAACTCATGCCGCCTGGAACACCTGAGCGTAACGGTGTGTCCGAACATCGTAATCACACTCTATTGGATATGGTGCGATCTATGATGTCACTCACCGATTTACTGTTGTCATTTTGGGCATACGCTCTAGAGACAACTACATTCACTTTAAATAGGGCACCGTCTAAATCCGTTGAGACGACACCGTATGAATTATGGTTTGGGAAGAAACCTAAGCCGTCGTTTCTAAAAGTTTGAGGATGCGATGCTTATGTCAAGAAACTTCAACCTGAAAAGCTCGAACCCAAGTCGGAAAAATGCGTCTTCATAGGATACCCTAAGGAAACCATTGGGTATACCTTCTACCTCAGGTCCGAAGGCAAGATCTTTGTTACCAAGAATGGGTCCTTTCTGGAGAAAGAGTTTCTCTCGAAAGAAGTAAGTGGGAGGAAAGTGGAACTTGATGAAGTACTACCTCTTGAACCGGAAAGTAGCGCAGCTCAGGAAGATGTTCCTGTGGTGCCTGCACCGACCAAAGAGGAAGTTAATGATGATGATCAAGGTACTTCGGATCAAGTTACTACTGAACTTCGTAGGTCCACGAGGACACGTTCCACACCAGAGTGGTATGGCAACCCTGTCCTGGAAATCATGTTGTTAGACAACGGTGAACCTTGAACTATGAAGAAGCAATGGCGGGCCCAGATTCCAACAAATGGCTTGAAGCCATGCAATCCGAGATAGGATCCATGTATGAAAACAAAGTATGGACTTTGACAGACTTGCGCGATGATCGGCGAGCGATAGAAAACAAATGGATCTTTAATAAGAAGACGGACGCGGATGGTAATGTTACCATCTATAAAGCTCGACTTGTCGCTAAGGGTTATCGACAAGTTCAAGGGGTTGACTACGATGAGACTTTCTCTCCAGTAGCGAAGCTGAAGTCCATATGAATCATGTCAGCAATTGCCGCATACTATGATTATGAGATATGGCAAATGGACGTCAAAACGGCATTCCTTAACGGCCATCTTAAGGAATAACTGTATATGATGCAGCGGAAGGTTTTATCGATCCTGAGAATGCTAACAAGGTATGCAAACTCCAGCGATCCATTTATGGGCTGGTGCAAGCATCTCGGAGTTGGAACATTCGCTTTGATGAGATGATCAAAGCGTTTGGGTTTATGCAGACTTATGGAGAAGCCTGCGTTTACAAGAAAGTGAGTGGGAGCTCAGTAGCATTTCTCATATTATATGTAGATGACATACTTTTGATGGGAAATGATATAGAACTTTTGGACAGCATTAAGGCCTACTTGAATAAGTGTTTTTCAATGAAGGACCTTGGAGAAGCTGCTTACATATTAGGCATCAAGATCTATAGAGATAGATCGAGACGCCTCATAGGTCTTTCACAAAGCACATACCTTGATAAGATATTGAAGAAGTTCAATATGGATCAGTCCAAGAAGGGGTTCTTGCCTGTGTTGCAAGGTGTGAAATTGAGCTCGGCTCAATGTCCGACCACGGCATAAGATAGAGAAAAGATGAGTGTCGCCCCTATGCCTCAGCCATAGGGTCTATCATGTATGCAATGCTGTGTACCGCACCTGATGTAAACCTTGCCGTAAGTTTGGTAGGAAGGTACCAAAGTAATCCCGGCATGGAACATCGACAGCGGTCAAGAATATCCTGAAGTACCACGAAAAGGACTAAGGATATGGTTCTCGTATATGGAGGTGATGAAGAGCTCGTCAGAAGGGTTACGTCGACGCTTAGCTTCGACACAGATCTGGATGACTCCAAGTCACAAACCGGATACGTGTATATTTTGAATGGAGGGGCGATGGCTGGTGCGATTTGCAAGCAAAGCATCGTGGCGGGATCTACATGTGAAGCGGAGTACATGGCAGCCTCGGAGGCAGCGCATGAAGCAATCTGGATGAAGGAGTTCATCACCGACGTAGGAATCATACCCAATGCATCCGGGCCAATCACCCTCTTCTGTGACAACACTGGAGCTATTGCCCTTGCCAAGGAGCCCAGGTTTCACAAGAAGACCAGGCACATCAAGCCTCGCTTCAACTCCATTCGTGAAAATGTTCAAGATGGAGACATAGATATTTGCAAAGTGCATACGGATCTGAATGTCGCAGATCCGTTGACTAAACCTCTTCCGCGAGCAAAACATGATCAACACCAGAACTCTATGGGTGTTCGATTCATCACAATGTAACTGGATTATTGACTCTAGTGCAAGTGGGAGACTGTTGGAAATATGCCCTATAGGCAATAATAAAATGGTTATTATTATATTTCCTCGTTCATGATAATTGTCTATTATTCATGCTATAATTGTGTTATCCGTAAATCGTAATACATGTGTGAATACATAGACCACAACATGTCCCTAGTGAGCCTCTAGTTGACTAGCTCGTTTATCAATAGATGGTCACGGTTTCCTGACCATGGACATTGGATGTCATTGATAACGGGATCACATCATTGGGAGAATGATGTGATGGACAAGACCCAATCCTAAGGATAGCACAAGATCGTGTAGTTCGCTTGCTAGAGCTTTTCCAATGTCAAGTATCATTTCCTTAGACCATGAGATCGTGTAACTCCCGGATGCCGTAGCAGTGCTTTGGGTGTACCAAACGTCACAACATAACTGGGTGACTATAAAGGTATACTACGGTATCTCCGAAAGTGTCATTGGGTTGACACGGATCAAGACTGGATTTGTCACTCCGTATGACGTAGAGGTATCTCTGGGCCCACTCGGTAATGCATCATCATAATGATCTCAAAGTGACTAAGTGGTTGGTCACGGGATCATGCTTTACGATCTGAGTAAAGTGACTTCCGGTAACGAGATTGAACGAGGTATTGGGATACCGACGATCGAATCTCGGGCAAGTAACGTACCGATTGACAAAGGGAATTGTATACGGGATTACTTGAATCCTCGACATCGTGGTTCATTCGATGAGATCATCGTGGAACACGTGGGAGCCAACATGGGTATCCAGATCCCGCTGTTGGTTATTGGCCGGAGAGTCGTCTCGGTCATGTTCAAGGTGTCTCGAACCCGTAGGGTCTACACACTTAAGGTTCGGTGATGCTAGGGTTGTAGAAATATTAGTATGCGGTAACCCGAAAGTTGTTCGAGTCCAATAAGATTCGAGCGTCACGAGGAGTTCCGGAATGGTCCGGAGGAGAAGAATTGTATATAGGAAGTCTAGTCTCGCCACCGGAAAGTTTCGGGGTTACGGTATTGTACCGGGACCACTGTAAGGGTCCCGGGGTCCACCGGTGGGGCCACCTATCCCGGAGGGCTCCATGGGCTGAATTGGGAGGAACCAGCCTGGTGGGCTGGTGCGCCCTTGCCTCCCCTGCGCCTAGGGTTGGAAACCCTAGGGGTGGGGGGCGCCCCACTTGGCTTGGGGGGCAAGCCACCCCCTTGGCCGCCGCCCCCCTTGAGATCCAATCTCTAGGGGGCCGGCGCCCCCCTGGACCCCTATATAAAGAGGGGGGAGGGAGGGCTGCGCACCCTAGTCCCTGGCGCCTCCCTCTCCCCTCGCAACACCTCTCCCTCTCGCTGAGCTTGGCGAAGCCCTGCCGAGATCACCGCTACTTCCACCACCACGCCGTTGTGCTGCTGGATCTCCATCAACCTCTCCTTCCCCTTGCTGGATCAAGAAGGAGGAGACGTCTTCCCCAACCGTACGTGTGTTGAACGCGGAGGTGCCGTCCGTTCGGCACTAGGATCTTCGATGATTTGGATCACGACGAGTACGACTCCCTCAACCCCGTTCTCTTGAACGCTTCCGCTCGCGAGCTACAAGGGTATGTAGATGCACTCCTCTCTCTCGTTGCTAGATGACTTCATAGATTGATCTTGGTGAAGCGTAGAAAATTTTTATTTTCTGCAACGTTCCCCAACAGTGGCATCATGAGCTAGGTCTATGCGTAGTTTTCTATGCACGAGTAGAACACAAGTTGTTGTGGGCGTAGATCATGTCAATTTACTTGCCGCTACTAGTCTTATCTTGATTCGGTGGCATGGTGGGATGAAGCGGCCGGACCGACCTTACACGTGCGCTTACGTGAGACAGGTTCCACCGACTAACACGTATGCTTACGCCGGGCGACGACGGCGGCGGGGCGACGGCAATGGCGCGCGGCAAGGCCGGGCGTCGAGATCGATGTCGCGTGAGAGAAGTGGAACGAAGTGGTCAACGATAACTGAATTTTCAAGTGCCATATATATGGGAGGGGCCTTTAGTACCGGTTGGAGCCACCAGCCGGTACTAAAGGCCAATTTTGGCCAGCCCAAGCGGCGGGAAACGAGGGCCTTTAATACCGGTTGGTGGCTCCAACCGGTACAAAAGGGCAACGATTAGTACCGGTTGGAGCCACCAACCGGTACTAATGGTCGTGGCGCTCCCACCAAGACCGGGCGCTATTTTTAGTCCCACTCGCCGAGCGAAGGCGACGCACTTGTTTATAAACCTAGCCGCTGCCGCCCATTCGAACTCCTCTATATAGCGTGCTCGGGCCTAACTAGGCGCTACGCCTCAGTGAGCCTGCTGGCCCTTCTGTGCCTGAATTTGCACACCCTAGGTCTGGCAGGCCCACCGGGCAGCGCCCCAACAATTTTTTATAGAATTTTTTTCTTTTCTGCATTATTTATTTTCTTCTATTTATTTTTGAGTAATTTTTTTATATAGTTTTTTCTTTTCTGCTTAATTTTTTCTTCTATTTATTTCTGAGTAGTTTTTTTTGCTGTATTTAGTTTCTTTGTGAATTTTTTTGCTTTATATAATTTTTTTCTTTTCTGCATTATTTATTTTCTTTTATTTATTTTTGAGTAATTTTTTTATATAGTTTTTTCTTTTCTGCTTTATTTTTTTCTTCTATTTATTTCTGAGTAGTTTTTTTGCTGTATTTAGTTTCTTTGTGAATATTTTTGATTTATATAGTTTTTTTCTTTTCTGCATTATTTATTTTCGTCTATTTATTGCTTTATATAGTTTCTTTTCAGAGTTCGTTTTGCTGTGATTTACTGTTTCACGGTCATTTAGCTCTCTGAACAAATTGCTGGAATTTTCATTTTCACGGTCATTTAGCTCTGATCTAAACAAGTCGGTGACTGAATAACAACAAATGATGTCAGAACATGTTGGAAATTGATGACGCCGCTTCAAATGCTGCATAATGTCGGCTCAAAAAAAGTCTGGAGTTCAAATAAGTTAAAAAAATGAAGTGCTCGTGTAACTGATGAGTTCTCGTCTGAACCGTGAAGACTCATATTGAGTCCACAAATTATACACATAGAGTTCAATGAAGACCAAATGCTTGTGATAGTTTGAAAAATAACATATTTAAATTGTGCATCTGAACACAGAAAAAATACATTGATCAGTACCGCCTTTCAGCCAAAACGCGCTACTGCTACAGAGAAGTACATATAAAAAATACATTGATCATCAATGATCTTTTTGTATAGAATCTAAATTGTCAATAGGAATCTACCACCGATTTAAGAACCGGCAAGTTCTCCTATTGCAGCCACAGATCCTACACATAGAGTTCAATGAAGACCAAATGCTTGTGATAGTTTGAGAAGTAACATATTTAAGGTGGTCAAATTCTTGCTAGGGGAGCGAGGTGGGACTAAAAATAGCCCCTGCCACAACCTCTTTAGTACCAGTTCGTGGCACGAACCGGTACTAAAGATTCGTGACCGAACCGGTATTAAAGGTCTCCTCCGCCTAGTCATTTGAACCGGCACTAATGGACGCATTAGTGCCGGCTCATATACAAACCGGTACTAATGTTTCTCATATTTGACCCTTTTTCTACTAGTGTTGGGAGAAGAAGGTGACTGGAGGCACGTTCACTAGAGTGTGATTGGACAGAGCGGTGGGAGACTTGAGCACCTGGGAGCGATCGCATTTTGGCAACGTACGACAAGAAATCACCCGCCTCAAGCTGCAGCTACAGGAGTTCTGAGGGACCCCGGGGAGAGCCGGGCCCACACATGCTGAAACCAAGGTCTGTGGATAGGCTGGTTGAACTATACCACAGAGAGGAGATCCTCTGGCGTCAAAGGGCGAGGCTGGAGTGGCTTGTTCATGGCGACAAAAATACGATTTTTTTTCATTTGCGAGCCAAAGAAGGAGGAAAAACCAAATAAAACAGCTTCAACGTCCGGATGGCCAGGTGATAGATAATAAGGAGGAAATGGAGGCGATGACCACGTCCTTTTATAAAAACCTCTACACCTTAGAGGGGGTCTTAAACATGGAACAAGTTCTTGACACGGTCCCATCCAAGGTGACGCAAGCAATGAACGATTCTCTCAACGCCCCGTATAGTGCTGATGAGGTTAAAAAAGCTCTATTCCAGATGTTTCCAGTGAAGGCACCTGGTCCAGATGGTTTCCCAGCACACTTCTTCCAGCGTCACTGGGACCTATGTGGCAGCGATGTGACAAAGGTGGTGATCAAAATTGTGGAGGGCACGGAATCTGTGGAGAGTATCAATGAGACTATCCTGGTCCTAATCTCCAAGGTAAAAAACCCCAACTTTGTTAACACAATTTCGACCCATTAGTCTGCGCAATGTCTTATACAAGATAGCATCAAAGGTGATCTCTAACCGCTTTGAAGTTAGTGTTACCTGACATCATTTCTAAGGAGCAGTCGGCCTTTGTCCCGGGGAGGCTGATTACTGACAACATCATAGCTGCGTATGAATGTTTGCACTTCATGAAGAGAAACAAGGCCAAGAAACATCAATCATGTGCGCTCAAACTTGACATGATGAAAGCGTATGACAGAGTTGAATGGGCATATCTTCGTGCCATTATGCTCAAATTGGGCTTCTCTGAAAACTGGGTAGATATTGTCATGGGCTTGGTCAGCATAGTTTCCTTTTCAGTTATGTTTAATGGCAAAAAGTTAGAAGAATTCAAGCCATCTCGAGGAATCAGACAAGGGGACCCGATATCTCCATACTTGTTCTTGATAGTAGCAGAGGGCCTTTCGTGCCTCCTAAAATCCAAAGACGAGTCATCAAATATGCATGGTTTACAGGTAGCACATTCTGCGCCACCAGTAAACCACCCCCTTTTCGCTGATGACAGCCTGCTGTTTTTCAAGGCCAACGGTGTGGGTGCTACCGAGGTGAACCTAGCTCTGGAAGCTTACTGTCACGCTTCAGGTCAGAGGATCAATTATAATAAATCTTCAATCCTTTTCAGCAAAGGGGTTCCAGATAGCACACGTTTGGAGATAAAAACGATGTTGAATGTTCCAAATGAGACGTTGAATGAAAAATACCTTGGCATGTCGTCTGATATTGGTACTTCAAAAAGTGGGTCTTTTAAGTATCTGAAAGACCGACTTTGGAGCAAGGTGCAGGGGTGGATCGAGAATTGCATGTCTACGGCAGGCAAGGAGGTCCTAGTAAAAGCAGTTGCACAATCGGTCCCTGTCTTTTCCATGTCATGTTTCAAGTTACGGACAGGATTATGTGAGCACCCTAATATGTCAATCAGGAAGTTTTGGTGGGGCTCAAAGGAAGGCAAAAGAAAACCACACTGGGTCTCTTGGGAAACTATGACTCAGCTGAAGGGCATGGGCGGTCTTGGTTTTAAAGATTTGAACTTTTAACCTGGCTATGTTGGCAAAGGTGCATGCATGGCGACATTTGCAGAACCCAACTCTCTCAGTGCAGATTACTAAAGAGCATATACTATCCGAATGGTGATATCCTGCAAGCTTCTTTGGGGGTCACCCGTGCAGATATGGAGATCAATAATCGAGGATGTGATGTTTTGAAATAGGGGCTGATACGGCGAAGTCGGAAACGGTGCTACCACCAATATATGGACGGATAATTGGCTCCGAGGAAAGAGATGCTTCGCCCTATGGGTGCATCTCGTCGAACCCACCGCAGCTCATGTCAGAATTGATAGATCCAACTTCAGCTAGCTGGATTAAGCAAAGGGGGAACGAGGTCTTCATGCCAATGGACGCAAATATTATACTGGGCATTCCTCTCTGTACACGCAACATAGACGACTTCTGGTCGTGGAACTTTGAGAGCAAAGGCACTTTCTCTGTTAAATCAGCGTACAGAATGCTTTCTGAAACTAAACAGCGCCATGAGGCATGGCTTAATGGGGCACCAGGAACGTCATCGTCGCAGTCAGAGGAAGGGATGTGGAAAAAACTGTGGAAAACCGAAGTACCAGGCAAAGTCCGGATGTTTCTATGGAGATTGTCTAAACACTCCCTTCCCACTGAGGATGTACGAGCTCACCGCCATATGACGACGTCTAGTAGCTGCGGGCTATGTGGGATGCCGGATTCGTGGAAACATTCGCTGATTCAATGCACAATGTCCAGATGTGTATGGGCCTTGGTGGATGAGGAACTTGCACATAAAATGATGGCGCTGACAGAGCCTAAAGCGAAGCAATGGCTGTTCGTGACTTATTGAGTCCCTCACACATGATGAGTTTGTCCTCCCGCCGATTACACTGTGGTCAATCCGCACGCGAGGCACAAGGCGATCCATGAGGGGTTTTCGAGTCCTCGTGCAACACAAATTTTCATCAACAGATACCGTGACGAGCTTAATATGATCCGCCCGACAGTAAGACGAGCGAGTGCACCTAATACTCCAGTGGCACCGCAGAGACCCAAGGCACCTCCGGCGGGTTTTGCAAAAATACACGTTGACGCTGCGGTACGACCAGGGAGAGGTGGGTCAGCAGCTGCGGTTTGTCGTTATTCAAACGGAAATTATTTAGGGAGTTTAGCCCTAGTGGTGGAAGGAGTGGATGATTCGGCTTCTCTGGAAGCTATGGCATGCAGGGAGGCAATGTGTTTGGCAGAGGATCTCCTTATCAACAACTACATTGTGGCCTCTGATTGCAAGCAAGTTGTCTCCGATATAAACTCGGGTGGTAGAGAGCAATACGGTGTCATTCCATCCGAGATCAATCTTAGAGCTACCCTTTTTCAATGTATTTTTTCTTTTGAGTGTTGTGCTGTAAATTATGAAGCACATAGTCTAGCCAGATTCTCTCTTAGAAGGGGACCGGGGCGCTATCTGTGGTTTGGCCAACCCCATGACCCATCTTGTATCCCACTCTCTATGGACTTCGATTAATAAAGCTGGCTTTATCCTAAAAAAGCCCAATATGTTGTAATGTTTTCAGCTTTTATAAAATTATTTTTCTAAAATGTTCGAAATTGAAAAAAATAATCGGTACATTAACAATATATTAATAATAACTGTCGTGTTTTTTCCCGGAATAATCGTGATTAAATTATTTATTAAATAATATATATTATTATCCACAACTGTTGGGATGGCCGAGTGGTTTAAGGCGGCACATTAAGGGTGTGTTCCGAAAGGTCGTGGGTTTGAATCCCACTCTCAACAAATAAATATAACTTTTTTCTCTACAAAACGTTTTCCCTTTATTAGTATAACTCTTTTTAGTTTTTTCTTAGTAAGTAGCGCCGTGAGCTACTATTCCGAGCTTGACGCACACGACATTTCGTCTTGGGTCGGCCCATGTAGCAGCGGGTTGTGTAGCAAATCGCGGCACTGTAGCAGTTCAATATGGGACCTCCTATGTGCCGCTTACTCCGGCAAAATGCTCCAGCTTCGCACAGGAGACGGGTCACCTGGGCCGGCCCAGTCGCTGCTCTTGGCGGAATAAAAACTCGTCGCCTCACCCGTCGCTTCGGTCCATGCCTGCCACGCGGCCCCCATGCGCTTGGGGTGGCGAACGGTGGAGGCAGGAAACCGCGCCATGGCGGGTTGGAGTAGCGGGCCGGTCCCAGTCTCCTGCGCCTTCCGTGTCTTGACTGGCTGAGCGGGGCGGTCGAGCCCCACCCCGTTCCTTTATAAAGAGCGGGAGGGGAGGGATGGCGTCCCGCATTCTTTCATCTCCTCCTTGCTTCAGCTTCCGCTCCCCTCCCCCCATTCGCCATGGAGAGAGGGAATTCTGGTCCTTCAACGGTGGCAGCGAGGGTCGCCGCCGACACAGATCCTTCCTCCCCTGCTCTGCGGGCGGCGGAGTCAGCCATGAGGAGGGAAGGGGCGAGGCTGGGGCGAGGCCGAGGCGCCCGTGGAAGAGGAGGAGGACGGACGCGGCGTCGGTCTCGCCGCCAGCCTCCTCCTCCCATGGAGGGCCATGTTGGAGACGACCCTTGCGAAGTTCTTCGTCAGCTCACGCTGCCGCCGCTGCCGCCTTCGCCTCCCGACTCCATTTGCGAAGCGAGATGGAGCTGGACCCGCTGAGTCATCAGCTGCACATGAGGGGCTGTGGGATCAGCGGTACGCGAGTCCGCGTCGACTTCCCAGCCCCTCACGTGATGTATCTTGGTCGAGGGTGGAAGACGTTCGCCCATATCCACCACTTGACGGCGGGGCTCACCCTTCATTTCAAGCTGATGGAGGGCGGCCTCCTCTCCGTCAAGGTCTTCGGTCTCTTTGGGACCAGGGCAAGGTGCTGCGTGGAGAGCTCTTCTGATAGCGAAGACTCCTCCTCGAGCGGGAGTGGCGAGGAGGACAGCGGCAGCGATGACGAGGGTAGCGGGCGGCAGGATGACGGGTCCGACTAGGTGTCGGCGTTGCTCGCGGCATCGGCGTCCCCATCATCTGTGTCGCCGGCTCCTTGAACTTCTCGGGGTCGTCTCCTTGGGCGGCTGGCGTTGGGAGGCTGCGGAAGAGGAAGAGGGCGGGCGGCAAGGCCGTCAAGTCGGAGTACGCGTGCATCAACGCGTTCGACAGCGTGCTGACGTCCTGCCGCCTCGTCTTCGAACTCTACTTCCGGCGTCGCCATCACCATCCAGCCTTTGGACGGCCACCGAGATGTTCTCTTGGTGTCTTCTGCCACCCGTAGCTTGCCTAGGCGCTCCTTTTGCCTTTTCCGCCTCCTTGACCTACCTCCTGAATGGAATGTTTTTAATGAAAAAGGGATGTTTGCCGGGGAGGCCATGGCTGAGGCCGACAAGGTTGCCGCCGAGGAGGCCGCCAAGAATGCAGACGAGGCCGCCACTGGTGAGGCCGCCGCCGATGAGGCCGCCAAGGGCGCGACCGAGGATGCCGCCGCGGGGGCCGCCAAGGCCACCGACGAGGCTTCCGCTGAGGGCGCCAGCGGTGGTCCTGCCGGGGGAGCCGGCAAAGCCCCCGCCGAGGAAGAGGCGACGGACGATCAGCCTCCTTCCTCCTCAACCTCGGGCCCCGGCAGGTATCTGAAGGTGGGTGATGATCTCTTCGTCCACCTCCCGGGGGCGTCAAGCCGGGCGCCCGCGGAAGGAGAAGCCTTTGATGACGAGGTGCTTGCCGCTACCGGGTTCGAGGTTGTCGACGCGCCGGGGGCTGGCGGCGATGGTTCTCCAGAAGAGCAGCTCTTCCGCCCCATGGGGGCCACTTTCCGGAAGTTCCAAGCGCTCTACCGCGCCCGCCTGGACAAAGTCGAGTCCAGGGCGGCAGCGGTGGACAACGCGGAGGCGGACTTCAAGGCGCTGCGGTTAAACGCATAGCTTGGTTCCACCAGTCCCGCGAGGAGCAGAGGGCCTTCCAGGAGAAATTGGCCAGGCGCGATGAGGAGCTCACCATGAAGATGGCCGACATCGAGAAGGCCCAGGAAGAGGCGGCGAACTTGGCTGCCGCGGCCGAAGCCGCTCGGAGCCAGCATCAAGCCGCCTTGGATTCCCAGGAGGAGGACCTCTCCGCACGTGAAGCGAAGCTTGCCACAACGCTCCGCGGCAAGGACGAGGAGCTCGAGACCCTTGTCGCGCGGCGGACCCACGAGCTGGAGCAAAGGCACAAAGAGGCACTCGATGCCCAAGCTCTGGCTCACGCCGGCAAGGTGAAGGAGTTGGAAGCGGAGCGGGACGAGCTGAAGGAGCAGGCCTCCAAGCTGTCCGGCGAGAAGGACACGCTCAACCAGGCCTTGGCGGAGGCGCAGGGAGCGGTCATCGCCAGGATCGGGAGCTCTCCGACGCTGAGAACTCCATCGAGACCTCAAACTGAAGATGGAGGGTCTCGAGAAGATGTTGTCGGAGAGCAGGGCTCGGGAGGAGACCTTGACCAGGAACCTCGAGGAGGAGAAGCAGCTGCGGGCGAACGAGGCCGCCTCCCACCAGGAATATGTGGTGGGTGAGAACAAATGGATCAACCATCTGGAGGTCGTCGCCGGCAGGGTCACCTCGCAATTGGCCACCATGGGGCTGCCAAACGTGAGGTACGCCCCTGAGCGCAGCGGGACCGTCAATGCCAAGCTGACCCAGTTCTTCGAGGGCGTCCTTGGAGCCTTGGCCTATCTTCACTCCAACAGGTCGGCCACGCTGGCCGAAGAGGCCCGGCGACTTTGCCGGAGGGTCGTGACCAAGGTCCTCACCAAGGTGGCGTACTGGAATCCCGACCTCGACTTCGCGGCCGCGATGAAGAGCTTGCCGGATGGTGTTAACCTCACGGGGCTCAAGGAGCGCATCAAGCCCATCACCGACGGCATCGACGAAATCAAGAGGGTGGAAGGCCAGCGCCGGGATTAGGCATCCCATTCTTCTTCGCCGCTATGGTTCTTGACCAAGACGAATTTTATCTTTAGTTAGAATCGCAGCCATGGCGTGATGTGATATAACTTTGAAGTACTCTCAATTTCATGCATGTTATTTCCCCGTTTGATTCCTCTTTGTATGTGTACCCTACGCCGATCGGGAAGGCTTGCCGGCGCGAAAGCCCCAAGCAGCGTTCGGGGACGGATCCCCATGGCCTGCCGGGTACGCGTGCGACCGGACGAGCCACCTCCCCGTTCCGAACGCGGCCGCTCGAACTGTCGAGCTTGACTCGAGTCAGAATCGAGGGCGTTGCCGATCACGGGAGGCTACTCTGCCATTCTCGACGCAGCCGCTTGAGCTGTTGAGCGGACTCGAAACAGGGCAAGGGCGTTGCCAATCGTGGGAGAGCCCCCTGGCGTACAGGTTTTTCATACAAAGGCGTGACATCTCCGGGGGGGAATAACCTTAAATAAGAAAGGAAGCACAAACAAGGGTTCAGTGCAACTTAGCTTCTGCTTGCGATCGCTCGAGCGTCGATCTTCTGGCCTCCTTTCTTCTTCGAAGGTCACGAAGATGAAGGAGGGCCGGGCCAACTGCCAGAGCCGATTCTCACAACTGCGCCCCTACCTGGCGCGCCAAAGATGTCGGTGGGAAACGACACCTATGGGATCACAAGAATCCCTACTGTGGTTGCGGGGCGCGGGGGCCGTGAGAAGAGCAGATCAAACAGGTAGCACGCGGTTCGTTTATCTAGGTTCGGGCCGCGAGGTGCGTAAAACCCTACTCCTGCCTTGGTGGATTGTATATCTCGGTTCCTCAGCTAGCTATGGGGCGTGAGGAGCTCCAAAAAGCCGAATCCTTCTCCTGGTCGCCTCGGGCCTCCTTTTATAGGAAAGGGGCTGCCACAGTGGCACACAGGAGGTGGAAAGGGTACAGTAATGCGGGCTTATCCCTCGCATTACATGACAAGGCGCATTTAATGCGCCCTGCTTAGGTGTCCTTACTTTATCGGGGTCAGGGGAGAGCCCCGTCCCGTCCGTCGCCGCTCCCTCTGGTGTTGACGCGCGCCATGGCCAGCGGTGCTCGTGGTGCCATGTAGGCAGGCACGCAGCTGAGGTGGCGCAGTGGTGGGTCTCCACGAAGATTTGCATGTCGCCACGCAGGTGCCTGCCCAACTGGTTGGGTCGGCAGCTGCTTGCGATCGGCGGTGGAGGCGCGTTTGGTGCGGGCCTGATGGGGGCCCCACTGGTGTCTTCGGCATGGGCCTGGCCGGGGCCCCGCAGGGTCTTGCTTGGCGCTGCTGGGGCCCGGCAGGGTCTTGCCGCGGCGCTTGTTGCCATCCCGGCAAGGGTCTTGCCGTGGCGCTTCTTGTCATCCCCGGCAAGGCTCTTGCCGGGCCTTATGGTCCTCCTTGGCTGGGATCCCGCCAAGGATCATTATCTTCTCAAGTGTGTATCTGATCTTGAATGTCTTCACAAAGATCTCGCATGCCACCACGGGATATCTCCCGAATCCTTGCCCCATGGGGGTAGTGGACTCAAGGGTAATTCGCTCCGTAGGCGCGGGGTGTGCTGCCCCGGCAAGAGTCTTGCCAGGCCTGCTAGAACCGCTCCCCGGCAAGGACCTTGCCGGGGGAGTCCGCTTCCCCCCCTTGCTCTTTGTGGCCTTGGTCTTGGCGTCGTTTCGCTCCCCTTCGGCTTCGGCTTTACCTTGGTTCACCTCCCTTGCGTTGCTCAGTGTGGTGGTGCCCGTGGCTCAGACTGCCCATGCACAGTTATAGGGATACACAAAGTGTACCCCTCTTTTTGTACACCGACAGGGACGAAGCTAGGAAAAATTCAAAAGTGTGCCTTATTCCTGTTATGTGGAAGCATGAAATTTGGAAACATAAACAAAAAAAATATTCCTATGGATACATATTTTTGGAATATAGACCATTATGAGATGAAGGCATGGAAGCATATATCTAGGCGATCGTAACAAAATGAATACAATGTAGAAGGACACATGTACGAAGCTAGGAAAAATTCAAAAGTGTGCATTATTCCTGATATGTGGAAGCATGAAATTTGGAGACATAAACAAAAAAAGATTCCTGTTGATACATATTTTTGGAATATAGACCTTTATGAGACAAAGGCATGGAAGCATATATCTAGGCAACCGTAGCAAAATGAATACAATGTAGAAGCAGATAGGTATGAAGCTAGGAAAAAGAAATCAAAAGTGTGCTTCATTCGTATTAGGTGGAAGGATGCAATTTTGAAACATAAACAAAAGAAATATTTCTGTGGATACATATTTGTGGAATAGACAATTATGAGACAAAGGCATGGAACCATACATCTATACGACCGTAGCAAAATGAGTCCAATGTAGAAGCACAAAAGTATGAAGCTAGGAAATGATGCAAAGGGTGCATTTCTAGTGTTAGGAGGAAGCATCAAATTTTGAAATCTGATGATACATAACATAAAAGAAAAATCACGCCAACTGATGATACATTTTTTTTGGAATCCGTTTGAAGCAATGATAGAAAAATTTCTCTGCATTTGTCATATTCATTAGAATACTGAATATTGAAACTACGTAATAGGCACGATTGATGCGTACATAGCCATGTGTGATCGAAATATGTAAAAAATTCATCAATAGATACATGACCTAACGTATGAACTTCATGAATACTAGTCAGACGATGAATCATCAAAATCAAGGGCGATAGAGGAAAAATAATACCTTCGATTTCGATATGTCAGCTTTGACAGGGATGGGGTTGGGGGGTTGCAACCCACTGCCGTTTCTCCGGCAAGTCGCTGCTACACCGGCAGGAAATTTGTAACCTGTCGACCCATGAATCGCGGTTAAGGATTGGGGCCCGACCCCTAATTTCAGGATGGCGCACGTCACATCTCGCCCCGGGCTGGGGGGCACATCGGTGGAGTGGACAAAGGGCTCGCCGGGCGGCTTGACGACAAGGATAGAAGGAGGAGCGGTTGGTTGGACCTAGCCGGTGAGCTTGTTGTGCTGCTGGACGAAGCTCGAGAAAAAGGACCGGAGCAGGGGCGGAGCCAGGGGAGATCTGGCGAGGCAAAGCGAGCTGTGGTGCGCTTGAGGTGGAGGAAGAGCTCCAAACGGTGCGGCCGTTTGGAATCTGGGAATTAGGAGCTGATTACGCGCGGACGTTGCAGGGGTGAGCTCCCTACTGATTGTTTTTATTTATTAACTTATTATAATTAAAACAGAAGGACAACTTTGGAGTGTTCGATTTCAATTACATCGACGACGCAGCATTGGTCTCGGCGTTGGAGTCTTTAGCAGACTACAGATACAAAGTGTTTCCCTTTGTTGAATCCATGTCTCTATGTAAGACATAACAGGCCTTGTACCTGTACAGGCACTAATCCTATGTTATAATGCTTCAGCTTAATTCCCATGTACCACCATTGAAGGCTTAATGCTAAGTCTCCATTTGCACATAACTGAGGCTCTTAAATGTGACCTTGCACCATTTGGTAACGGGTCATCTCATAGTAGAAAGCCATAAATGGAGAAATAGCCATACATATAAGGGAACCAAACAAGCAAAGAATATCATCACTTTGAAAAGTTACCAAGTTTTGCAATAAACACTGTCAGATTGTTTTTTCCGTAATATCGTAATTACATTTTTTTTGAGGATGATTACATTATTTATAATATGGTATATATTATTATACACAAATGTTGGGATGGCCGAGTGGTCTAAGGCGGCACATTTAGGATGTGTTCCTAAAAGGGCGTGGGTTCGAATCCCACTCTCAACAAATAAATAATTTTTTTCTTTCTACAAAACGTTTTCCCCTTATACACTATATAATATATAAATTTGTTAATGGATTAATCGTTGCACGTAGCGCCGGGAGCTACTAATAACGAGCGTGACGCCCCAAGCCTTTCGTGTTGGGCCGGCCCATGTAGCAACTCGCAGCTACTGTAGCAGTTCAAATATGCTGTAATGTTTTCACCTTTTATGAAAGCACTTTTAAAAAAATGTTCGAAGTGTAAAAAAAAACCAATACAGTAATACTAATAAATTAATAATCACTCTCGGATTTGTTTTCACAGTAATAGTTATTATAGTATTTTTTAAATGATAAATGATTTTATACAGAATTGTTGGGATGGCCGAGTGGTCCAAGGCGGCACATTAAGGGTGTGTTCTGAAAGGTCGTGGGTTCGAATCCCACTCTCAACAAATAAATAATTTTTTCTTTCTACAAAACGTTTTCCCCTTATACACTATATAATATATAAATTTGTTAATGGATTATTCGTTGCACGTAGCGCCGGGAGCTACTAATAACGAGCGTGACGCACCGAGCCTTTCGTGTTGGGCCGGCCCATGTAGCAACTCGCAGCTACTGTAGCAGTTCAAATATGCTGTAATGTTTTCACCTTTTATGAAAGCAGTTTTAAAAAAATGTTCGAAGTGTAAAAAAAAACCAATACAGTAATACTAATAAATTAATAATCACTCTCGGATTTGTTTTTACAGTAATAGTTATTATAGTATTTTTTAAATGATAAATGATTTTATTCAGAATTGTTGGGATGGCCGAGTGGTCTAAGGCGGCACATTAAGGGTGTGTTCCGAAAGGTCGTGGGTTCGAATCCCACTCTGAACAAATAAATAATTTTTTTTCTTTCTACAAAACGTTTTCCCCTTATACACTATATCTCTATCTCTACTACCTAAAAGAAACGGAGTGTTCCGTTTCCCATCTTACGTTCCCACCTCTTCGTCCAACTCTCTCGTACGGACCCCTCTCCCCTCCAGCGATTTTTTTCTCCCATCATACGTTCGTCCTACCTCTCGTCCACCGCGTGGAAACCAAGCAGTCTTTCCTTGAATCATGGAAAAAGAGTAAGCGTAATTACAGGGTTCAGGGATTAAAGGAATCAGATCAATGCGCGCGCGCATGTATCATTGCAGCGAAGGAAGGGCACTAATTAACGCCGCTAATTACTGCTTGTATAACGGTATAGGATCTCTCCGAAAAATCTGATATGGCACAGGTCATACGTTCCACCAGATGAAATCCTCTCCCGTGGATCGACGCGGAAAACTAATCTCAAAGCAATCCTATCAAATCCTCAATAAAATCCCATTCTCCAGGGAAACCCACATCTTCAGCCGCGACGGGTCAGCAGGAAGACAACGGCAGCACGTCACAGGGCCAAGGAGAATACACGGCGGCCGCCGGAGCCCTTTGCCTACAGATTCACCAGTTAATCTCTCCACCTGAACCCTCTCTTAATTGATTTCATAGCCCTCCTAGGTATCGCCATGGGATTACTTGTTCGCTCACGTAACACCGCATGTCCCGCCCTGCGGGCGCAACGAGGCAGAGGAGGATGTCCTGCTAGAGCTTGGCAGCACAGAGGCGTTGTGAGGAGACGCCAAAGTGCCGATGGTGTGTCCGTTGCTGGTGGTGCTCGGCGAGGACGAGCGCCGAGAGGAGCTGAGCATGACGCACAAGTGCACCGCCAATGTCTTCCGCACCTGCTCCCCATGGTACACTCCTATTTTTTTTCTATGTTGGCAATCTCCATGACCAGGGACGTAGTTACTGATCCCTCTGCATGTTGTGCCGCTTCCACTGTTTTGATCTAATCTATCTGTGTAGGTCATCGATCTCCCAACGACTGACGGGTGGGCCGTGCCCAGATCCACTTCTCGTCATTTGGTCAATCACATAATTGTTTTCCTCAACTTGTATTCCACCTCTTGATTGTAATTCAATTTAGGATCAGCAGTATCCGTGCGATTAATTTCAAACTTTGTAGGATCATGTCGAGATGTCAGTCACACTCTAATAAGTGTCCCTCTTTAATTTACTACCCTATAGTGGGCAATATAATTTGCTCCATGTGCATGAACATTGATAAATTAATTTGGGTTAGTACGTATAGTGGTTAAAGGATGCTAATCCAGGTTCTTGAAACTTGCATTTTGGTCGACCTATATTACAACTTGTACTGTAATCAGCATAGAACTATATGGCTGCATTACATTTCTTTCCATTAGTACACACAATTTATGTTGATCCTGCAATTGTCTTCTTTATTTTTCTGTTTTGTGCAGTTTGATGGAAGAGCTTTGTACAGAACCAGAGATTAGGCGGAATGGACATATATGGAACAATTCAGGAAAATTCCTAGGGAAGCAAAAATTGTTTACTTGTCTGTGCAGGTCCATTTTGGAAATTAGATGATTGTTATAATATGAATTTTACATCCGTTCAATGAAAAATTGTTGTTTCTACTTGCAGCCATTTTGGTGTGTTAAATATTGGTTCTGAACATGCTTTCTCTTTCTATCATGAAGACACTTTTTCACTTTGTGATACCTTGGATACAGTCTCTTTCCTGGGAAGAAGTGACGGTTTGATATGTTAAATCTTATTTTCACATGCCACCAACTACAAGGTTGGTATTGAATGGAGAAATGCCACCTTATTTAAGAAGTATGACTATAAAATGTATGCTGAAATTTATATTGTCATCAAGATTTTCTCAGTGTAAACAAGACATCTCATCTTGGAAATTATTGGTGATATATTTGTATTTGTTGCAACATAAAAATCCATAAAATATTTTGGAACAACTGTAAAAAGTCAAAATTTATGTTCCATGTTCATAACTGGGTTTATCAAATACCATATAATGTAGTACTGAACTTAGTGTTTCCACACACTTGCTAGATGGAAGAATGAATGACATTATAAAACATGGTTATTGAAGTTGGTTGAAAGAATGTTGAGGTCATTGTTGTGCCTGCCAATGAAACTACATTTAAGTGCCTTCAGGAACTAATTAAGTGCCCTCCTCGTGATGCATAAGTTAAGCAATATGGCTGTGAGTAATCACTATTAGATTTCTCTACAATGTGTTTGTGTCATGATTGATTCACTATTTGTTCTAACTTTGATGGTCCATGTATGTAGGTTTGTCCGAAGAGCTTTCACGGAGGTTTATGCTTTGATGCTGCTTGATGTGCATGAGAAATTAGCAGGTAGTATGTGTTCATAAGATTTTTTATGTCATTAAAATATTTATTCCCCTGCTGCAACGCACGGGCGATGTCCTAGTAATATATACATTTGTTAATGGATTAATCGTTGCACGAAGCGCCGGGAGGTACTAATAACGAGCGTGACGCACCGAGCCTTTCGTGTTGGGCCGGCCCATGTAGCAACTCGCAGCTACTGTAGCAGTTCAAATATGCTGTAATGTTTTCACCTTTTATGAAAGCACTTTAAAAAAAATGTTCGAAGTGTAAAAAAAACCAATACAGTAATACTAATAAATTAATAATCACTCTCGGATTTGTTTTCACAGTAATAGTTATTATAGTATTTTTTAAATGATAAATGATTTCAGCCAGAATTGTTGGGATGGCCGAGTGGTCTAAGGCGGCACATTAAGGGTGTGTTCCGAAAGGTCGTGGGTTCGAATCCCACTCTCAACAAATAAATATTTTTTTTCTTTCTACAAAACGTTTTCCCTTATACACTATATAATATATAAATTTGTTAATGGATTATTCGTTGCACGTAGCGCCGGGAGCTACTAATAACGAGCGTGACGCACCGAGCCTTTCGTGTTGGGCCGGCCCATGTCGCAACTCGCAGCTACTGTAGCAGTTCAAATATGCTGTAAAGTTTTCACCTTTTATGAAAGCAGTTTTAAAAAAATGTTCGAAGTGTAAAAAAAAACCAACACAGTAATACTAATAAATTAATAATCACTCTCGGATTTGTTTTCACAGTAATAGTTATTATAGTATTTTTTAAATGATAAATGATGTTATCCAGAATTGTTGGGATGGCCGAGTGGTCTAAGGCGGCACATTAAGGGTGTGTTCCGAAAGGTCGTGGGTTCGAATCTCACTCTCAACAAATAAATAATTTTTTCTTTCTACAAAACGTTTTCCCCTTATACACTATATAATATATAAATTTGTTAATGGATTATTCGTTGCACGTAGCGCCGGGAGCTACTAATAACGAGCGTGACGCACCGAGCCTTTCGTGTTGGGCCGGCCCATGTAGCAACTCGCAGCTACTGTAGCAGTTCAAATATGCTGTAATGTTTTCACCTTTTATGAAAGCAGTTTTAAAAAAATGTTCGAAGTGTAAAAAAAAAACCAATACAGTAATACTAATAAATTAATAATCACTCTCGGATTTGTTTTTACAGTAATAGTTATTATAGTATTTTTTAAATGATAAATGATTTTATCTAGAATTGTTGTGATGGCCGAGTGGTCTAAGGCGGCACATTAAGGGTGTGTTCCGAAAGGTCGTGGGTTTGAATCCCACTCTCAACAAATAAATAATTTTTTTTCTTTCTACAAAACGTTTTCCCCTTATACACTATATCTCTATCTCTACTACCTAAAAGAAACGGAGTGTTCCGTTTCTCATCTTACGTTCCCACCTCTTCGTCCAACTCTCTCGTACGGCCCCCTCTCCCCTCCAGCGATTTTTTTCTCCCATCATACGTTCGTCCTACCTCTCGTCCACCGCGTGGAAACCAAGCAGTCTTTCCTTGAATCATGGAAAAAAGAGTAGCGTAATTACAGGGTTCAGGGATTAAAAGGGAATCAGATCAATGCGTGCGCGCATGTATCATTGCAGCGAAGGAAGGGCACTAATTAACGCTCGCTAATTACTGCTTGTATAACGGTATAGGATCTCTCCGAAAAATCTGATATGGCCTGGGTCATACGTTCCACCAGATGAAATCCTCTCCCGTGACTGACGCGGAAAACTAATCTCAAAGCAATCCTACCAAATCCTCAATAAAATCCCATTCTCCAGGGAAACCCACATCTTCGGCCGCGACGGGGCAGCAGGAAGACAACGGCAGCACGTCACAGGGCCAAGGAGAATACACGGCGGCCGCCGGAGCCCTTTGCCTACAGATTCACCAGTTAATCTCTCCACCTGAACCCTCTCTTAATTGATTTCATAGCCCTCCTAGGTATCGCCATGGGATTACTTGTTCGCTCACGTAACACCGCATGTCCCGCCCTGCGGGCGCAACGAGGCAGAGGAGGATCTCCTGCTAGAGCTTGGCAGCACAGAGGCGTTGTGAGGAGACGCCAAAGTGCCAGTGGTGTGTCCGTTGCTGGTGGTGCTCGGCGAGGACGAGCGCCGAGAGGAGCTGAGCATGACGCACAAGTGCACCGCCAATGTCTTCCGCACCTGCTCCCCATGGTACACTCCTATTTTTTTTCTATGTTGGCAATCTCCATGACCAGGGACGTAGTTACTGATCCCTCTGCATGTTGTGCCGCTTCCACTGTTTTGATCTAATCTATCATGTAGGTCATCGATCTCCCAACGACTGACGGGTGGGCCGTGCCCAGATCCACTTCTCGTCATTTGGTCAATCACATAATTGTTTTCCTCAACTTGTATTCCACCTCTTGATTGTAATTCAATTTAGGATCAGCAGTATCCGTGCGATTAATTTCAAACTTTGTAGGATCATGTCGAGATGTCAGTCACACTCTAATAAGTGTCCCTCTTTAATTTACTACCCTATAGTGGGCAATATAATTTGCTCCATGTGCATGAACATTGATAAATTAATTTGGGTTAGTACGTATAGTGGTTAAAGGATGCTAATCCAGGTTCTTGAAACTTGCATTTTGGTCGACCTATATTACAACTTGTACTGTAATCAGCATAGAACTATATGGCTGCATTACATTTCTTTCCATTAGTACACACAATTTATGTTGATCCTGCAATTGTCTTCTTTATTTTTCTGTTTTGTGCAGTTTGATGGAAGAGCTTTGTACAGAACCAGAGATTAGGCGGAATGGACATATATGGAACAATTCAGGAAAATTCCCTAGGGAAGCAAAAAATTGTTTACTTGTCTGTGCAGGTCCATTTTGGAAATTAGATGATTGTTATAATATGAATTTTACATCCGTTCAATGAAAAATTGTTGTTTCTACTTGCAGCCATTTTGGTGTGTTAAATATTGGTTCTGAACATGCTTTCTCTTTCTATCATGAAGACACTTTTTCACTTTGTGATACCTTGGATACAGTCTCTTTCCTGGGAAGAAGTGACGGTTTGATATGTTAAATCTTATTTTCACATGCCACCAACTACAAGGTTGGTATTGAATGGAGAAATGCCACCTTATTTAAGAAGTATGACTATAAAATGTATGCTGAAATTTATATTGTCATCAAGATTTTCTCAGTGTAAACAAGACATCTCATCTTGGAAATTATTGGTGATATATTTGTATTTGTTGCAACATAAAAATCCATAAAATATTTTGGAACAACTGTAAAAGTCAAAATTTATGTTCCATGTTCATAACTGGGTTTATCAAATACCATATAATGTAGTACTGAACTTAGTGTTTCCACACACTTGCTAGATGGAAGAATGAATGACATTATAAAACATGGTTATTGAAGTTGGTTGAAAGAATGTTGAGGTCACTGTTGTGCCTGCCAATGAAACTACATTTAAGTGCCTTCAGGAACTAATTAAGTGCCCTCCTCGTGATGCATAAGTTAAGCAATATGGCTGTGAGTAATCACTATTAGATTTCTCTACAATGTGTTTGTGTCATGATTGATTCACTATTTGTTCTAACTTTGATGGTCCATGTATGTAGGTTTGTCCGAAGAGCTTTCACGGAGGTTTATGCTTTGATGCTGCTTGATGTGCATGAGAAATTAGCAGGTAGTATGTGTTCATAAGATTTTTTATGTCATTAAAATATTTATTCCCCGTTGCAACGCACGGGCGATGTCCTAGTAATATATACATTTGTTAATGGATTAATCGTTGCACGTAGCGCCGGGAGGTACTAATAACGAGCGTGACGCACCGAGCCTTTCGTGTTGGGCCGGCCCATGTAGCAACTCGCAGCTACTGTAGCAGTTCAAATATGCTGTAATGTTTTCACCTTTTATGAAAGCACTTTAAAAAAAATGTTCGAAGTGTAAAAAAAACCAATACAGTAATACTAATAAATTAATAATCACTCTCGGATTTGTTTTCACAGTAATAGTTATTATAGTATTTTTAAATGATAAATGATTTCAGCCAGAATTGTTGGGATGGCCGAGTGGTCTAAGGCGGCACATTAAGGGTGTGTTCCGAAAGGTCGTGGGTTCGAATCCCACTCTCAACAAATAAATATTTTTTTTCTTTCTACAAAACGTTTTCCCCTTATACACTATATAATATATAAATTTGTTAATGGATTATTCGTTGCACGTAGCGCCGGGAGCTACTAATAACGAGCGTGACGCACCGAGCCTTTCGTGTTGGGCCGGCCCATGTCGCAACTCGCAGCTACTGTAGCAGTTCAAATATGCTGTAAAGTTTTCACCTTTTATGAAAGCAGTTTTAAAAAAATGTTCGAAGTGTAAAAAAAAACCAACACAGTAATACTAATAAATTAATAATCACTCTCGGATTTGTTTTCACAGTAATAGTTATTATAGTATTTTTTAAATGATAAATGATGTTATCCAGAATTGTTGGGATGGCCGAGTGGTCTAAGGCGGCACATTAAGGGTGTGTTCCGAAAGGTCGTGGGTTCGAATCCCACTCCCAACAAATAAATAATTTTTTCTTTCTACAAAACGTTTTCCCCTTATACACTATATATTATATAAATTTGTTAATGGATTATTCGTTGCACGTAGCGCCGGGAGCTACTAATAACGAGCGTGACGCACCGAGCCTTTCGTGTTGGGCCGGTCCATGTAGCAACTCGCAGCTACTGTAGCAGTTCAAATATGCTGTAATGTTTTCACCTTTTATGAAAGCAGTTTTAAAAAAATGTTCCAAATGTAAAAAAAAACCAATACAGTAATACTAATAAATTAATAATCACTCTCGGATTTGTTTTCATAGTAATAGTTATTATAGTATTTTTTAAATGATAAATGATTTTGTCCAGAATTGTTGGGATGGCCGAGTGGTCTAAGGCGGCACATTAAGGGTGTGTTCCGAAAGGTCGTGGGTTTGAATCCCACTCTCAACAAACAAATTTATTTTTTTCTCTACAAAACGTTTTCTCCTTTATTAGTATAACTCTTTTTAGTTTTTTCTTACTAACCAGCGCCGGGAGGTACTATTCCGAGCGTGACGCCTTTTACAACGTTTCGTCTTGGGTCGGCCCATTTAGTAGCGGGTTTATGTAGCAACTCGCGGAACTGTAGCAGTTCAATATGTTGTAATGATTTCACCTTTTATAAAATCATTTTTCTAAAATGTTCGAAATTGAAAAAAATAATCGCTACATAACAATATATTAATAATCTCTGTCGTTTTTTCCCCGGAATAATCGTAATTAAATTATTTATTAAATAATATATATTGTTATCCACAACTGTTGGGATGGCCGAGTGGTCTAAGGCGGCACATTAAGGGTGTGTTCCGAAAGGTCGTGGGTTTGAATCCCACTCTCAACAAATAAATATATTTCTTTTCTCTACAAAACGTTTTCCCCTTTATTTATTAGCATATATATATTTTTAGTTTTTAGTAACCAGCATCAGGATCTACCATTCCCAACAGGACGTTTGCCTTCAGACGGCCCCTGTAGCAACAAGTTATGTATACACTTGAGGCTACTGTATCAGCCCAATCTTTTGTAATGTTTTCCCCACAAAACATTTTCCCCTTTATATATTATCATATATATATATATATATATATATATATATATATATATATATATATATATATTTAGTTTTTTAGTAACCAGCACCAGGATCTACCATTCCCAACAGGGCGTTTGGTCTTCGGATGGCCCATGTAGCAGCAGGTTATGTAGCAACTCGAGGCTACTGTAGCAGCCCAATATGTTGTAATGTTTTCACCTTTTATAAAATCATTTTTCTAAAATGTTCAAACTGGAAAAAAATCGGTACATTAACAATATATTAATAATCACTGTCGTGTTTTCCTCCGGAATAATAGTGATTAATTTATTTATGAAATAATATATATTATTATCCACAACTGTTGGGATGGCCGAGTGGTCTAAGAGCATCTCCACTAGGCTCCCCAAGACGCCCCCCCAAGCACCTTTTTTTAGCGCCGGTTGTAAAAAATGCTCCCAGTCACGCCCCCACACCCTCGTTTTGCGCCGGATTTCAGCGAAATCAGCGCCGGCGACCCCGGCAAAACCCAGCGCCCAGGGAGGCATTTGGGATGCCCGACGCTACTTTTCTTGCATGCAAACCCCACCAGCCAGCCTCTCTACTCCCTCTCTCTCCCCTTTTTCACGGCCCACCCCACCCACTTGCAAAAGAATTTATCTCCTCTCTCTCCATGGCGGCAAGCGTAGCTCCTCGCTCGGCCGCTCGCCCGCCACGCCTCGGCGCCGTCTCCTTCTTGACCCGAGCCTCCTCGCCGCCCGCGCTCACCGCGCGCCCTCACCACGCCTCCTCGCCCGCTCCCTTGCAGGCTGGGCGAAGCAGGCAGCCCGGGCGAGGCAGGCGCAGGACAGGCGTGCCCTCGGGCGCCCAGGGCGGCACGCGCCGGCGACCTGAGCGTGGCGGAGGAGGCAGGCGTCTTAACCTCGTCCACGACCTCGAAGGAGCGGAGGGAGTTGATGTTGGAGAGCGCATGATGAAGGCGACGCTGCGGGCCTCGCGGGCGAGCGCGCGGGCCATGACGCGGCGCACGATCTCCTCCGCGCGGGCCATGACGCGAACGCGAGGCACACGGCGAGGGCGAGGAGCAGGCCGACGTGAGGTCCCGGCGGAGCGCTGGCGGCGTAGCTGGCGCGGGCGACTAGGCGAGCACGGGCGGGCGGCGTCAGGCGCTGCATGCGAAGCGGGTCAGACCCGGAGCGCCAGACGCGTGAAGGGGAGGCGCGCTGGCATGGCCAGGAAGGAGCTCCGGTGTGCGTGGCGGAAAGGAGCTCCGGTGGGGGTGCAGGCGCCACGTTGCCTTGTGAACTCGCGCCACGCCGCTCCCCTCCTCCTCGCCCACCTCCCTCTGTTTGGCCGGGCCGGGCGTTGAAGTCGATGGCGTGAAGGGTGGAGGAGAGCAGCGCGGAAGGCCGTGGCGGAGGCGCAGGCTCGGCAGCCAGGCTTGGACGCGGCGCCGGGCGGCCCCGTGCAGGCGACCGCGGCGAGGAGGAGCAGGAGGAGGAGGCGGCGATGGAGTGGGGTGGGAGTGTGCGATGGGCAACGAGTGGATAAAAATGTGTCCCAGGCTTCAAGTTTTGTGGCAGCCCCAGTGGCGAAAAAAATGCCTCTGGGGGCTTAACGGCCGGAGATGCTCTAAGGCAGCACATTAAGGGTGTGTTCTGAAAGGTCGTGGGTTCGAATCCCACTCTCAACAAATAAATATAATTTTGTTTCTCTACAAAATGTTTTCCCCTTTGTTTATTAGCATATATATATATATATATAGTTTTTTAGTAACCAGCACCGGGATCTACCATTCCGAACAGGACGTTTCCTCTTCGGACGGCCCATGTAGCAGCAAGTTATGTAGCAACTCGAGGCTACTGTAGCAGCCCAATATGTTGCTGTTGAGTGGCTAGACAGCGGCTCCCCTCTAATTAGGGTTTGTTTTCCTCCCGGTGGCGCCTCGGCATCGACGTGGAGACCTCGATCCCCTCTGCCTCCCACATTCGATCGCTGGCGTCCTTGGAACCGGTGTTTTCTCGGGCAAGAGATCCAACAATGGGCTCGACGTCTGCGTCTGATGCGGCGACGAGCGAGATGGAAGCGATGATGAAGGAGCTAGGGCTGAAGGAAGATGATCTGGTGGACGTGGTTGTGGAAGATGGCGACATCCCAGAGGAGGTTGCCCGCTGGATGGCCATAGCTCGCTGAACACGGACAAACAGTACAGCCAATACTGGTTCTATCGTAATATGCGAGTTGCCTGGGATCTAGCAAGGGAGGTAAAATTCCGTCCACTCGAAGAAAACCTATACACACTGCAATTCTCCTGCCTGGGTGATTGGGAGAGAGTAATGGAAGATGGACCATGGGCGTTCAAGGGCAAGGCAGTCGTCATAGAGCCGTATGATGGAATCACCAGGCCATCACCGATAGAGCTGAACAAGATTGAGATGTGGATCCAGATTCACGACCTACCAGAGCTCTTTTTTGGCGAGAATCAAAGTGGATGTTACAAAACCCCTAAAGAATGCGGTGTCTCTTGTGATAAAGAGGAAGAGGGAGATCTTCCGGGTGAAGTACGAGAGGTTGCCAGACTGGTGTGTTGTTTGTGGCATGCTAGGGCACTTGTACAAAGAGTGCGGCAATGGGATCCATCCCCCTTCGGCACTAGTTTTTAAAAACTTTCAAGCTGAATGGTTCAAAGGTCTGTGTCGTGGGCCCGGAGCTGGAAGCTCGACAGGGGCAGGCAGAGGCAGAGGCCGAGCAGGCCGTGGTGCAGGTCGTGGGAGGAGCCAAAGAAGCATTCCAGAGTGGATGGAGCAGGATGAGGCTAACCCTAGACCAGATGATGCACTGATGAGAGAAGCTGAGAGCAACAGGAAGCGTGGATCTATGCAAGTGAACATGGGAAGCCCGGTCGAACCAGAACATGCAGCAACAATAAGCAACAGTGGACAGCAACTCCTCACTTTGCTTCCGCCGGTTGTTCCCCTAGACCAGATTCCAAGCAAGAACCAAAGAGGACCAAGGCCACGGTGATGATGTTTGAGCAAGGAAATATGAAGTCTACAGTCAGCAACAACCTATCCAATGCATGTTTGGCAGGCTCCTCGAGGAGTCACGCCGAGTGTAATGAGTTACTTATGCTGGAACTGTCGCGGAGCTGGCAAACCCGCGATAGTGCGTGAGCTTCGCAATCTAGCAAGGCAATTTGCCCCTCGATCCTTTGCATTGTTGAAACTCAAATCGAGGGCTCCAGGGTGGAGGATATGGTTGTATCTTTAGGTTATAATAAAAAAATTGTTGTAAGTAGCTCCGGTAGGAGCGAAGGACTTGGAATCTTTTGGAATGAGGAAATAAAGCTTGAAATTTTAGGGTATTCGAAGTATCATATTGATGCTTTGGTGGGTGAGCTTGTTGACATACCAACTAGAGTCACTTTTGTATATGGCGAAGCCCAGGTCAACGAACGTTACAAAACATGGGACACACTACAAGGTATTGTTGGATCTTCCAACCTGTCTTGGGTGGTACTAGGTGACTTCAATGAAGTGCTTCATGGGCACGAACATGATGGAGTGGGGATGAGAAACCAGGCGCAGATGGATGGCTTTCGGCATGCACTTGATACGTATGGCTTATCGGATATTGGATACATTGGTAACAACTGGACTTGCACTAGTGCAGAACCAGCCTTTAGTGCCGGTTCGTGACGGCCTTTAGTGCCGGTTCGCCAACCGGCACTAAAGAGTGGGGACTAAAGGTCCCCCCTGTTGGAAAAATATGCCCTAGAGGCAATAATAAAATGGTTATTATTATATTTCCTCATTCATGATAATTGTCTATTATTCATGCTATAATTGTGTTATCCGGAAATCGTAATACATGTGTGAATACATAGACCACAACATGTCCCTAGTGAGCCTCTAGTTGACTAGCTCGTTTATCAATAGATGGTCACGGTTTCCTGACCATGGACATTGGATGTCATTGATAACGGGATCACATCATTGGGAGAATGATGTGATGGACAAGACCCAATCCTAAGGATAGCACAAGATGGTGTAGTTCGTTTGCTAGAGCTTTTCCAATGTCAAGTATCATTTCCTTAGACCATGAGATCGTGTAACTCCCGGATGCCGTAGGAGTGCTTTGGGTGTACCAAACGTCACAACGTAACTGGGTGACTATAAAGGTATACTACAGGTATCTCCGAAAGTGTCTGTTGGGTTGACACGGATCAAGACTGGGATTTGTCACTCCGTATGACGGAGAGGTATCTCTGGGCCCACTCGGTAATGCATCATCATAATGATCTCAAAGTGACTAAGTGGTTGGTCACGGGATCATGCTTTACGATACGAGTAAAGTGACTTGCCGGTAACGAGATTGAACGAGGTATTGAGATACCGACGATCGAATCTCGGGCAAGTAACGTACCGATTGACAAAGGGAATTGTATACGGGATTACTTGAATCCTCGACATCATGGTTCATTCGATGAGATCATCGTGGAACACGTGGGAGCCAACATGGGTATCCAGATCCCGCTGTTGGTTATTGGCCGGAGAGTCGTCTCGGTCATGTCTGCGTGTCTCCCGAACCCGTAGGGTCTACACACTTAAGGTTCGGTGATGCTAGGGTTGTAGAAATATTAGTATGCGGTAACCCGAAAGTTGTTCGGAGTCCCGGATGAGATCCCGGACGTCACGAGGAGTTCCGGAATGGTCCAGAGGAGAAGAATTGTATATAGGAAGTCTAGTCTCGGCCACCGGGAAAGTTTCGGGGGTTACCGGTATTGTACCGGGACCATCGAAAGGGTCCCGGGGGTCCACCGGGTGGGGCCACCTATCCCGGAGGGCTCCATGGGCTGAATTGGGAGGGAACCAGCCTGGTGGGCTGGTGCTCCCCCTTGGGCCTCCCCTGCGCCTAGGGTCGGAAACCCTAGGGGTGGGGGGCGCCCAATTGGCTTGGGGGTAAGCCACCCCCCGTGGGCGCCGCCCCCGTGGGATCCAGTCACTAGGGGCCGGGCGCCCCGACCCCTATATAAAGAGGGGAGGGAGGGCTGCGCACCCTAGTCCTGGCGCCTCCCTCTCCCTCGCAACACCTCTCCCTCTCACCGAAGCTTGGCGAAGCCTGCCGAGATCACCGCTACTTCCACCACCACGCCGTTGTGCTGCTGGATCTCCATCAACCTCTCCTTCCCCCTTGCTGGATCAAGAAGGAGGAGACGTCTTCCCCAACCATACGTGTGTTGAACGCGGTGGTGCCGTCCGTTCGGCACTAGGATATTCGATGATTTGGATCACGGCATTTAGTACGACTCCCTCAACCCCGTTCTCTTGAACGCTTCCGCTCATGAGCTACAAGGGTATGTAGATGCACTCCTCTCTCGTTGCTAGATGACTCCATAGATTGATCTTGGTGAAGCGTGAGAAAATTTTATTTTCTGCAACGTTCCCCAACAAAGGGCATCATGAGCTAGGTCTAGGCGTAGTTTTCTATGCACGAGTAGAACACAAGTTGTTGTGGGCGTAGATCATGTCAATTTACTTGCCGCTACTAGTCTTATCTTGATTCGGTGGCATGGTGGGATGAAGCGGCCCGGACCGACCTTACACGTACGCTTACGTGAGACAGGTTCCACCGACTAACATGCACTAGTTGCATAAGGTGGCTAGTGGGTGTCTGTCTCTCCCACTTTAGTCGGATCGGATTCGATGAAAAGGGTCCTTATGAAGGGTAAATAGAAATTGGCATATCACCTTGTGGCTTTTACGTAGGTAAGAAACGCCCTTGCTAGAACCCTATTGCAGCCATCGTAAAAACATGCAACAACAATTAGAGGACGTCTAACTTGTTTTTGCAGCATATGCCTTGTGATGTGATATGGCCAAAAGATTGTGATGAATGATATATATGTGATGTATGAGATCATGTTCTTGTAATAGGAATCACGACTTGCATGTCGATGAGTATGACAACCGGCAGGAGCCATAGGAGTTGTCTTAATTATTGTATGACCTGCGTGTCAATGAATAAATGCCATGTAATTACTTTACTTTATTGCTAAACCGTTAGCCATAGTAGTAGAAGTAATAGTTGGCGAACAACTTCATGGAGACACGATGATGGATATCATGATGATGGAGATCATGGTGTCATGCCGGTGACGAAGATGATCATGGCGCCCTGAAGATGGAGATCAAAGGAGAAATATGATATTGGCCATATCATGTCACTATTTTGATTGCATGTGATGTTTATCATGTTTTGCATCTTATTTGCTTAGAACGACGGTAGTAAATAAGATGATCCCTCATAATAATTTCAAGAAAGTGTTCCCCCTAACGGTCTTGCCGTTCTGCGAAAGTTCGTTGTTTCAAGCACCACGTGATGATCGGGTGTGATAGATTCTAACGTTCACATACAACGGGTGTAAGACAGATTTACACATGCAAAACACTTAGGTTGACTTGACGAGCCTAGCATGTACAGACATGGCCTCGGAACACAAGAGACCGGAAGGTCGAACATGAGTCGTATGGAAGATACGATCAACATGGAGATGTTCACCGATGATGACTAGTCCGTCTCACGTGATGATCGGACACAGTCTAGTTGAGTCGGATCATGTATCACTTAGATGACTAGAGGGATGTCTAATCTGAGTGGGAGTTTATTAAATAATTTGATTAGATGAACTTAATTATCATGAACTTAGTCTAAAAACCTTTGCAAAATGTCTTGTAGATCAAATGGCCAACGCTCATGTCAACCTCAACTTCAACGCATTCCTAGAGAAAACCAAGCTGAAAGATGATGGCAGCAACTATTCGGATCGGGTCCTAACCCGAGGATCATCCTCATAGCTGCCAAGAAAGCATATGTCCTAGAAGTACCGCTAGGTGAAGCACGCATCGAGAGAACCAAGACGTTATGAACGCTTGGCAGTCACGTCTTGATGATTACTCCCTCGTTCGGTGCGGCATGCTTTACAGCCTTAGAACCGGGCTCCAAAGGCGTTTTGAGCAACACGAGCATATGAGATGTTCAAGAGCGGAAAATGGTTTTCCAAGCTCATGCCCGGTTGAGAGATATGAAGTCTCCGACAAGTTCTACAGTTGTAAGATGGAGGAAAATAGTTCTGTCACTGAGCACATACTCAAAATGTCTGGGTTGCACAACCGCTTGTCCCAGCTGGACATTAACCTCCCGGACGAGGCGGTCATTGGAAGAATCCTTCAGTCGCTCCCACCTAGCTATAAGAGCTTTGTGATGAACTACAATATGCAGGGGATGGTGAAAACTATTCCTGAAGTATTTTCAATGCTGAAATCGGCGGAGGTAGAAATCAAAAAGGAGCATCAAGTGTTGATGGTCAATAAAACCACTAGTTTCAAGAAAGGCAAGGGTAAGAAGAACTTCAAGAAGGACGGCAAGGGAGTTGCCGCGCCCGCAAACCAGTTGCCGAGAAGAAGCCAAAGAATGGACCCAAGCCCGAGACCGAGTGCTTTTATTGCAAGGGAAAGGGACACCGAAGCGGAACTGCCCCAAATACTTAGCGGACAAGAAGGCCGGCAACACTAAAGGTATATGTGATATACATGTAATTGATGTGTACCTTACCGATTACTGTAGTAGCTCCCCGGTATTTGATACCGTGTGGTTGCTCATATTCAGTAACTCAAAGCAGGAACTGCGGAATAAGCAGAGACTGGCGAAGGACGAGGTGACGGCGCGCTGCCGAATGGTTCCAAGGTCGATGTGATCGCCGTCGGCACGCTACCTCTACAATTTACCTACAGGATTAGTTTTAAACCTCAATAATTGTTATTTAGTGCCAGCTTTGAGCATGAACATTGTATCTGGATCTCATTTAATACGAGATGGCTACTCATTTAAATCCAAGAATAATGGTTGTTCTATTTATATGAGAGATATGTTTTATGGTCATGCCTCGCTGGTCAATGGTTTATTCTTGATGAATCTCGAACGTGATGTTACACATATTCATAGTGTGAATACCAAAAGATGTAAGGTTGATAACGATAGTCCCACATACTTGTAGCACTGCCGCCTTGGTCACATTGGTGTCAAGCGCATGAAGAAGTTCCATCTTTGATGGACTTTTAGAGTCTCTCGATTATGAATCATTTGACACATGCGAACCATGCCTCATGGGCAAAATGACCAAGACTCCGTTCTCCGGAACAATGGAGCGAGCAACCAACTTATTGGAAATCATACATACCGATGTGTGCGGTCCAATGAGTGTTGAGGATCGCGGAGGCTATCGTTATGTTCTCACTCTCACTGATGACTTGAGTAGATATGGGTATGTCTACTTGATGAAACACAAGTTTGAGACCTTTGAAAAGTTCAAGGAATTTCAGAATGAGGTAGAGAATCAACGTGACCGAAAGATAAAGTTCTTACGATCAGATCGTGGGGGAGAATATTTAAGTCACGAATTTGGTATGCACTTAAGGAAATGTGAAATCGTTTCACAACTCGCGCCTACCGAACACCTGAGCGTAACGGTGTGTCCGAACGTCGTAATCACACTCTATTGGATATGGTGCGATCTATGATGTCACTCACCGATTTACCGCTGTCATTTTGGGCATACGCTCTAGAGACAACTACATTCACTTTAAATAGGGCACCGTCTAAATCCGTTGAGACGACACCGTATGAATTATGGTTTGGGAAGAAACCTAAGCCGTCGTTTCTAAAAGTTTGGGGATGTGATGCTTATGTCAAGAAATTTCAACCTGAAAAGCTCGAACCCAAGTCGGAAAAAATGTGTCTTCATAGGATACCCTAAGGAAACCATTGGGTATACCTTCTACCTCAGGTCCGAAGGCAAGATCTTTGTTGCCAAGAATGGGTCCTTTCTGGAGAAAGAGTTTCTCTCGAAAGAAGTAAGTGGGAGGAAAGTGGAACTTGATGAAGTACTACCTCTTGAACCGGAAAGTAGCGCAGCTCAGGAAGATGTTCCTGTGGTGCCTGCACCGACCAAAGAGGAAGTTAATGATGATGATCAAGGTACTTCGGATCAAGTTACTACTGAACTTCGTAGGTCCATGAGGACACGTTCCACACCAAAGTGGTATGGAGACCCTGTCCTGGAAATCATGTTGTTAGACAACGGTGAACCTTCGAACTATGAAGAAGCAATGGCGGGCCCAGATTCCAACAAATGGCTTGAAGCCATGCAATCCGAGATAGGATCCATGTATGAAAACAAAGTATGGACTTTGACAGACTTGCCCGATGATCGGCGAGCGATAGAAAACAAATGGATCTTTAATAAGAAGACGGACGCGGATGGTAATGTTACCATCTATAAAGCTCGACTTGTCGCTAAGGGTTATCGACAAGTTCAAGGGGTTGACTACGATGAGACTTTCTCTCCAGTAGCGAAGCTGAAGTCCGTCCGAATCATGTTAGCAATTGCCGCATACAATGATAATTAGATATGGAAAATGGACGTCAAAACTGCAATCCTAAACGGCTATCTTAAGGAAGAACTGTATATGATGCAGCGGAAGGTTTTATCGATCCCGAGAATGCTAACAAGGTATGCAAACTCCAGCGATCCATTTATGGGCTGGTGCAAGCATCTCGGAGTTGGAACATTCGCTTTGATGAGATGATCAAAGCGTTTGGGTTTATGCTTGAGACTTATGGAGAAGCATGCGTTTACAAGAAAGTGAGTGGGAGCTCAGAGCATTTCTCATATTATATGTAGATGACATACGTTTGATGGGAAATGATATAGAACTTTTGGACAGCATTAAGGCCTACTTGAATAAGTGTTTTTCAATGAAGGACCTTGGAGAAGCTGCTTACATATTAGGCATCAAGATCTATAGAGATAGATCGAGACGCCTCATAGGTCTTTCACAAAGCACATACCTTGATAAGATATTGAAGAAGTTCAATATGGATCAGTCCAAGAAGGGGTTCTTGCCTGTGTTGCAAGGTATGAAATTGAGCTCGGCTCAATGTCCGACCATGGCAGAAGATAGAGAAAAGATGAGTGTCGTCCCCTATGCCTCAGCCATAGGGTCTATCATGTATGCAATGCTGTGTACCAGACCCGATGTAAACCTTGCCGTAAGTTTGGTAGGAAGGTACCAAAGTAATCCCGGCATGGAACACTGGACAACGGTCAAGAATATCCTGAAGTACCTGAAAAGGACTAAGGATATGTTTCTTGTATATGGAGGTGACGAAGAGCTCGTCAGAAGGGTTACGCCGACGCTTAGCTTCGACACAGATCTGGATGACTCCAAGTCACAAACCGGATACGTGTATATTTTGAATGGAGGGGCGATGGTAGTGCGATTTGCAAGCAAAGCGTCGTGGCGGGATCTACATGTGAAGCGGAGTACATGGCAGCCTCGGAGGCAGCGCATGAAGCAATCTGGATGAAGGAGTTCATCACCGACGAGGAATCATACCCAATGCATCCGGCCAATCACCCTCTTCTCGTGACAACACCGGAGCTATTGCCCTTGCCAAGGAGCCTGTGTTTCACAAGAAGACCAGGCACATCAAGCCTCGCTTCAACTCCATTCGTGAAAATGTTCAAGATGGAGACATAGATATTTGCAAAGTGCATACGGATCTGAATGTCGCAGATCCGTTGACTAAACCTCTTCCATGAAAGCAAAACATGATCAACACCGTAACTCTATGGGTGTTCGATTCATCACAATGTAACTGGATTATTGACTCTAGTGCAAGTGGGAGACTGTTGGAAATATGCCCTAGAGGCAATAATAAAATGGTTATTATTATATTTCCTCGTTCATGATAATTGTCTATTATTCATGCTATAATTGTGTTATCCGGAAATTGTAATACATGTGTGAATACATAGACCACAACATGTCCCTAGTGAGCCTCTAGTTGACTAGCTCGTTTATCAATAGATGGTCACGGTTTCCTGACCATGGACATTGGATGTCATTGATAACGGGATCACATCATTGGGAGAATGATGTGATGGACAAGACCCAATCCTAAGGATAGCACAAGATCGTGTAGTTCGTTTGCTAGAGCTTTTCCAATGTCAAGTATCATTTCCTTAGACCATGAGATCGTGTAACTCCCGGATGCCGTAGGAGTGCTTTGGGTGTACCAAACGTCACAACGTAACTGGGTGACTATAAAGGTATACTACAGGTATCTCCGAAAGTGTCTGTTGGGTTGACATGGATCAAGATCGATTTTTCACTCCGTATGACGGAGAGGTATCTCTGGGCCCACTCGGTAATGCATCATCATAATGATCTCAAAGTGACTAAGTGGTTGGTCACGGGATCATGCTTTACGATACGAGTAAAGTGACTTGCCGGTAACGAGATTGAACAAGGTATTGGGATACCGACAATCGAATCTCGGGCAAGTAACGTACCGATTGACAAAGGGAATTGTATACGGGGTTACTTGAATCCTCGACATCGTGGTTCATTCAATGAGATCATCGTGGAACACGTGGGAGCCAACATGGGTATCCAGATCCCGCTGTTGGTTATTGGCCGGAGAGTCGTCTCGGTCATGTTCAAGGTGTCTCGAACCCGTAGGGTCTACACACTTAAGGTTCGGTGATGCTAGGGTTGTAGAAATATTAGTATGCGGTAACCCGAAAGTTGTTCGGAGTCTCGGATGAGATCCGGGACGTCACGAGGAGTTCCGGAATGGTCCGGAGGAGAAGAATTGTATATAGAAAGTCTAGTTTTGGCCACCGGGAAAGTTTCGGGGGTTACCGGTATTGTACCGGGACCACCGGAAGGGTCCCGGGGGTCCACCGGGTGGGGCCACCTATCCCGGAGGGCTCCATGGGCTGAATTGGGAGGGGGAACCAGCCCCTGGTGGTCTGGTGCGCCCCTTGCCTCCCCGCGCCTAGGGTTGGAAACCCTAGGGGTGGGGCGCCCACTTGGCTTGGGGGCAAGCCACCCCTTGGCCGCCCCTTGAGATCCAATCTCTAGGGGGCCGGGCGCCTGAACCCCTATATAAAGAGGGGGGAGGGAGGGCTGCGCACCCTAGTCCCTGGTGCCTCCCTCTCCCCTCGCAACACCTCTCCCTCTCGCTGAGCTTGGCGAAGCCCTGCCGAGATCACCGCTACTTCCACCACCACGCCACGTTGTCTTCTGGATCTCCATCAACCTCTCCTTCCCCTTGCTGGATCAAGAAGGAGGAGACGTCTTCCCTCAACCATACGTGTGTTGAACGCGGAGGTGCCGTCTGCTCGGCACTAGGATCTTCGATGATTTGGATCACGGCAGTACGACTCCCTCAACCCCGTTCTCTTGAACGCTTCCGCTCGCGAGCTACAAGGGTATGTAGATGCACTCCTCTCTCTCGTTGCTAGATGACTCCATAGATTGATCTTGGTGAAGCGTAGAAAAATTTTATTTTCTGCAACGTTCCCCAACAGTGGCATCATGAGCTAGGTCTATGCGTAGTTTTCTATGCACGAGTAGAACACAAGTTGTTGTGGGCGTAGATCATGTCAATTTACTTGCCGCTACTAGTCTTATCTTGATTCAGCGGCATGGTGGGATGAAGCGGCCCGGACCGACCTTACACGTACGCTTACGTGAGACAGGTTCCACCGACTAACACGTATGCTTACGCCGGCGACGACGGTCTTGGCGACGGCAACGGCGCAATGCCGGCGTCGGCGTCGGAGATCGATGTCGCGTGAGAGAAGTGGAACGAAGTGGTCAACGATAACTGAATTTTCGTAAGTGCCATATATATAGGAGGGGCCTTTAGTACCGGTTGGAGCCACCAGCCGGTACTAAAGGCCAATTTTGGCCAGCCCAAGCGGCGGGAAACGAGGGCCTTTAATACCGGTTGGTGGCTCCAACCGGTACTAAAGGGCAACGCATTAGTACCGGTTGGAGCCACCAACCGGTACTAATGGTCGTGCGCCTCACCGCACCGGGCGCTATTTTTAGTCCCACTCGCCGAGCCGAAGGGCGACGCACTTGTTTATAAACCTAGCCGCTGCCCATTCGAACTCCTCTATATAGCAAAGCTTACAGGCCTAACTAGGCACGCCGCCTGTGAGCCTCTTGGCCCTTCCAGGCCTGAATTTGCACACCCTAGGTCTGGCAGGCCCACCGGGCAGCGCCCCAACAATTTTTTATAGAATTTTTTTCTTTTCTGCATTATTTATTTTCTTCTATTTATTTTTGAGTAATTTTTTTATATAGTTTTTTCTTTTCTGCTTTACTTTTTTCTTCTATTTATTTCTGAGTAGTTTTTTTTGTTGTATTTAGTTTATTTGTGAATATTTTTGCTTTATATAATTTTTTTCTTTTCTGCATTATTTATTTTCTTTTATTTATTTTTGAGTATTTTTATATAGTTTTTTCTTTTCTGCTTTATTTTTTTCTTCTATTTATTTCTAAGTAGTTTTTTTTTGCTGTATTTAGTTTCTTTGTGAATATTTTTGATTTATATAGTTTTTTTCTTTTCTGCATTATTTATTTTCTTCTATTTATTGCTTTATATAGTTTCTTTTCAGAGTTCGTTTTGCTGTTATTTACTGTTTCACGGTCATTTAGCTCTCTGAACAAATTGCTGGGATTTTCATTTTCACGGTCATTTAGCTCTGATCTAAACAAGTCGGTGACTGAATAACAACAAATGATGTCAGAACGTGTTGGAAATTGATGACGCCGCTTCGAATGCTGCATAATGCCGCTCAAAAAAGTCTGGAGTTCAAATAAGTTAAAAAAATGAAGTGCTCGTGTAACTGATGAGTTCTCGTCCGAAACCGGTGAAGACTCATATTGAGTCCACAAATTATACACACAGAGTTCAATGAAGACCAAATGCTTGTGATAGTTTGAAAATAACATATTTAAATTATGCATCTGAACACAGAAAAAATACATTGATCAAGACCGCCTTTCAGCCAAAACGCAGCCATCGCTATGAGAAGTACATATAAAAATACATTGATCATCAATGATCTTTTGTATAGAATCTAAATTGTCAATAGGAATCTACCACCGATTTAAGAACCGCAAGGACTCCTATTGCAGCCACAGATCCTACACATAGAGTTCAATGAAGACCAAATGCTTGTGATAGTTTGAGAAGTAACATATTTAAGGTGGTCAAATTCTTGCTAGGGGAGCGAGGTGGGACTAAAAATAGCCCCTGCCACAACCTCTTTAGTACCGTTTCGTGGCACGAACCGGTACTATAGATGCTGGTGCCCGACCAGCATCTTTAGTACCGGTTCGTGGCACGAACCGGTACTAAAGATTCGCACTGAACCGGTATTAAAGGTCTCCTCCCGCCTAGTCATTTGAACCGGCACTAATGGACGCATTAGTGCCGGCTCATATACAAACCGGTACTAATGTTTCTCATATTTGACCCTTTTTCTACTAGTGTTGGGAGAAGAAGGTGACTGGAGGCACGTTCACTAGAGTGCGATTGGACAGAGCGGTGGCTAATCCAGCATGGAGCATTGCCTTCCCATCGGCCGTTCTTGAGCACAAACTAGCAGCATCTTCGGATCACGTGCGATCCTTCTCACGCTTCTGAGACATGCATGCATGCAGGAGGGCCACACGGGCCTTTAAATATGAGCTGGCCTGGGAACGAGAAGAATCTTTGGCGACAGCGTTGGCAGAAGGATGGGAAAAAGGCAACGTAGACTCGATGCAATCATTGCATGATAAGCTACAGTCAGTGGCGGGAGACTTGAGCACCTGGGAGCGATCGCGTTTTGGCAACGTACGACAAGAAATCACCCGCCTCAAGCTGCAGCTACAGGAGTTCCGAGGGACCCCGGGGAGAGCCGGGCCTACACATGCTGAAACCAAGGTCCGTGGATAGGCTGGTTGAACTATACCACAGAGAGGAGATCCTCTGGCGTCAAAGGGCGAGGCTGGAGTGGCTTGTTCATGGCGACAAAAATACGTATTTTTTCATTTGCGAGCCAGCAAGAAGGAGGAAAAACCAAATAAAACAGCTTCAACGTCCGGATGGCCAGGTGATAGATAATAAGGAGGAAATGGAGGCGATGACCACGTCCTTCTATAAAAACCTCTACACCTTAGAGGGGGTCTTAAACATGGAACAAGTTCTTGACACGGTCCCATCCAAGGTGACGCAAGCAATGAACGATTCTCTCAACGCCCCGTATAGTGCTGATGAGGTTAAAAAGCTCTATTCCAGATGTTTCGGTGAAGGCACCTGGTCCAGATGGTTTCAAAGACACTTCTTCCAAATCACTAGGACCTATGTGGCAGCGATGTGACAAAGGTGGTGATCAAAATTGTGGAGGGCACCGAATCTGCGGAGAGTATCAATGAGACTATCCTGGTCCTAATCTCCAAGGTAAAAAACCCCAACTTTGTTAACACAATTTCGACCCATTAGTCTGCGCAATGTCTTATACAAGATAGCATCAAAGGTGATCTCTAACCGCCTGAAGTTAGTGTTACCTGACATCATTTCTAAGGAGCAGTCGGCCATTGTCCCGGGGAGGCTGATTACTGACAACATCATAGCTGCGTATGAATGTTTACACTTCATGAAGAGAAACAAGGCCAAGAAACATCAATCATGTGCGCTCAAACTTGACATGATGAAAGCATATGACAGAGTTGAATGGGCATATCTTCGTGCCATTATGCTCAAGTTGGGCTTCTCTGAAAACTGGGTAGATATTGTCATGGGCTTGGTTAGCACAGTTTCCTTTTCAGTTATGTTTAATGGCAAAAAGTTAGAAGAATCCAAGCCATCTCGAGGAATCAGACAAGGGGACCCGATATCTCCATACTTGTTCTTGATAGTAGCAGAGGGCCTTTCATGCCTCCTAAAATCCACAGACGAGTCATCAAATATACATGGTTTACAGGTAGCACATTCTGCGCCACCAGTAAACCACCCCCTTTTCGCTGATGACAGCCTGCTGTTTTTCAAGGCCAACGGTGTGGGTGCTACCGAGGTGAACCTAGCTCGAAGCTTCTTTCATCACGCTTCAGGTCGAGGATCAATTATAATAAATCTTCAATCCTTTTCAGCAAAGGGGTTCCAGATAGCACACGTTTGGAGATAAAAACGATGTTGAATGTTCCAAATGAGACGTTGAATGAAAAATACCTTGGCATGTCGTCTGATATTGGTACTTCAAAAAGTGGGGCTTTTAAGTATCTGAAAGACCGACTTTGGAGCAAGGTGCAGGGGTGGATCGAGAATTGCATGTCTACGGCAGGCAAGGAGGTCCTAGTAAAAGCAGTTGCACAATCGGTCCCTGTCTTTTCCATGTCATGTTTCAAGTTACCGACAGGATTATGTGAGCACCCTAATATGTCAATCAGGAAGTTTTGGTGGGGCTCAAAGGAAGGCAAAAGAAAACCACACCGGGTCTCTTGGGAAACTATGACTCAAATTGAAGGGCATGGGCGGTCTTGGTTTTAAAGATTTGAACTTTTAACCTGGCTATGTTGGCAAAGCAGGCATGGCGACTTTTGCAGAACCCAACTCTCTCAAAGGTGCAGATTACTAAAGAGCATATACTATCCGAATGGTGATATCCTGCAAGCTTCTTTGGGGGGTCACCCGAGCCAGATATGGAGATCAATAATCGAGGGATGTGACGTTTTGAAATAGGGGCTGATACGGCGAGTTGGAAACGGTGCTACCACCAATATATGGACGGATAATTGGCTCCCAAGGAAAGAGATGCTTCGGCCCTATGGGTGCATCTCGTCGAACCCACCGCAACTCATGTCAGAATTGATAGATCCAACTTCAGCTAGCTGGATTAAGCAAAGGGGGAACGAGGTCTTCATGCCAATGGACGCAAATATTATACTGGGCATTCCTCTCTGTACACGCAACATAGACGACTTACGGTCGTGGAACTTTGAGAGCAAAGGCACTTTCTCTGTTAAATCAGCGCATGTAATGCTTTACGAAACTAAACAGCGCCATGAGGCATGGCTTAATGGGGCACCGAGGAACGTCATCGTCACAACGGAGGAAGGGATGTGGAAAAACTGTGGAAAACCGAAGTACCAGGCAAAGTCCGGATGTTTCTATGGAGATTGTCTAAACACTCCCTTCCCACTGAGGATGTGCGAGCTCACCGCCATATGACGACGTCTAGTAGCTGCGGGCTATGTGGGATGCCGGATTCGTGGAAACATTCGCTGATTCAATGCACAATGTCCAGATGTGTATGGGCCTTGGTGGATGAGGAACTTGCACATAAAATGATGGCGCTGATAGAGCCTAAAGCGAAGCAATGGCTGTTCGCACTTATTGAGTCCCTCACACATGATGAGTTTGTCCTCCTGTCGATTACACTGTGGTCAATCCGGCACGCGAGGCGCAAGGCGATCCAATAGGGGATTTTTCGAGTCCTCAGGCAACACAAATTTTCATCAACAGATACCGTGACGAGCTTAATATGATCCGCCCGACAGTAAGACGAGCGAGTGCACCTAATGCTCCAGTGGCACCGCAGAGACCCAAGGCACCTCCGGCGGGTTTTGCAAAAATACACGTTGACGCTGTGGTACGACCAGGGAGAGGTGGGTCAGCAGCTGCGGTTTGTCGTGATTCAAACGGAAATTATTTAGGGAGTTTAGCCCTAGTGGTGGAAGGAGTGGATGATTCGGCTTCTCTGGAAGCTATGGCATGCAGGGAGGCAATGTGTTTGGCAGAGGATCTCCTTATCAACAACTACATTGTGGCCTCTGATTGCAAGCAAGTTGTCTCCGATATAAACTCGAGTGGTAGAGAGCAATACGGTGTCATTCCATCCAAGATCAATCTTAGAGCTACCTTTTTTCAATGTATTTTTTCTTTTGAGTGTCGTGCTGTAAATTATGAAGCACATAGTCTAGCCAGATTCTCTCTTAGAAGGGGACCGGGGCGCTATCTGTGGTTTGGCCAACCCCATGACCCATCTTGTATCCCACTCTCTATGGACTTTGATTAATAAAGCTGGCTTTATCCTAAAAAAAAGCCCAATATGTTGTATTGTTTTCACCTTTTATAAAATTATTTTTCTAAAATGTTCGAAATTGAAAAAAATAATCGGTACATTAACAATATATTAATAATCACTGTCGTGTTTTTCCCGGAATAATCGTGATTAAATTATTTATTAAATAATATACATTATTATCCACAACTGTTGGGATGGCCGAGTGGTTTAAGGCGGCACATTAAGGGTGTGTTCGAAGGTCGCGGGTTCGAATCCCACTCTCAACAAATAAATATAATTTTTTTTCTCTACAAAACGTTTTCCCTTTATTAGTATAACTCTTTTTAGTTTTTTCTTAGTAAGTAGCGCCATGAGCTACTATTCCGAGCTTGACGCCGAACATATTTTGAAATGGAGAGAAATTTTGAAAAATTCCGAACAAATTTGGAAGTCCGAACAATTTTCTAAAGCACGAACAATTTTTGAATCTTGAGAACATATTTTGAAACGGAGAGAAATTTTGAAAAATCCCGAACAAATTTGGAAGCGCGAACATTTTTTGAATATGTGAACAAAAAATTGAAATTCAGTACATTTTCTGAATTTCATAAGTTTTGTACTTTATTGTGTAACGAGAACAAATTTTGAATTTTGAGAACATTTTTCGGTAACACGAACAAAATTTAAATTTTTGATTTTTTTAAATGAAGAGAAGAAAAGAAAAGGAAATAAAAAGGAAAATCATAAACATTTTGTAAAACTATGAACATATTCTGAAAAAGAAAAATAAACTTGAAAAAGAAAGTGAAACAAGAAACAAAAAACTAAAAAATGAAAAAGAAACAGAAACGAAAAAAAGAGAAATAAAAAAACGATAGAAAGCCGAAAAAGAACCAGGAAAAAACGATACAGGAAAAAAAACCCGGTTTAGGGAACCTTCTGGAAGGTTCCCAAAACCGGTTTGGACGCATTATGTGTGGGCCGGCCCATTTCTGTCGCTCGCTGTGCTGCCCCCGTGCGATCGCTCGACAGTTTGCCGCAGCGAGCGGCAAATAGGATTTTCCGTTCAATATGTTGTAGTAATGTTTTAATCTACAAAACGTTTTCCACTTTATAAAATCCATTAGTAAATGTTTTTCCAAAAATGTTCAGATTTTGCAAAAAAAATAACATAGAAATTTCATATTTTATTCACCTTTAATTTTTTGGTAAACTGTTTGAAACAGAAAAATAAGCGCTACAGTAATTATCCATTAATACATTTATATAAATGTTGGAATATTTAAAATAATTCATTTATAAATTTACTAATGGGCTATTACTGTAGTGCTCATTTTTCCCAATTCTGAACAGTATCTGAAAAAAGTTTAAAGGTGAACAACATTTGAAATTTATAGACATTTTTTGCAAAACCCGTACATTTTTGGAAAAACTGGAACGAAATTTGAAAACACGTATATTTTCTGAAATTACGACCAACACTTTTGAATTGCCCGTATATTTCTAAACACAGGCAGCTTTTGAATTTGTGAAGAAATTTTGAAAATATTAACATTTTACAAAATACAAACAACCACAATGAGAGTGTTGTTTTGTGCAGCGTGGAACAAGAGCCGCGACAATGACCAACGAAGCTGCAAATCAACAACTGCAGCTAGGGAAAAGGAGTTTCAAGAGTATGGAAGAAATTTGTCGGTATCTATCCTTTCCATGGAACGACTCTTTTGTTCAAGTGGGAGGCACTAGGCATCAGACTAGTGATGTTGTGCATACATCAGACTAGTCATCTACCGTTGCATATGAACAACCAGGGGCGTCCGATGCGTTGTGCCCAGGACCCGCGAGAGAGGATGTTTCGGTCCCTGATTGCCTGTTTGATTTTTTGTAACTGCTCCCGCAATGAACGCACACCACTATCGGGGGTAACTCTGCATGCGTTTCTTCCTCCTCCATTCCTGGTTGCTTCCAGAGTAGATGCTCCTGCCTAGTTGATACAAAAATGGCGCACCTGACCCGTGAGATTGAGTACCGTGGGATCCCTAGTCTAGACGTGCGTCGTCCCTACTGGTGTACGTATTAGGTGGTTGGTGGTCTGGTATGAGTTCGGAAGCAGCAGGAGATGCTGCATCTGGGTTCCATTGGCAGATTGGAACCATGGAGGTGAAGAGGTAAATTGATGAGCGGGCCTATTGTTTCATTTTTGCCAGATGATTGTGACGAAAATTAAGTTCTGTATGATGATACTTGTTGGTGGATGGATATTTCTCTAGTATAGGAAGGACTACAGTGTGGTTACGTGGGGGTAGTTGATTTCTGGAAGATATTCTGTTAGTATTTTGGTGGAAGCTTTTTGAGTAGGTATGTGATGCACTGCAAATGCATTGTGGAAGCTTAGGAATTTCATGTTCAGTAGGTTCAGCCATGTACTGTGTTTTTTGAAGAACTGGACGGACACAGTAGAAGAATGGCAGCAGATGGTGTTGGTTTGGCAATTTGTTAAGCAGTACGAGTACATCCAAGAAACTAGGCTTGACTGGAGGACAATGCTGGATTGCTTGGCGGCTAAAGTAGCACCGTTATGGTCTGGGTATGGAGTTACAGCGATTCCGATTCTAGTACTTGTATTTGTTGCATCGTCGATATTGTTGTTATGCTTCTTTAGTGTTTTTGGGTGCGACTGCATACAGAACTAACTTATTCATGTTATATTCACACAGGTACAAAATTGAGGAACAAGGCTGCGTTTGGAAAAGTTCAAGAAAATGATGGGGGAAACAACAACTTTGATGATAATGATGAATGCTGCTATTGTTGCGTGGATTTCTAAATTTGCTAAGCGTCAGGTCAATCCTGTCAATGATCCATTCTAGGAGACCCTTTAGAGCTGAGAAAGAGCAAACATTAAGAAGATTAACCCATTTTTTTCACGAACGAGGTCTTTCTGTTTCTTCGGCAGACCTTTGACAATATCATGTAACCGACCAACGGCCTATCGGCTCTTGAGCATATGAAGCCCATCGTCTTTCTTCATTTTTGAATGTCACCTGAGAACATATGGAATGTAATATGTTAACAATTGAAAAGAATGCAAGGGGAATAAAGGGATAGATTAGATGTATGTTGAACATAGTTGTATGGAACCAAGCCTATTAAAACCCATTATGAGATATTGGCGTGGAAGCATGTTTCTATACAACTGTAGTAAAATAGGAACAATGTATAAGCAAACCGAAATGAAGCTAGTAACAATTCAGAAGTGTGCATTATTCATGTTAGGTGGAGGCATGAAATTTTGAAACATAAACAATTTTTTTATGTGGATACATAATTTTGAAATAGACCATTATGAGACGAAGGCATGGAAGCATATATCTAGGCGACCATAGCAAAATGAATACAATGTAGAAGGATACATGTCCAAGCTAGGGAAAATTCAAAAGTGTGCATTATTCGTGTTAGGTGGAAGCAAGAAATTTTGAAACATAAACAAGCAAAGATTTATGTGAATACATATTTTTGTGATATAGACCATTATGAGACGAAGGCATGTAAGCATATATCTAGGCGACCATAGCAAAATGAATACAATGTAGGACACATGTTCGAAGCTAGGAAAAATTTAAAAGGTGCATTATTCGTATTAGGTGGAAGCGTGAAATTTTGAAACATAAAAAAATATTTATGTGGATACATAATTTTGTAATATAGACCATTATGAGACGAATGCATGGAAGCATATATCTAGGCGACCGTAGAAAATGAATACAATGTAGAAGGACAGAGGGACTGTCGGTGGGAAGCGACACCTATGGGATCACAAGAATCCCTACTGCGGTTGCGGGGCGCGGGGGTCGTGAGAAGAGCGGATCAAACAGGTAGCACGCGGTTCGTTTATCCAGGTTCGGGCCGCAAGGTGCGTAAAACCCTACTCCTGCCTTGGTGGATTGTATATCTCTGTTCCTCAGCTAGCTATGGGGCGTGAGGAGCTCCAAAAAGCCGAATTCTTCTCTTGGCCGCCTCGGGCCTCCTTTTATAGGAAAGGGGCTGCCACAGTGGCACACAGGAGGTGGAAGGGGTATAGTAATGCGGGCTAATCCCTCGCATTACATGACAAGGCGCATTTAATGCGCCCTGCTTAGGTGTCCTTACTTTATCGGGGTCGGGGGAGAGCCCTGTCCCGTCCGTCGCCGCTCCCTCTGGTGTTGACGCGCGCCATGGCCAGCCGTGCTCGTGGTGCCATGTAGGCAGGCACGCAGCTGAGGTGGCACAGTGGTGGGTCTCCACGAAGATTTGCATGTCGCCACGCAGGTGCCTGCCCAACTGGTTGGGTCGGCAGCTGCATGCGAACGGCGGTGGGGGTGCGACTGGTGCGGGCCTGATGGTGGCCCCTCAGGTGTCCTCGGCAAGGGCCTTGCCGGGGCCCCGGCAAGGGTCTTGCCGCGGCGCTTGCTGCCATCCCCGGCAAGGGTCTTGCCGTGGCGCTTGCTGTCATCCCCGGCAAGGCTCTTGCCGGGGGCCTTGTGGTCCTCCTTGGCTGGGATCCCGCCAAGGATCATTATCTTCTCAAGTGTGTATCTGATCTTGAATGTCTTCACAAAGATCTGCATGCCACCACGGGGATATCTCCCGAATCCTTGCCCCATGGGGGTAGTGGACTCAAGGGTAATTTGCTCCGTAGGCGCGGGGTGTGCTGCCCCGGCAAGAGTCTTGTTGGGCCTGCTAGAACCGCTCCCCGGCAAGGACCTTGCCGGGGGAGTCCGCTTCGCCCCCTTGCTCTTTGTGGCCTTGGTCTTGGCGTCGTTTCGCTCCCCTTCGGCGTCGGCTTTACCATAGTTCACATCCCTTGCCTTGCTCGGTGTGGTGGTGCCCGTGGCTCGACTGCCCTGCTGCAGTTATAGGGTACAAAAGTGTACCCCTCTTTTTGTACACCGGCAGGAGCCCCCGGGCCTGGGCCACACGTAAGCGCAATCGTGTCGTTGGGCTAGGCCCAAAAAGCGGTCTTGTGAGCGGCGGCGGTTTTTACCGCGGTAAGTTTCCTTCGCGCGCTGCGCCCCCATGCTTCCCGCGCGTGGCGCGGCATGGGGAAGCGTGTGTGACGTGGGCGGCATGTGCGGGGCTGAGCTCTGCGCGCATGCGTCACGTCGTAATAAAGAGGCAGTGCGCGCCCTCCCCAGAAACGGAGGGAGGCTTGGAGGCGCGGCCTCTTTACTGAATGGGGCCGAGGCGGGGTCTTCAAGGCGTCCACTCCCCATGATCACGGGGTGGGGAGAGGTCGCCTCACCCGTCGCTTCGGTCCACGCCCGCCACGCGGCCCCCATGCGCTTGGGGTGGCGAACGGTGGAGGCAGGAAACCGGGCCATGGCGGGTTGGAGTAGCGGGCCGGTCCCAGTCTCCTGCGCCTTCCGTGTCTTGACTGGCTGAGCGGGGCGGTCGAGCCCCACCCCGTTCCTTTATAAAGAGCGGGGGGGGGGGGATGGCGTCCCACATTCCTTCATCTCCTCCTTGCTTCAGCTTCCGCTCCCCTTCCCCCATTCGCCATGGAGAGAGGGAATTCTGGTCCTTCAACGGTGGCAGCGAGGGTCGCCGCTCGACAGCGCATCCTTCCTCCCCCTGCTCCTGCGGCGGCGGAATCAGCCGCGAGGGGGAGGGGAAGGGGGCGAGGCCGTGGGCGAGGCCGAGGCGCCCGTGGAAGAGGAGGACGGGACGGCGCGTCGGTCTCGCCTCCGCCAGCAGCTCCTCCTCCCATGGAGGGCCATGTTGGAGACGACCCTTGCGAGTTCTTCGTCAGGCTGCGCCGGCCGCCTCGCCGTAGCCTTCGTCTCCTGACTCCATTTGCGAGCGAGATGGAGCTGGACCCGCCTGAGTCACTGCGGCTGCACATGAGGGGCTGTGGGATCAGCGGTACGCGAGTCCGCCTCGACTTCCCAGCCCCTCACGTGATGTATCTTGGTCGAGGGTGGAAGACGTTCGCCCATATCCACCACTTGACGGCGGGGCTCACCCTTCATTTCAAGCTGATGGAGGGCGGCCTCCTCTCCGTCAAGGTCTTCGGGTGCTTCGGGACTCGGGCAAGGTGCTGCGTGGAGAGCTCTTCTGATAGCGAAGACTCCTCCTCGAGCGGGAGTGGCGAGGAGGACAGCGGCAGCGACGACGAGGGTAGCGGGCGGCAGGATGACGGGTCCGACTAGGTGTCAGGCGTCGCTCCGCGCGGCACCGGCGTCCCCATCATCCGTGTCGCCGGCTCCTTGAACTTCTCGGGGTCGTCTCCTTGGGCGGCTGGCGTTGGGAGGCTGCGGAAGAGGAAGAGGGCGGGCGGCAAGGCCGTCAAGTCGGAGTACGCGTGCATCAACGCGTTCGACAGCGTGCTGACGTCCTGCCGCCTCGTCTTCGAACTCTACTTCCGGCGTCGCCATCACCATCCAGCCTTTGGACGGCCACCGAGATGTTCTCTTGGTGTCTTCTGCCACCCGTAGCTTGCCTAGGCGCTCCTTTTGCCTTTTCCGCCTCCTTGACCTACCTCCTGAATGGAATGTTTTTAATGAAAAAGGGATGTTTGCCGGGGAGGCCGTGGCTGAGGCCGACAAGGTTGCCGCCGAGGAGGCCGCCAAGAATGCAGACGAGGCCGCCACTGGTGAGGCCGCCGCCGATGAGGCCGCCAAGGGCGTGGCCGAGGATGCCGCCGCGGGGGCCGCCAAGGCCACCGACGAGGCTTCCGCTGAGGGCGCCAGCGGTGGAGCCGGCAAGGCCCCCGCCGAGGAAGAGGCGACGGACGATCAGCCTCCTTCCTCCTCAACCTCGGGCCCCGGCAGGTATCTGAAGGTGGGTGATGATCTCTTCGTCCACCTCCCGGGGGCGTCAAGCCGGGCGCCATGAAGGAGAAGCCTTTGATGACGAGGTGCTTGCCGCTACGGGTTCGAGGTTGTCGACGCGCCGGGGGCTAGCGGCGATGGTTCTCCAGAAAAGCAGCTCTTCCACGCCATGGGGGCCACTTTCCGGAAGCTCCAAGCGCTCTACCGCGCCCGCCTGGACAAAGTCGAGTCCAGGGCGGCAGCGGTGGACAACGCGGAGGCGGACTTCAAGGCGCGTGTTGCCGAAACGCAGGCTTGGTTCCACCAGTCCCGCGAGGAGCAGAGGGCCTTCCAGGAGAAATTGGCCAGGCGCGATGAGGAGCTCACCATGAAGATGGCCGACATCGAGAAGGCCCAAGAAGAGGCGGCGAACTTGGCTGCCGCGGCCGAAGCCGCTCGGAGCCAGCATCAAGCCGCCTTGGATTCCCAGGAGGAGGACCTCTCCGCGCGTGAAGCGAAGCTTGCCGCAACGCTCCGCTGTTAGGGAACGTAGTAATTTCAAAAAAATTCCTACGCACACACAGGACCATGGTGATGGCATAGCAACGAGAGGGGAGAGTGTCTGTCCACGTACCCTCGTAGACCGAAAGCGGAAGCGTTATAACAACGCGGTTGATGTATTCGTACGTCTTCACGATCCGACCGATCCAAGCACCGAATGTACGGCACCTCCGAGTTCTGCACACGTTCAGCTCGATGACGATCCCGGACTCCGATCCAAAGCAAAGTGTCGGGGATGAGTTCCACAAGACGACGGCGTGGTGACGATGATGATGCTCCACCGACGCAGGGTTTCGCCTAAGCTCCGCGACGATATGACTTCTCCGGTGCAGGGCTTCGCCTAAGCTCCGCGACGATATGACCGAAGTGGAATATGGTGGAGGGGGGCACCGCACACGGCTAAGGAATGATCCGTAGATCAACTTGTGTGTCATGGGGTGCCCCTGCCCTCAGATATAAAGGAGCAAGGGGTGCGGCCAGCCCAAAGGCGGCGCTGGAGAGTCCTACTCCCACCGAGTAGGACTCCCCCTTTCCTAGTTGGAATAGGATTGGGAGGGGAAGAGGGAAGGCGCCGCCTCTCCTTGTCCTATTCGGACTAGAGGGGAGGGGCGCGCCTGCCCGGCCGCCCTTCCTCTTCTCTCTTATGGCCCATTAAGGCCCATAGACCCCGGGGTTCCGTAACCCCACGGTGTTCCAGTAACTTCCTGTTTTCATCCGAACCCTTCCAAGTCCAAACATAGGCTTCCAATATATTAATCTTTATGTCTCGACCATTTCGAGACTCCTCGTCATGTCCGTGATCACATCCGGGACTCCGAACAACCTTAGGTACATCAAAACTTATAAACTCATTATGAACTGTCATCGAAACGTTAAGCGTGCGGACCCTACGGGTTCGAGAACTATGTAGACATGACCTAGAACCATTCTTGGTCAATAACCAATAGCGGAACCTGGATGCCCATATTGGTTCCTACATATTCTACGAAGATCTTTATCGGTCAAACCGCATAACGACATACGTTGTTCCCTTTGTCATCGGTATGTTACTTACCCGAGATTCAATCGTCGGTATCCAATACCTAGTTCAATCTCGTTACCGGTAAGTCTCTTTACTCGTTCCGTAATACATCTTCTCACAACTAACTCATTAGTTGTAATGCTTGCAAGGCTTATGTGATGTGTATTACCGAGAAGGCCCAGAGATACCTCTCCGACAATCGGAGTGACAAAACCTAATCTCGAAATACGCCAACCCAACAAGTACCTTTGGAGACACCTGTAGTACTCCTTTATAATCACCCAGTTACGTTGTGACGTTTGGTAGTACCCAAAGTGTTCCTCCGATAAACGGGAGTTGCATAATCTCATAGTTACAGGAACATGTATAGGTCATGAAGAAAGCATTAGCAATATACTAAACGATCAAGTGCTAAGCTAACGGAATGGGTCATGTCAATCACATCATTCTCCTAATGAGGTGATCCCATTAATCAAATGACAACACATGTCTATGGTTAGGAAACACAACCATCTTTGATTAATGAGCTAGTCTAGTAGAGGCATACTAGTGACTATCTGTTTGTCTATGTATTCACACATGTATTATGTTTCCGGTTAATACAATTCTAGCATGAATAATAAACATTTATCATGGCATAAGGAAATAAATAATAACTTTATTATTGCCTCTAGGGCATATTTCCTTCAGTCTCCCACTTGCACTAGAGTCAATAATCTAGATTACACAGTAATGATTCTAACACCCATGGAGTCTTGGTGCTGGTCATGTTTTGCTCGTGGAAGAGGCTTAGTCAACGGGTCTGCAACATTCAGATCCGTATGTATTTTGCAAATCTCTATGTCTCCCACTTGGACTTGGTCCCGAATGGAATTGAAGCGTCTCTTGATATGCTTGGTCCTCTTGTGAAATCTGGATTCCTTTGCCAAGGCAATTGCACCAAGTATTGTCACGTAAGATCTTCATCGGTCCCGATGCACTAGGTATGACACCTAGATTGGAAATGAACTCTTTCATCCGCACTCCTTCATTTGCTACTTCTGAAGCAGCTATGTACTCCGCTTCACATGTAGATCCCGCCACGACGCTTTGTTTAGAACTGCACCAACTGACAGCTCCACCGTTTAATAAAAACACGTATCCGGTTTGCGATTTAGAATCGTCTGGATCAGTGTCAAAGCTTGCATCGACGTAACCATTTACGACTAGCTCTTTGTCACCTCCATATACGAGAAACATATCCTTAGTCCTTTTCAGGTATTTCAGGATATTCTTGACCGCTGTCCAGTGATCCATTCCTGGATTACTTTGGTACCTTCCTGCTAAGCTTAAAGCTAAGCATACGTCAGGTCTGGTACACAGCATTGCATACATGATAGAGCCTATGGCTGAAGCATAGGGAACATCTTTCATTTTCTCTCTATCTTCTGCTGTGGTCGGGCATTGAGTCTGACTCAATCTTACACCTTGTAATACAGGCAAAAACCTTTCTTTGGTGATCCATTTTGAACTTCTTCAAAACTTTATCAAGGTATGTGCTTTGTGAAAGTCCAATTAAGCATCTTGATCTATCTCTATAGATCTTGATGCCCAATATGTAAGCAGCTTCACCGAGGTCTTTCATTGAAAAACTTTTATTCAAGTATCCTTTTATGCTATCCAGAAATTCTATATCATTTCCAATCAATAATATGTCGTCCACATATAATATCGTAAATGCTACAGAGCTCCCACTCACTTTCTTGTAAATACAGGCTTCTCCAAAAGTCTCTGTATAAAACCATATGCTTTGATCACACTATCAAAGTGTTTATTCCAACTCCGAGAGGCTTGCACTGCACCATAAATTGATCGCTGGAGCTTGCACACTTTGTTAGTACCCTTTGGATCGACAAAACCTTCTGGTTGCATCATATACAACTCTTCTTCTAGAAATCCATTCAAGAATGCAGTTTTACATCCATTTGCCAAATTTCATAATCATAAAATGCGGCAATTGCTAACATGATTCGGACAGACTTAAGCATCGCTACGGGTGAGAAAGTCTCATCGTAGTCAACCCCTTGAACTTGTCGAAAACCTTTCGCAACAAGTCGAGCTTTGTAGACAGTTACATTACCATCCCCGTCGATCTTCTTCTTAAAGATCCATTTATTCTCAATGGCTTGCCGATCATCGGGCAAGTCAACCAAAGTCCATACTTTGTTCTCATACATGGATCCCATCTCAGATTTCATGGCTTCCAGCCATTTCATGAATCTGGGCTCACCATCGCTTCTTCATAGTTTGTAAGTTCGCCATGGTCAAGTAACATGACTTCTAGAATAGGATTACCGTACCACTGCAGTGCGTATTTTATTCTGGTTGACCTCACGAAGTTCAAGAGCAACTTGATCTGAAGTTTCATGATCAACATCATTAGTTTCCTCACTAATTGGTGTAGTTGTCACAGAACCGTTTCTTGTGATGAACTACCTTCCAATAAGGGAGCAGATACAGATTATCTCATCAAGTTCTACTTTCCTCCCACTCACTTCTTTTCGAGAGAAACTCCTTCTCTAGAAAGGATCCGAATTTAGCAACGAAAACCTTGCCTTCAGATCTGTGATAGAAGGTGTACCCAACAGTCTCCTTTGGGTATCCTATGAAGACACATTTCTCCGATTTGGGTTCGAGCTTATCTGGTTGAAGTTTCTTCACATAAGCATCGCAGCCCCAAATTTTAAGAAACGACAACTTTGGTTTCTTGCCAAACCACAGTTCATACGGTGTCGTTTCAACGGATTTAGATGGTGCCCTATTTAACGTGAATGCGGCCGTTTCTAAAGCATATCCCCAAAATGATAGCGGTAAATCAGTAAGAGACATCATAGATCGCACCATATCAAGTAAAGAAATGCGATTCTGACGTTCGGACACACCATTTCTCTGTGGTGTTCGGGTGGCGTGAGTTCTTGAAACTATTCCACATTGTTTCAAATGTAAACCAAACTCGTAACTCAAATATTCTCCTCCACGATCAGATCGTAGAAACTTTATTTTCTTGTTACGATGATTTTCCACTTCACTCTGAAATTCTTTGAATTTTTCAAATGTTTCAGATTTGTGTTTCATTAAGTAGATATACCCATATCTGCTCAAATCATCTGTGAAGGTGAGAAAATAACTTGATACCCGCCAAGTGCCTCAACATTCATTGGACCACAAACATCAGTATGTATGATTTCCAACAAATCAGTTGCTCGCTCCATAGTTCCGGAGAACGGCGTTTTGGTCATCTTGCCCATGAGGCACGGTTCGCAAGTACCAAGTGATTCATAATCAAGTGATTCCAGAAGCCCATCTGTATGGAGTTTCTTCATGCGTTTTACACCGATATGACCTAAACGGCAGTGCCACAAATAAGTTGCATTATCATTATCAACTCTGCATCTTTTGGTTTCAACACTATGAATATGTGTATTACTACTATCGAGATTCAATAAAATAGACCATTCTTCAAGGGTGCGTGACCATAAAAGATATTACTCATATAAATAGAACAACCATTATTCTCTGATTTAAATGAATAACCGTCTCGCATCAAACAAGATCCAGATATAATTTTCATGCTCAACGCGGCACCAAATAACAATTATTTAGGTCTAAAACTAATCCCGAAGGTAGATGTAGAGGTAGCGTGCCGACCGCAATCACATTGACTTTGGAACCGCTTTCCCACGCCGCATCGTCACCTCGTCCTTTGCCGGTGCTCGTCTATTCCGTAGTCCCTGTTTGAGTTGCAAATATTAGCAATGTAACCAGTATCAAATACCGAGTGCTACTACGAGCTCTAGTAAGGTACACATCAATAACATGTATATCACATATACCTTTGTTCGCCTTGCCATCCTTCTTATCCGCCAAATACTTGGGGCAGTTCCGCTTCAAAGGTCCACCGCTTGCAGTAAAACACTCGATTTCAGGCTTAGGTCCAGACTTGGGTTTCTTCTCTTGAGCAGCAACTTTCTTGCTGTTCTTTTTGAAGTTTCCCTTCTTATTTCCTTTGCCCTTTTTCTTGAAACTAGTGGTCTTGTTGACCATCAACACTTGATGCTCTTTCTTGATTTCTACCTCCGCGGCTTTTCAGCATTGCGAAGAGCTCGGGAATTGTTTTGGTCATCCCTTGCATATTATAGTTCATCACGAAGCTCTTGTAGCTTGGTGGCGATGATTGGAGAATTCTGTCAATGACACTATCATCCGGAAGAGTAACTCCTAGTTGAATCAAGTGATTATTATACCCAGACATTTTGATTATATGTTCACTGACAGAACTATTCTCCTCCATCTTGCAGCTATAGAACTTATTGGAGACTTCATATCTCTCAATCCGGGCATTTGCTTGAAATATTAACTTCAACTCCTGGAACATCTCATATGCTCCATGACGTTCAAAACGTCGTTGAAGACCCGGTTCTAAGCCGTAAAGCATGGCACACCGAACTATCGAGTAGTCATCAGCTTTGCTCGCCAGACGTTCACAACTTCGGGCGCAGCTCTGCAGCAGTTCGCAACCAGCGGTGCTTCCGGGGCGTAATTCTTCCAGGCAGCAATGAGGATAATCCTCAAGTTATGGACCCAGTCCGTGTAATTGCTACCATCATCTTTCAACTTTGCTTTCTCAAGGAACGCATTAAAATTCAACGGAACAACAAAGACGAGCCATCTATCTACAAAGAAACATAGACAAGCAAAATACTATCATGTACTAAGTTCATGATAAGTTTAAGTTTAATTAATCATATTAAAAACCTCCCACTTAGACAGACATCTCTCTAGTCATCTAAGTGATTACGTGATCCAAATCAACTAAACCATGTCCGATCATCACGTGAGATGGAGTAGTTTCAATGGTGAACATCACTATGTTGATCATATCTACTATATGATTCACGTTCGACCTTTCGGTCTCCGTGTTCCGAGGCCATATCTGTTATATGCTAGGCTCGTCAAGATAAAACTGAGTATTCCGCGTGTGCAACTGTTTTGCACCCGTTGAAGATGGACTAAGAACTTATCACACCCGATCATCACGTGGTGTCCGGGTACTACGAACTTTGGCAACGGTGCATACTCGAGGAGAACACTTCTTGATAATTTTAGTGAGAGATCATCTTATAATGCTACCGTCAATCAAAGCAAGATAAGATGCATAAAGGATAAACATCACATGCAATCAATATAAGTGATATGATATGGTCATCATCATCTTGTGCTTGTGATCTCCATCGCCGAAGCACCGTCATGATCACCATCGTCACCGGTAGCGACACCTTGATCTCCATCGTAGCATCGTTGTCGTCTCGCCAACTATTGCTTCTACGACTATCGCTATCGCTTAGTGATAAAGTAAAGCAATTACATGGCGTTGCATTTCATACAATAAAGCGACAACCATATGGCTCCTGCCGATTGCCGATAACTTCGGTTACAAAACATGATCATCTCATACAATAAAATATAGCATCACGTCTTGACCACATCACATCACAACATGCCCTGCAAAAACAAGTTAGGCGTCCTCTACTTTGTCGTTGCAAGTTTTACGTGGCTGCTACGCGCTGAGCAAGAACCGTTCTTACCTACGCATCAAAACCACAACGATAGTTTGTCAAGTTGGTGCTGTTTTAACCTTCGCAAGGACCGGGCGTAGCCACTCAGTTCAACTAAAGTGAGAGAGACAGACACCGCGGTCACCTTTAAGCAACGAGTGCTCAAGCGGTGAAACCAGTCTCGCGTAAGCGTCTGGCGTAATGTCGGTCCGGGCCGCTTCATCTCACAATACCGCTGAACCAAAGTATGACATGTGGTAAGCGGTATGACTTATATTGCCCACAACTCACTTGTGTTCTACTCGTGCACATGACATCAACGCATAAAACCAGGCTCGGATGCCATGTTAGGGAACGTAGTAATTTCAAAAAATTCCTCGCACACAGGACCATGGTGATGGCATAACAACGAGAGGAGAGTGTCTCATCCACGTACCCTCGTGAGACCGAAAGCGGAAGCGTTATAACAACGCGGTTGATGTAGTCGTGCGTCTTCACGATCCGACCGATCCAAGCACCGAGCGTCACGGCACCTCCGGAAGTTACGCACACGTTCAGCTCGATGGCGATCCCGGACTCGATCCAGCAAAGTGTCGGGGATGAGTTCCGTCGGCCTGACGGCGTGGTGGCGATGATGATGCTCCACCGACAGGGCTTCGCCTAAGCTCATGACGATATGACTTCTCCGGCGCAGGGCTTCGCCTAAGCTCATGACGATATGACCGAAGTGGAATATGGTGGAGGGGGCACCGCACGGCTAAGGAACGATCCGTAGATCAACTTGTGTGTCATGGGGTGCCCCCCTTCGTATATAAAGGAGCAAGGGGTGCGGCCAGCCAAAGGCGGCGCTGGAGGAGTCCTACTCCCACCGGAGTAGGACTCCCCCTTTTCCTAGTTGGAATAGGATTGGGGAGGGGGAAGAGGGAAGGGGGCGCCGCCCCCCCTCTCCTTGTCCTATTCGGACTAGAGGGGGGAGGGGGGCGCGCGGCCTGCCTGGCCGGCCCTTCCTCTTCTCTCTTATGGCCCATTAAGGCCCATAGACCCCCCGGGGTTCCGTAACCCGGTGTTTCGATAACTTCTGTTTTCATCCGGAACCCTTCGAAGTCCAAACATAGGCTTCCAATATATCAATCTTTATGTCTCGACCATTTCGAGACTCCTCGTCATGTCCGTGATCACATCCGGGACTCGAACAACCTTCGTACATCAAAACTTATAAACTCATTATGAACTGTCATCGAAGCGTTAAGCGTGCGGACCCTACGGGTTCGAGAACTATGTAGACATGACCTAGAACCATTCTTGGTCAATAACCAATAAGCGGAACCTGGATGCCCATATTGGTTCCTACATATTCTCTGAAGATCTTTATCGGTCAAACCGCATAACGACATACGTTGTTCCCTTTGTCATCGGTATGTTACTTACCCGAGATTCGATCGTCGGTATCCAATACCTAGTTCAATCTCGTTGCAGTAAGTCTCTTTACTCGTTCCGTAATACATCATCTCACAACTAACTCATTAGTTGTAATGCTTGCAAGGCTTATGTGATGTGTATTACCGAGAAGGCCAGAGATACCTCTCCGAGCAATCGGAGTGACAAAACCTAATCTCGAAATCGCCAACCCAACAAGTACCTTTGGAGACACCTGTAGTACTCCTTTATAATCACCCGATTGTTGTGACGTTTGGTAGTACCAAAGTGTTCCTCCGATAAACGGGAGTTGCATAATCTCATAGTTACAGGAACATGTATAGGTCATGAAGAAAGCATTAGCAATATACTAAGCGATCAAGTGCTAAGCTAACGGAATGGGTCATGTCAATCACATCATTCTCCTAATGAGGTGATCCCATTAATCAAATGACAACACATGTCTATGGTTAGGAAACACAACCATCTTTGATTAATGAGCTAGTCTAGTAGAGGCATACTAGTGACTATCTGTTTGTCTATGTATTCACACATGTATTATGTTTCCGGTTAATACAATTCTAGCATGAATAATAAACATTTATCATGGCATAAGGAAATAAATAATAACTTTATTATTGCCTCTAGGGCATATTTCCTTCATCCGCGGCAAGGACGAGGAGCTCGAGACCCTTGTCGCGCGACGGACCCATGAGCTGGAGCAGAGGCACAAAGAGGCACTCGATGCCCAAGCTCTGGCTCACGCCGGCAAGGTGAAGGAGCTGGAAGCGGAGCGGGACGAGCTGAAGGAGCAGGCCTCCAAGCTGTCCGGCGAGAAGGACACGCTCAACAAGGCCTAGGCGGAGGCGCAGGAGGCCGGTCATCGGCAGGATCGGGGAGCTCTCCGACGCTGAGAACTCCATCGAGACCTCAAAGCTAAAGCTGGAGGGTCTCGAGAAGATGCTGTCGGAGAGCAGGGCTCGGGAGGAGACCTTGACCAGGAACCTCGAGGAGGAGAAGCAGCTGCGGGCGAACGAGGCCGCCTCCCACCAGGAATATGTGGTGGGTGAGAACAAATGGATCAGCCATCTGGAGGTCGTCGCCGGCAGGGTCACCTCGCAATTGGCCACCATGGGGCTGCCAAACGTGAGGTACGCCCCTGAGCGCAGCGGGACCGTCAATGCCAAGCTGACCCAGTTCTTCGAGGGCGTCCTCGGAGCCTTGGCCTATCTTCACTCCAACAGGTCGGCCACGGCGAAGAGGCCGGCGACTTTGCGGAGGGTCGTGACCAAGGTCCTCACCAAGGTGGCGTCTGGAATCCCGACCTCGACTTGGCGGCGCGATGAAGAGCTTGCGGATGGTGTTAACCTCACGGGGCTCAAGGCGCATCAAGCCCATCACCGACGGCATCGACGAAATCAAGAGGGTGGAAGGCCGGTATTTGGGATTAGGCATCCCATTCTTCTTCGCCACGCGGGTTCTTAACCAAGGCAATTTTATCTTTAGTTAGAATCGCAGCCATGGCGTGATGTGATATAACTTTGAAGTACTCTCAATTTCATGCATGTTATTTCCTCGTTTGATTCCTCTTTGTATGTGTACCCTACGCCGATTGGGAAGGCTTGCCGGTGCGAAAGCCCCAAGCAGCGTTCGGGGACGGATCCCCATAACTGCGAATGCAGCGTCGCGGCCGGACGAGCCACCTCCCCATTCGAGCAGCGGCCGCTCGGTATCGAGCTTGACTCGAAGTCGAGAATCGAGGCGTTGCCGATCACGGGAGGCTACTCTGCCATTCTCGACGCAGCCGCTTGAGCTGTTGAGCGGACTCGAAACAGGGCAAGGGCGTTGCCAATCGTGGGAGAGCCCCCTGGCGTACAAAGGCGTGACATCTCCGGGGGGAATAACCTTAAATAAGAAAGGAAGCACAAACAAGGGTTCAGTGCAACTTAGCTTCTGCTTGCGATCGCTCGAGCGTCGACCTTCTGGCCTCCTTTCTTCTTCGAAGGTCACGAAGATGAAGGAGGGCCGGGCCAACTGCCAGAACCGATTCTCACAACTGCGCCCCTACCTGGTGCGCCAAAGATGTCGGTGGGAAACGACACCTATGGGATCACAAGAATCCCTACTGCGGTTGCGGGGCGCGGGGGTCGTGAGAAGAGCAGATCAAGCAGGTATACGCGGTTCATTTATCTAGGTTCGGGCCACGAGGTGCGTAAAACCCTACTCCTGCCTTGGTGGATTGTATATCTCGGTTCCTCGGCTAGCTATGGGGCGTGAGGAGCTCCAAAAAGCGAATCCTTCTCACAGTCGCCTCGGGCCTCCTTTTTATAGGAAAGGGGCTGCCACGGTGGCACACGGGAGGTGGAAAGGGTACAGAATGTGGGCTTATCCTCGCATTACATGACAAGGCGCATTTAATGCGCCTCGCTTAGGTGTCCTTACTTTATCGGGGTCGGAGAGCCCGTCCCGTCGTCGCCGCTCCCTCTGGTGTTGACGCGCACCGTGGCCAGCGGTGCTCGTGGTGCCATGTAGGCAGGCACGCAGCTGAGGTGGCGCAGTGGTGGGTCTCCACGAAGATTTGCATGTCGCCACGCAGGTGCCTGCCCAACTGGTTGGGTCGGCAGCTGCATGCGAACGGCGGTGGGGGTGCGACTGGTGCGGGCCTGATGGTGGCCCCTCAGGTGTCCTCGGCAAGGGCCTTGCCGGGGCCCCGGCAAGGGTCTTGCCGCGGCGCTTGCTGGGGCCCCGGCAAGGGTCTTGCCGCGGCGCTTGCTGTCATCCCCGGCAAGGCTCTTGCCGGGGCGCTTGCTGCCCTCCCCGGCAAGGCTCTTTCCGGGCCTTGTCAGTCCTCCTTGGCTGGGATCCCGCCAAGGATCATTATCTTCTCAAGTGTGTATCTGATCTTGAATGTCTTCACAAAGATCTGCATGCCACCACGGGGATATCTCCCGAATCCTTGCCCCATGGGGGTAGTGGACTCAAGGGTAATTCGCTCCGTAGGCGCGGGGTGTGCTGCCCCGGCAAGAGTCTTGCCGGGCCTGCTAGAACCGCTCCCCGGCAAGGACCTTGCCGGGGGAGTCCGCTTCCCCCTCTTGCTCTTTGTGGCCTTGGTCTTGGCGTCGTTTCGCTCCCCTTCGGCTTCGGCTTTACCTTGGTTCACCTCCCTTGCGTTGCTCAGTGTGGTGGTGCCCGTGGCTCAGACTACCCATGCACAGTTATAGGGGTACAAAAAGTGTACCCCTCTTTTTGTACACCAACAGGGACGAAGCTAGGAAAAATTCAAAAGTGTGCCTTATTCCTGTTATGTGGAAGCATGAAATTTGGAAACATAAACAAAAAAAATATTTCTATGGATACATATTTTTGGAATATAGACCATTATGAGATGAAGGCATGGAAGCATATATCTAGGCGATCGTAACAAAATGAATACAATGTAGAAGGACACATGTACGAAGCTAGGAAAAATTCAAAAGTGTGCATTATTCCTGATATGTGGAAGCATGAAATTTGGAGACATAAACAAAAAAAGATTCCTGTTGATACATATTTTTGGAATATAGACCTTTATGAGACAAAGGCATGGAAGCATATATCTAGGCAACCGTAGCAAAATGAATACAATGTAGAAGCAGATAGGTATGAAGCTAGGAAAAAGAAATCAAAAGTGTGCTTCATTCGTATTAGGTGGAAGGATGCAATTTTGAAACATAAACAAAAGAAATATTTCTGCTGATACATATTTGTGGAATAGACAATTATGAGACAAAGGCATGGAACCATACATCTATCTGACCGTAGCAAAATGAGTCCAATGTAGAAGCACAAAAGTATGAAGCTAGGAAATGATGCAAAAGGTGCATTTCTAGTGTTAGGAGGAAGCATCAAATTTTGAAATCTGATGATACATAACATAAAAGAAAAATCACGCCAACTGATGATACATTTTTTTTGGAATCCGTTTGAAGCAATGACAGAAAAATTTCTCTGCATTTGTCATATTCATTAGAATACTGAATATTGAAACTACGTAATAGGCACGATTGATGCGTACATAGCCATGTGTGATCGAAATATGTAAAAAATTCATCAATAGATACATGACCTAACGTATGAACTTCATGAATACTAGTCAGACGATGAATCATCAAAATCAAGGGCGATAGAGGAAAAATAATACCTTCGATTTCGATATGTCAGCTTTGACAGGATGGGGTTGGGGGTTGCAACCTTTGCCGTTTCTCCGACAAGTCGCTGCTACACGGCAGGAAATTTGTAACCTGTCGACCCATGAATCGCGATTAAGGATTGGGGGCCCGACCCTAATTTCAGGATGGCGACGTCACATCTCGCCCGGGCTGGGGGCACATCGGTGGAGTGGACGAAGGGCTCGCCGGGCGGCTTGACGACAAGGATAGAAGGAGGAGCGGTTGGTTGGACCTGGCGGTGAGCTTGTTGTGCTGCTGGACGAAGCTTCGAGAAAGAGGACGGAGCAGGGCGGAGCCGGGGAGATCTGGCGAGGCAAAGCGAGCTGTGGTGCGCTTGAGGTGGAGGAAGAGCTCCAAAGCAGTGCGGCCGTTTGGAATCTGGGAATTAGGAGCTGATTACGCGCGGACGTTGCAGGGGTGAGCTCCCTACTGATTGTTTTTATTTATTAACTTATTATAATTAAAACAGAAGGACAACTTTGGAGTGTTCGATTTCAATTACATCGACGACGCAGCATTGGTCTGACGTTGGAGTCTTTAGCAGACTACAGATACAAAGTGTTTCCCTTTTGTTGAATCCATGTCTCTATGTAAGACATAACAGGCCTTGTACCTGTACAGGCACTAATCCTATGTTATAATGCTTCAGCTTAATTCCCATGTACCACCATTGAAGGCTTAATGCTAAGTCTTCATTTGCACATAACTGAAGCTCTTAAATGTGACCTTGCACCATTTGGTAACGGGTCATCTCATAGTAGAAAGCCATAAATGGAGAAATAGCCATACATATAAGGGAACCAAACAAGCAACGAATATCATCACTTTGAAAAGTTACCAAGTTTTGCAATAAACACTGTCAGATTGTTTTTCCGTAATATCGTAATTACATTTTTTTTGAGGATGATTACATTATTTATAACATGGTATATATTATTATACACAAATGTTGGGATGGCCGAGTGGTCTAAGGCGGCACATTTAGGATGTGTTCCTAAAAGGGCGTGGGTTCAAATCCCTCTCTTAACAAATAAATAATTTTTTTCTTTCTACAAAACGTTTTCCCCTTATACACTATATAATATATAAATTTGTTAATGGATTATTCGTTGCACGTAGCGCCGGAGCTACTAATAACGAGCCTGACGCACCGAGCCTTTCGTGTTGGGCCGGCCCATGTAGCAACTCGCAGCTACTGTAGCAGTTCAAATATGCTGTAATGTTTTCACCTTTTATGAAAGCAGTTTTAAAAAAATGTTCGAAGTGTAAAAAAAAAACCAATACAGTAATACTAATAAATTAATAATCACTCTCGGATTTGTTTTTATAGTAATAGTTATTATAGTATTTTTTAGATGATAAATGATTTTATCCAGAATTGTTGGGATGGCCGAGTGGTCTAAGGCGGCACATTAAGGATGTGTTCCGAAAGGTCGTGGGTTCGAATCCCACTCTCAACAAATAAATAATTTTTTTTCTTTCTACAAAACGATTTCCCCTTTATTAGTATAACATTTTTTCTCTACAAAACGTTTTCCCCTTTATTAGTATAACATTTTTTCCGTAATATCGTAATTACATTTTTTTTGAGGATGATTACATTATTTATAACATGGTATATATTATTATACACAAATGTTGGGATGGCCGAGTGGTCTAAGGCGGCACATTTAGGATGTGTTCCTAAAAGGGCGTGGGTTCAAATCCCACTCTCAACAAATAAATAATTTTTTTCTTTCTACAAAACGTTTTCCCCTTATACACTATATAATATATAAATTTGTTAATGGATTATACGTTGCACGTAGCGCCGGGAGCTACTAATAACGAGCGTGACGCACCGAGCCTTTCGTGTTGGGCCGGCCCATGTACCAACTCGCAGCTACTGTAGCAGTTCAAATATGCTGTAATGTTTTCACCTTTTATGAAAGCAGTTTTAAAAAAATGTTCGAAGTGTAAAAAAAAACCAATACAGAAATACTAATAAATTAATAATCACTCTCGGATTTGTTTTCACAGGAATAGTTATTATAGTATTTTTCAAATGATAAATGATTTTATCCAGAATTGTTGGGATGGCCGAGTGGTCTAAGGCGGCACATTAAGGGTGTGTTCGAAGGTCGTGGGTTTGAATGCCACTCTCAACAAATAAATATATTTCTTTTCTCTACAAAACGTTTTCCCCTTTATTTATTAGCATATATATTTTTTTAGTTTTTTAGTAACCAGCACCAGGATCTATCATTCCCAACAGGACGTTTAGCCTTCAGACGGCCCATGTAGCAACAGGTTATGTAGCAACTTGAGGCTACTGTAGCAGCCCAATATGTTGTAATGTTTTCCCTACAAAACATTTTCCCCTTTATTTATTAGCATATATATATATTTTTAGTTTTTTAGTAACCAGCACCAGGATCTACAATTCCCAACAGGACGTTTGGTCTTCGGACGGCCCATGTAGCAGCAGGTTATGTAGCAACTCGAGGCTACTGTAGCAGCCCAATATGTTGTAATGTTTTCACCTTTTATAAAATCATTTTTCTAAAATGTTCGAAACTGGAAAAAAAATCGGTACATTAACAATATATTAATAATCACTGTCGTGTTTTCCTCCCGGAATAATAGTGATTAATTTATTTATGAAATAATATATATTATTATCCACAACTGTTGGGATGGCCGAGTGGTCTAAGAGCATCTCCATTAGGCTCCCCAAGACGCCCCCCCCCCCCCAAGCACCTTTTTTTAGCGCCGGTTGTAAAAATGCTCCCGCACGCCCCACACCTCGTTTTGCGCCGGATTCTGAAATCAGCCAGCGACCCGGCAAAACCCAAATACCAGGAGGCACTTGGGATGCCCGGCGCTACTTTTCTTGCATGCAAACCCCACCAGCCAGCCTCTCTACTCCCTCTCTCTCCCCCTTTTTCTGTCAGGCCCACCCCACCCACTTGCAAAAAAGAATTTCTCTCCTCTCTCCATAAGCAACAATGAGCTCCTCGCTCGGCCGCTGCCGCCACGCCTCGGCCGCGTCTCCTTCTTGCCCTTGAGCCTCCTCGCCGCCCGCGCTCACGCGCGCCCTCGCCACGCCTCCTCGCCCGCTCCCTTGCAGGCTGGGCGAGCAGGCAGCCCGGGCGAGGCAGGCGCGAGGGCATGGCGTGCCCTCGGCGCCAGGCGGCGCGCCCGGCGACTGGCGTGGCGGAGGAGGCAGGCGTCTTAACCTCGTCCGCGACCTCGAAGGAGCGGAGGGAGTTGATGTTGGAGAGCGCATGATGAAGGCGACGCTGCGGGCCTCGCGGGCGAGCGCGCGGGCCATGACGCGGCGCACGATCTCTCCTCCGCGCCATGACGCTAACGCGAGGCACACGGCGAGGGCGAGGAGCAGGCCGACGTGAGGTCCCGGCGGAGCGCTGGCGGCGTGTCGCTGGGCGCGGGCGACTAGGCGAGCATGGGCGGGCGGCCGTGCGCGGCATGCGAGCGGGGCTGCGACCCGGAGCGCTGCACGCGGTGAAGGGGAGGCGCGCTCGGGCATGGCCAGGAAGGAGCTCCGGCTGTGCGTGGCCGGGAAGGAGCTCCGGCTGGGGGTCTGGGGCGCCACGTTGCCGCTGTGAACTTCGACGCTGCCGCTCCCCTCCTCCGTCCACCTCCCTCTGTTTGGCGGGCTGGGCGTTGAAGTCGATGGCGTGAAGGGTGGAGGAGAGCAGCGCGGGGCAGGCCGTGGCGGAGGCGCAGGGCTCGAGCAGCGGGCTTGGACGCGGCGCCGGGCGGCCCCGTGCAGGCGACCGCGGCGAGGAGGAGCAGGAGGAGGAGGCGGCGATGGAGTGGGGTGGGAGTGTGGGATGGGCAACGAGTGGATAAAAATGCGTCCCAGGCTTGAGTTTTGGCAGCCCCAGTGACGAAAAAATGCCTCTGGGGGCTTAACGGTGGAGATGCTCTAAGGCAGCACATTAAGGTGTGTTCTGAAAGGTCGTGGGTTCGAATCCCACTCTCAACAAATAAATATAATTTTGTTTCTCTACAAAATGTTTTCCCCTTTGTTTATTAGCATATATATATATATATATAATATATATATAATATATATATATATATAGTTTTTTAGTAACCAGCACCGGGATCTACCATTCCGAACAGGACGTTTCGTCTTCGGACGGCCCATGTAGCAGAAGGTTATGTAGCAACTCGAGGCTACTGTAGCAGCCCAATATGTTGCTGTTGAGTGGCTAGACAACGGCTCCCCTCTAGTTAGGGTTTGTTTTCCTCCCGGTGGCGCCTCGGCATCGACGTGGAGACCTCGATCCCCTCTGCTTCCCACATTCGATCGCTGGCGTCCTTGGAACCAGTGTTTTCTCGGGCAAGAGATCCAACAATGGGCTCGACGTCTGCGTATACGATCTTGGCGGCGAGATGGAAGCGATGATGAAGGAGCTAGGGCTGAAGGAAGATGATCCGTGGGCGTGGTTGTGGAAGATGGCGACATCGAGAGGAGGTTGCCCATTTGGATGGCCATAGCTCGCTGAACACGGACAAACAAAGACAGCCAATACTGGTTCTATCGTAATATCACGAGTTGCCTGGGATCTAGCAAGGGAGGTAAAATTCCGTCCGCTCGAAGAAAACCTATACACACTGCAATTCTCCTGCCTGGGTGATTGGGAGAGAGTAATGGAAGATGGACCATGGGCGTTCAAGGGCAAGGCAGTCGTCATAGAGCCGTATGATGGAATCACCAGGCCATCACCGATAGAGCTGAACAAGATTGAGATGTGGATCCAGATTCACGACCTACCAGAGCTCTTTTTTGGCGAGAATCAAAGTGGATGTTACAAAACCCCTAAAGAATGCGGTGTCTCTTGTGATAAAGAGGAAGAGGGAGATCTTCTGGGTGAAGTACGAGAGGTTGCCAGACTGGTGTGTTGTTTGTGGCATGCTAGGGCACTTGTACAAAGAGTGCGGCAATGGGATCCATCCCCTTGGCACTAGTTTTTAAAAACTTTCAAGCTGAATGGTTCAAAGGTCCAGGTCATGGCCCGGAGTGGAAGCTCGGCGAGCAGTGCAGAGGCGAGGCCGAGCATGCCGTGGTGCAGGTCGTGGGAGGAGCCAAAGAAGCATTCCAGAGTGGATGGAGCAGGATGAGGCTAACCCTAGACCAGATGATGCATCGATGAGAGAAGCTGAGAGCAACAGAAGCGTGGATCTATGCAAGTGAACATGGGAAGCCGGTCGAACTGAACATGCAGCAACAATAAGCAACAGTGGACAGCAACTCCTCACTTTGCTTCCGCCGGTTGTTCCCCCTAGCCCAGATTCCAAGCAAGAACCAAAGAGGACCAAGGCCACGGTGATGATGTTTGAGCAAGGAAATATGAAGTCTACAATCAGCAACAACCTATCCAATGCGTGTTTGGCGGGGCTCCTCGAGGAGTCACGCCGAGTGTAATGAGTTACTTATCTTTGGAACTGTCATGAGCTGGCAAACCCGCTGACAAGGCGTGAGCTTCGCAATCTAGCAAGGCAATTTGCCCCCTCGATCCTTTGCATTGTTGAAACTCAAATCGAGGGCTCCAGGGTGGAGGATATGGCTGTATCTTTAGGTTATAATAAAAATTTTGCTGTAAGTAGCTCTGGTAGGAGCGAAGGACTTGGAATCTTTTGGAATGAGGAAATAAAGCTTGAAATTTTAGGGTATTCGAAGTATCATATTGATGCTTTGGTGGGTGAGCTTGTTGACATACCAACTAGAGTCACTTTTGTATATGGCGAAGCCAGTCAACGAACGTTACAAAACATGGGACACACTACGAGGTATTTTTGGATCTTCCAACCTGTCTTGGGTGGTACTAGGTGACTTCAATGAAGTGCTTCATGGGCACGAACATGATGGAGTGGGGATGAGAAACCGGTAGCAGATGGATGGCTTTCGGCATGCACTTGATACGTGTGGCTTATCGGATATTGGATACATTGGTAACAACTGGACTTGCACTAGTGCAGAACCAGCCTTTAGTGCCGGTTAAATGGCGGCCTTTAGTGCCGGTTCGCCAACCGGCACTAAAGAGTGGGGACTAAAGGTCCCCCCTGTTGGAAAAATATGCCCTAGAGGCAATGATAAAATGGTTATTATTATATTTCCTCATTCATGATAATTGTCTATTATTCATGCTATAATTGTGTTATCCGGAATCGTAATACATGTGTGAATACATAGACCACAACATGTCCCTAGTGAGCCTCTAGTTGACTAGCTCGTTTATCAATAGATGGTCACGGTTTCTGACCATGGACATTGGATGTCATTGATAACGGGATCACATCATTGGGAGAATGATGTGATGGACAAGACCCAATCCTAAGGATAGCACAAGATCGTGTAGTTCGTTTGCTAGAGCTTTTCCAATGTCAAGTATCATTTCCTTAGACCATGAGATCGTGTAACTCCCGGATGCCGTAGGAGTGCTTTGGGTGTACCAAACGTCACAACATAACTGGGTGACTATAAAGGTATACTACAGGTATCTCCGAAAGTGTCTGTTGGGTTGACACGGATCAAGACTGGGATTTGTCACTCCGTATGACGGAGAGGTATCTCTAGGCCCACTCGGTAATGCATCATCATAATGATCTCAAAGTGACTAAGTGGTTGGTCACGGGATCATGCTTTATGATACGAGTAAAGTGACTTGCGATAACCAGATTGAGCGAGGTATTGGGATACCGACGATCGAATCTCGGGCAAATAACGCATCGATTGACAAAGGGAATTGTATACGGGATTACTTGAATCCTCGACATCGTGGTTCATTCGATGAGATCATCGTGGAACATGTGGGAGCCAACATGGGTATCCAGATCCCGTTGGTTATTGGCCGAGAGTCGTCTCGGTCATGTTCAAGGTCTCCCGAACCCGTAGGGTCTACACACTTAAGGTTCGGTGATGCTAGGGTTGTAGAAATATTAGTATGCGGTAACCCGAAAGTTGTTCGAGTCTCGGATGAGATCCCGGACGTCACGAGGAGTTCGGAATGGTCCGGAGGAGAAGAATTGTATATAGGAAGTCTAGTTTCGGCCACCGGGAAAGTTTCGGGGGTTACCGGTATTGTACCGGGACTACCGGAAGGGTCCCGGGGGTCCACCGGGTGGGGCCACCTATCCCGGAGGGCTCCATGGGCTGAATTGGGAGGGGAACCAGCCCCTGGTGGGCTGGTGCGCCCCCCTTGGGCCTCCCCCTGCGCCTAGGGTTGGAAACCCTAGGGGTGGGGGGCGCCCCACTTGGCTTGGGGGGCAAGCCACCCCCTTGGCCGCCTTGGGGGAGGGAGGGCTGCGCACCCTAGTCCCTGGCACCTCCCTCTCCCCTCGCAGCACCTCTTCCTCTCGCTGAGCTTGGCGAAGCCCTGCCGAGATCACCGCTACTTCCACCACCACGCCGTTGTGCTGCTGGATCTCCATCAACCTCTCCTGCCCCCTTGCTGGATCAAGAAGGAGGAGACGTCTTCCCCAACCATACGTGTGTTGAACGTGGAGGTGACGTCCGTTCGGCACTAGGATCTTCGATGATTTGGATCACGACGAGTACGACTCCCTCAACCCCGTTCTCTTGAACGCTTCCGCTCGCGAGCTACAAGGGTATGTAGATGCACTCCTATCTCTCGTTGCTAGATGAATCCATAGATTGATCTTGGTGAAGCGTAGAAATTTTTTATTTTCTGCAACGTTCCCCAACAGTGGCATCATGAGCTAGGTCTATGCGTAGTTTTCTATGCACGAGTAGAACACAAGTTGTTGTGGGCGTAGATCATGTCAATTTACTTGCCGCTACTAGTCTTATCTTGATTCGGCGGCATGGTGGGATGAAGCGGCCCGGACCGACCTTACACGTACGCTTACGTGAGACAGGTTCCATCGACTGACATGCACTAGTTGCATAAGGTGGCTAGTGGGTGTCTGTCTCTCCCACTTTGGTCGGATCGGATTCGATGAAAAGGGTCCTTATGAAGGGTAAATAGAAATTGCCATATCACCTTGTGGCTTTTACGTAGGTAAGAAACGTTCTTGCTAGAACCCTATTGCAGCCACGTAAAAACATGCAACAACAATTAGAGGACGTCTAACTTGTTTTGCAGCATATGCCTTGTGATGTGATATGGCCAAAAGATTGTGATGAATGATATATATGTGATGTATGAGATCATGTTCTTGTAATAGGAATCACGACTTGCATGTCGATGAGTATGACAACGGCGAGAGCCATAGGAGTTGTCTTAATTATTGTATGACCTGCGTGTCAATGAATAAATGCCATGTAATTACTTTACTTTATTGCTAAACCGTTAGCCATAGTAGTAGAAGTAATAATTGGCAAACAACTTCATGGAGACACGATGATGGATATCATGATGATGGAGATCATGGTGTCATGCCGGTGACGAAGATGATCATGGCGCCCTGAAGATGGAGATCAAAGGAGCAATATGATATTGGCCATATCATGTCACTATTTTGATTGCATGTGATGTTTATCATGTTTTTGCATCTTATTTGCTTAGAACGACGGTAGTAAATAAGATGATCCCTCATAATAATTTCAAGTGTTCCCCCTAACTGCGTACTGCCGTTAAAGTTCATTGTTTGAAGCACCACGTGATGATCGGGTGTGATAGATTCTAACGTTCACATACAACGGGTGTAAGACAGATTTACACATGCAAAACACTTAGGTTGACTTGACGAGCCTAGCATGTATGCAGACATGGCCTCGGAACACAAGAGACCGAAAGGTCGAACATGAGTCGTATGGAAGATACGATCAACATGGAGATGTTCACCGATGATGACTAGTCTGTCTCACGTGATGATCGGACATGGTCTAGTTGAGTCGGATCATGTATCACTTAGATGACTAGAGGGATGTCTAATCTGAGTGGGAGCTCATTAAATAATTTGATTAGATGAACTTAATTATCATGAACTTAGTCTAAAAAAACTTTGCAAAATGTCTTGTAGTTCAAATGGCCAACGCTCATGTCAACCTCAACTTCAACGCATTCCTAGAGAAAACCAAGCTGAAAGATGATGGCAGCAACTATTCGGACTGGGTCCTAACACGAGGATCATCCTCATAGCTGCCAAGAAAGCATATGTCCTAGAAGTACCGCTAGGTGAAGCACCCATCCAGATAACCAAGGCGTTATGAACGCTTGGCGATCACGTCTTGATGATTACTCCCTCGTTCAAGTGCGGCATGCTTTACAACTTAGAACCGGGCTCCAAAGGCGTTTTGAGCAACACGGAGCATATGAGATGTTCAAGAGCGGAAAATGGTTTTCCAAGCTCATGCCCGGTCGAGAGATATGAAGTCTCCGACAAGTTCTACAGTTGTAAGATGGAGGAAAATAGTTCTATCGGTGAGCACATACTCAAAATGTCCGTTGCACAACCGCTTGTCCCAGCTGGACATTAACCTCCCGGACGAGGCGTTCATTGACAGAATCCTTCAGTCGCTCCCACCTAGCTATAAGAGCTTTGTGATGTACTACAATATGCAGGGGATGGTGAAAACTATTCCTGAAGTATTTTCAATGCTGAAATCAGCGGAGGTAGAAATCAAAAAGGAGCATCAAGTGTTGATGGTCAATAAAACCACTAGTTTCAAGAAAGGCAAGGGTAAGAAGAACTTCAAGAAGGACGGCAAGGGAGTTGCCGCGCCCGGTAAACCAGTTGCCGAGAAGAAGCCAAAGAATGGACCCAAGCCTGAGACTGAGTGCTTTTATTGCAAGGGAAAGGGACACTGGAAGCGGAACTGCCCCAAATACTTAGCGGACAAGAAGGCCGGCAACACTAAAGGTATATGTGATATACATGTAATTGATGTGTACCTTACCGGTACTCGTAGTAGCTCACAGGTATTTGATACCGTGTGGTTTCTCATATTCAGTAACTCAAAGCAGGAACTGCGGAATAAGCGGAGGCTGGCGAAGGGCGAGGTGACGATGCTGGCGTCGGGAATGGTTCCAAGGTCGATGTGATCGCCATCGCACGCTACCTCTACAATTTACCTCTGGGATTAGTTTTAAACCTCAATAATTGTTATTTAGTGCCAGCTTTGAGCATGAACATTGTATCTGGATCTCATTTAATACGAGATGGCTACTCATTTAAATCCGAGAATAATGGTTGTTCTATTTATATGAGAGATATGTTTTATGGTCATGCCCGCTGGTCAATGGTTTATTCTCGATGAATCTCGAGCGTGATGTTACACATATTCATAGTGTGAATACCAAAAGATGTAAGGTTGATAACGATAGTCCCACATACTTGTAGCACTTGCCGCCTTGGTCACATTGGTGTCAAGCGCATGAAGAAACTCCATGCCGATGGACTTTTAGAGTCTGTCGATTATGAATCATTTGACACATGCGAACCATGCCTCATGGGCAAAATGACCAAGACTCCGTTCTCCGGAACAATGGAGCGAGCAACCAACTTATTGGAAATCATACATACCGATGTGTGCGGTCCAATGAGTGTTGAGGCTCATGAGGCTATCGTTATGTTCTCACTCTCACTGATGACTTGAGTAGATATGGGTATGTCTACTTGATGAAACACAAGTTTGAGACCTTTGAAAAGTTCAAGGAATTTCAGAATGAGGTAGAGAATCAACGTGACTGAAAGATAAAGTTCTTACGATTAGATCGTGGGGGAGAATATTTAAGTCATGAATTTGGTATGCACTTAAGGAAATGTGAAATCGTTTCACAACTCACGCCGCCTGGAACACCTGAGCGTAACGGTGTGTCCGAACGTCGTAATCACACTCTATTGGATATGGTGCGATCTATGATGTCACTCACCGATTTACCGCTGTCATTTTGGGCATACGCTCTAGAGACAACTACATTCACTTTAAATAGGGCACCGTCTAAATCCGTTGAGACGACACCGTATGAATTATGGTTTGGGAAGAAACCTAAGCCGTCGTTTCTAAAAGTTTGGGGATGCGATGCTTATGTCAAGAAACTTCAACCTGAAAAGCTCGAACCCAAGTCGGAAAAATATGTCTTCATAGGATACCCTAAGGAAACCATTGGGTATACCTTCTACCTCAGGTCCAAGGCAAGATCTTTGTTGCCAAGAATGGGTCCTTTCGGAGAAAGAGTTTTTCTCGAAAAGAAGTAAGTGGGAGGAAAGTGGAACTTGATGAAGTACTACCTCTTGAACCGGAAAGTAGCGCAGCTCAGAAGATGTTCCTGTGGTGCTTGCACCGACCAAAGAGGAAGTTAATGATGATGATCAAGGTACTTGGATCAAGTTACTCTTGAACCCGTGGGTCCACGAGGACACGTTCCACACCGTAGTGGTATGGCAACCCTGTCACGGAAATCATGTTGTTAGACAACGGTGAACCTTCGAACTATGAAGAAGCAATGGCGGGCCCAGATTCCAACAAATGGCTGGAAGCCATGCAATCCGAGATAGGATCCGTGTATGAAAACAAAGTATGGACTTTGACAGACTTATGCGATGATCGTGAGCGATATAAAACAAATGGATCTTTAATAAGAAGTCGGTCGCGGATGGTAATGTTACCATCTATAATGCTCGACTTGTCGCTTAGGGTTATCGACAAGTTCTAGGGGTTGACTACGATGAGACTTTCTCTCCTGTAGCGAAGCTTAAGTCCGTCCGAATCATGTTAGCAATTGCCGCATACTATGATTATGAGATATGGCAAATGGATGTCAAAAGCGGCATTCCTTAACGGCTATCTTAAGGAAGAACTGTATATGATGCAGCCGGAAGGTTTTATCGATCCTGAGAATGCTAACAAGGTATGCAAACTCCAGCGATCCATTTATGGGCTGGTGCAAGCATCTCGGAGTTGGAACATTCGCTTTGATGAGATGATCAAAGCGTTTGGGTTTATGCAGACTTATGGAGAAGCCTGCGTTTACAAGAAAGTGAGTGGGAGCTCTGTAGCATTTCTCATATTATATGTAGATGACATACTTTTGATGGGAAATGATATAGAACTTTTGGACAGCATTAAGGCCTACTTGAATAAGTGTTTTTCAATGAAGGACCTTGGAGAAGCTGCTTACATATTAGGCATCAAGATCTATAGAGATAGATCGAGACGCCTCATAGGTCTTTCACAAAGCACATACCTTGATAAGATATTGAAGAAGTTCAATATGGATCAGTCCAAGAAGGGGTTCTTGCCTGTGTTGCAAGGTGTGAAATTGAGCTCGGCTCAATGTCCGACCACGACAGAAGATAGAGAAAAGATGAGTGTCGTCCCCTATGCCTCAGCCATAGGGTCTATCATGTATGATATGCTGTGTACCAGACCTGATGTAAACCTTGCCGTAAGTTTGGTAGGAAGGTACCAAAGTAATCCCGGCATGGAACACTGGACAGCGGTCAAGAATATCCTGAAGTACCTAAAAAGGACTAAGGATATGTTTCTCAGATATGGAGGTGACGAAGAGCTCTTCAGAAGGGTTACGTCGACGCTTAGCTTCGACACAGATCTGGATGACTCCAAGTCACAAACCGGATACGTGTATATTTTGAATGGAGGCGATAGCTGGTGCGATTTGCAAGCAAAGCGTCATGGCGGGATCTACATGTGAAGCGGAGTACATGGCAGCCTCGGAGGCAGCGCATGAAGCAATCTGGATGAAGGAGTTCATCACCCACGTAGGAATCATACCCAATGCATCCGGGCCAATCACCCTCTTCTCGTGACAACACCGGAGCTATTGCCCTTGCCAAGGAGCCCAGGTTTCACAAGAAGACCAGGCACATCAAGCCTCGCTTCAACTCCATTCGTGAAAATGTTCAAGATGGAGACATAGATATTTGCAAAGTGCATACGGATCTGAATGTCGCAGATCCGTTGACTAAACCTCTTCCGCGAGCAAAACATGATCAACACCAGAACTCTAAGGGTGTTCGATTCATCACAATGTAACTGGATTATTGACTCTAGTGCAAGTGGGAGACTGTTGGAAATATGCCCTAGAGGCAATAATAAAATGGTTATTATTATATTTCCTCGTTCATGATAATTGTCTATTATTCATGCTATAATTGTGTTATCCGAAATCGTAATACATGTGTGAATACATAGACCACAACATGTCCCTAGTGAGCCTCTAGTTGACTAGCTCGTTTATCAATAGATGGTCACGGTTTCCTGACCATGGACATTGGATGTCATTGATAACGGGATCACATCATTGGGAGAATGATGTGATGGACAAGACCCAATCCTAAGGATAGCACAAGATCGTGTAGTTCGTTTGCTAGAGCTTTTCCAATGTCAAGTATCATTTCCTTAGACCATGAGATCGTGTAACTCCCGGATGTCGTAGGAGTGCTTTGGGTATACCAAACGTCACAACGTAACTGGGAGACTATAAAGGTATACTACAGGTATCTCCGAAAGTGTCTATTGGGTTGACACGGATCAAGACTGGGATTTGTCACTCCGTATGACGGAGAGGTATCTCTGGGCCCACTCGGTAATGCATCATCATAATGATCTCAAAGTGACTAAGTGGTTGGTCACGGGATCATGCTTTACGATACGAGTAAAGTGACTTGCCTGTAACGAGATTGAACGAGGTATTGGGATACCGACGATCGAATCTCGTGCAAGTAACGCATCGATTGACAAAGGGAATTGTATACGGGATTACTTGAATCCTCGACATCGTGGTTCATTCGATGAGATCATCGTGGAACACGTGGGAGCCAACATGGGTATCCAGATCCCGCTGTTGGTTATTGGCCGGAGAGTCGTCTCGGTCATGTCTGCGTGTCTCCCGAACCCGTAGGGTCTACACACTTAAGGTTCGGTGATGCTAGGGTTGTAGAAATATTAGTATGCGGTCACCCGAAAGTTGTTCGGAGTCCCGGATGAGATCCCGAACGTCACGAGGAGTTCCGGAATGGTCCGGAGGAGAAGAATTGTATATAGGAAGTCTAGTCTCGGCCACCGGGAAAGTTTCGGGGGTTACCGGTATTGTACAGGACCACCGGAAGGGTCCCGGGGGTCCACCGGGTGGGGCCATCTATCCCGGAGGGCTCCATGGGCTGAATTGGGAGGGGAACCAGCCCCTGGTGGGCTGGTGTGCCCCCCTTGGGCCTCCCCCTACGCCTAGGTTTGGAAACCCTAGGGGTGGGGGGCGCCCCACTTGGCTTGGGGGGCAAGCCACCCCCTTGGCCGCCGCCCCCCTTGAGATCCAATCTCTAGGGGGCCGGCGCCCCCCTGGACCCCTATATAAAGAGGGAGGAGGGAGGGCTGCGCACCTAGTCCCTGGCGCCTCCCTCTCCCCTCGCAACACCTCTCCCTCTCGCTGAGCTTGGCGAAGCCCTGCCGAGATCACCGCTACTTCCACCACCACGCCGTTGTGCTGCTGGATCTCCATCAACCTCTCCTTCCCCCTTGCTGGATCAAGAAGGAGGAGACGTCTTCCCCAACCATACGTGTGTTGAACGCGGAGGTGTCGTCCGTTCGGCACTAGGATCTTCAGTGATTTGGATCACGGCACGAGTCTGACCCCCTCAACCCCGTTCTCTTGAACGCTTCGCTCATGAGCTACAAGGGTATATAGATGCACTCCTCTCTCTCGTTGCTAGATGACTTCATAGATTGATCTTGGTGAAGCGTAGAAAATTTTTATTTTCTGCAACGTTCCCCAACAGTGGCATCATGAGCTAGGTCTATGCGTAGTTTTCTATGCACGAGTAGAACACAAGTTGTTGTGGGCGTAGATCATGTCAATTTACTTGCCGCTACTAGTCTTATCTTGATTCGGTGGCATGGTGGGATGAAGCGGCCGGACCGACCTTACACGTGACGCTTACGTGAGATGTGTTCCACCGACTAACACGTATGCTTAGCCGGGCGACGACGGCGTGCGGCGAAGACGCACGGCGGCGGCCGGGCGTCGGCGTCGGAGATCGATGTCGCGTGAGAGAAGTGGAACGAAGTGGTCAACGATAACTGAATTTTCGTAAGTGCCATATATATAGGAGGGGCCTTTAGTACCGGCTGGAGCCACCAGCCGGTACTAAAGGCCAATTTTGGCCAGCCCAAGCGGCGGGAAACGAGGGCCTTTAATATCGGTTGGTGGCTCCAACCGGTACTAAAGGGCCATGCATTAGTACCGGGTGGAGCCACCAACCGTACTAATGGTCGTGGCGCTCCCACCAAGACAGCGCTATTTTTAGTCCCACCTCGCCGAGCGAAGGGCAGACGCACTTGTTTATAAACCTAGCCACGGCTGCCCATTCGAACTCCTCTATATAGCAGGCTTCTGGGCCTAACTAGGCGCTGGCGCCTGTGAGCCTCTTGGCCCTTCAGGCTGAATTTGCACACCCTAGGTCTGGCAGCCCACCGGCAGCATCCCAACAATTTTTATAGAATTTTTTCTTTTCTGCATTATTTATTTTCTTCTATTTATTTTTGAGTAAATTTTTTATATAGTTTTTTCTTTTCTGCTTTTACTTTTTTCTTCTATTTATTTCTGAGTAGTTTTTTTTGCTGTATTTAGTTTCCTTGTGAATATTTTTGCTTTATATTTTTTTTTCTTTTCTGCATTATTTATTTTCTTTTATTTATTTTTGAGTAATTTTTTTATATAGTTTTTCTTTTCTGCTTTATTTTTTCTTCTATTTATTTCTGAGTAGTTTTTTTGCTGTATTTAGTTTTTTTGTGAATATTTTTTATTTATATAGTTTTTTTCTTTTTTGCATTATTTATTTTCTTCTATTTATTGCTTTATATAGTTTCTTTTCAGAGTTCGTTTTGCTGTGATTTACTGTTTCACGGTCATTTAGCTCTCTGAACAAATTGCTGGGATTTTCATTTTCACGGTCATTTAGCTCTGATCTAAACAAGTCCGTGACTGAATAACAACAAATGATGTCAGAACGTGTTGGAAATTGATGACGCCGCTTCGAATGCTGCATAATGCCGGCTCAAAAAAAGTCTGGAGTTCAAATAAGTTAAAAAATGAAGTGCTCGTGTAACTGATGAGTTCTCGTTCGAAACCGGTGAAGACTCATATTGAGTCCACAAATTATACACACAGAGTTCAATGAAGACCAAATGCTTGTGATAGTTTGAAAAATAACATATTTAAATTATGCATCTGAACACAGAAAAAATACATTGATCAGTACCGCCTTTCAGCCAAAACGCGCTACTGCTACAGAGAAGTACATATAAAAAATACATTGATCATCAATGATCTTTTTGTATAGAATCTAAATTGTCAATAGGAATCTACCACCGATTTAAGAACCGGCAAGGACTCCTATTGCAGCCACAGATCCTACACATAGAGTTCAATGAAGACCAAATGCTTGTGATAGTTTGAGAAGTAACATATTTAAGGTGGTCAAATTCTTGCTAGGGGAGCGAGGTGGGACTAAAAATAGCCCTGCCACAACCTCTTTAGTACCGGTTCGTGGCACGAACCGGTACTAAAGATTCGCACTGAACCGGTATTAAAGGTCTCCTCCCGCCTAGTCATTTGAACCGGCACTAATGGACGCATTAGTGCCGGCTCATATACAAACCGGTACTAATGTTTCTCATATTTGACCCTTTTTCTACTAGTGTTGGGAGAAGAAGGTGACTGGAGGCACGTTCACTAGAGTGCGATTGGACAGAGCGGTGGCTAATCCAGCATGGAGCATTGCCTTCCCATCGGCCGTTCTTGAGCACAAACTAGCAGCATCTTCGGATCACGTACCGATCCTTCTCACGCTACGAGACATGCATGCATGCAGGAGGGCCACACGGGCCTTTAAATATGAGCTGGCCTGGGAACGAGAAGAATCTTTGGCGACAGCGTTGGCAGAAGGATGGGAAAAAGGCAACGTAGACTCGGTGCAATCATTGCATGATAAGCTACAGTCAGTGGCGGGAGACTTGAGCACCTGGGAGCGATCGCGTTTTGGCAACGTACGACAAGAAATCACCCGCCTCAAGCTGCAGGCTCTATTAAAGGTCTCCTCCCGCCTAGTCATTTGAACCGGCACTAATGGACGCATTAGTGCCGGCTCATATACAAACCGGTACTAATGTTTCTCATATTTGACCCTTTTTCTACTAGTGTTGGGAGAAGAAGGTGACTGGAGGCACGTTCACTAGAGTGCGATTGGACAGAGCGGTGGGAGACTTGAGCACCTGGGAGCGATCGCATTTTCGCAAGGTACGACAAGAAATCACCCGCCTCAAGCTGCAGCTACAGGAGTTCTGAGGGACCCCGGGGAGAGCCGGGCCCACACATGCTGAAACCAAGGTGCATGGATAGGCTGGTTGAACTATACCACAGAGAGGAGATCCTCTGGCGTCAAAGGGCGAGGCTGGAGTGGCTTGTTCATGGCGACAAAAATACGTATTTTTTTCATTTGCGAGCCAGCAGAAGAAGGAGGAAAAACCAAATAAAACAGCTTCAACGTCCGGATGGCCAGGTGATAGATAATAAGGAGGAAATGGAGGCGATGACCACGTCCTTTTATAAAAACCTCTACACCTTAGAGGGGGTCTTAAACATGGAACAAGTTCTTGACACGGTCCCATCCAAGGTGACGCAAGCAATGAACGATTCTCTCAACGCCCCGTATAGTGCTGATGAGGTTAAAAAAGCTCTATTCCAGATGTTTCCAGTGAAGGCACCTGGTCCAGATGGTTTCCCAAAGACACTTCTTCCAATGTCCTTTGGGACCTATGTGGCAGCGATGTGACAAAGGTGGTGATCAAAATTGTGGAGGGCACCGAATCTGCCGAGAGTATCAATGAGACTATCCTGGTCCTAATCTCCAATGTAAAAAACCCCAACTTTGTTAACACAATTTCGACCCATTAGTCTGCGCAATGTCTTATACAAGAATAGCATCAAAGGTGATCTCTAACACTTTGAAGTTAGTGTTACCTCGACATCATTTCTAAGGCGATCGGCCTTTATCCCGGGGAGGCTGATTACTGACAACATCATAGCTGCGTATGAATGTTTGCACTTCATGAAGAGAAACAAGGCCAAGAAACATCAATCATGTGCGCTCAAACTTGACGTGATGAAAGCGTATGATAGAGTTGAATGGGCATATCTTCGTGCCATTATGCTCAACTTGGGCTTCTCTGAAAACTGGGTAGATATTGTCATGGGCTTGGTCAGCACAGTTTCCTTTTCAGTTATGTTTAATGGCAAAAAGTTAGAAGAATTCAAGCCATCTCGAGGAATCAGACAAGGGGACCCGATATCTCCATACTTGTTCTTGATAGTAGCAGAGGGCCTTTCGTGCCTCCTAAAATCCAAAGACGAGTCATCAAATATGCATGGTTTACAGTAGCACATTCTGCGCCACCAAGAAACCACCTCCTTTTCGCCGATAAATGCATCGCTGTTTTTCAAGGCCAACGGTGTGTGTGCTACCGAGGTGAACCTAGCTCACGGAAGCTTCTTTGTCACGCTTCAGGTCGAGGATCAATTATAATAAATCTTCAATCCTTTTTCAGCAAAGGGGTTCCAGATAGCACACGTTTGGAGATAAAAGCGATGTTGAATGTTCCAAATGAGACGTTGAATGAAAAATACTTTGGCATGTCGTCTGATATTGGTACTTCAAAAAGTGGGGCTTTAAGTATCCGAAAGACCGACTTTGGAGCAAGGTGCAGGGTGGATCGAGAATTGCATGTCTACGGCAGGAAAGGAGGTCCTAGTAAAAGCAGTTGCACAATCGGTCCCTGTCTTTTCCATGTCATGTTTCAAGTTACCGACAGGATTATGTGAGCACCCTAATATGTCAATCAGAAGTTTTGGTGGGGCTCAAAGGAAGGCAAAAGAAAACCACACCGGTCTCTTGGGAAACTATGACTCAATTTGAAGGGCATGGGCGGTCTTGGTTTTAAAGATTTCGAACTTTTTAACCTGGCTATGTTGGCAAAGCAGGCATGGCGACTTTTGCAGGAACCCAACTCTCTCAGTGCCAGATTACTAAAGAGCATATACTATCCGAATGGTGATATCCTGCAAGCTTCTTTGGGGGGTCACCCGAGCCAGATATGGAGATCAATAATCGAGGGATGTGACGTTTTGAAATAGGGGCTGATACGGCGAGTCGGAAACGGTGCTACCACCAATATATGGACGGATAATTGGCTCCCGAGGAAAGAGATGCTTGACCCTATGGGTGCATCTCGTCGAACCCACCGCAGCTCATGTCAGAATTGATAGATCCAACTTCAGCTAGCTGGATTAAGCAAAGGGGGAACGAGGTCTTCATGCCAATGGACGCAAATATTATACTGGGCATTCCTCTCTGTACACGCAACATAGACGACTTCTGATCGTGGAACTTTGAGAGCAAAGGCACTTTCTCTGTTAAATCAGCGTCTGAATGCTTTACGAAACTAAACAGCGCCATGAGGCATGGCTTAATGGGGCACCAGAACATCATCGTAGCGATCGGAGGAAGGGATGTGGAAAAAACTGTGGAAAACCGAAGTACTGTGCAAAGTCCGGATGTTTCTATGGAGATTGTCTAAACACTCCCTTCCCACTGAGGATGTGCGAGCTCACCGCCATATGACGACGTCTAGTAGCTGCGGGCTATGTGGGATGCCGGATTCGTGGAAACATTCGCTGATTCAATGCACAATGTCCAGATGTGTATGGGCCTTGGTGGATGAGGAACTTGCACATAAAATGATGGCCGACAGAGCCTAAAGCGAAGCAATGGCTGTTCGCACTTATTGAGTCCCTCACACATGATGAGTTTGTCCTCCTGTCGATTACACTGTGGTCAATCCGGCACGCGAGGCGCAAGGCGATCCATGAGGGGATTTTTCAGAGTCCTCAGGCAACACAAATTTTCATCAACAGATACCGTAGTGAAGCTTAATATGATCCGCCCGACAGTAAGACGAGCGAGTGCACCTAATGCTCCAGTGGCACCGCAGAGACCCAAGGCACCTCCGGCGGGTTTTGCAAAAATACACGTTGATGCTGCGGTACGACCAGGGAGAGGTGGGTCAGCAGCTGCGGTTTGTCGTGATTCAAACGGAAATTATTTAGGGAGTTTAGCCCTAGTGGTGGAAGGAGTGGATGATTCGGCTTCTCTGGAAGCTATGGCATGCAGGAGGCAATGTGTTTGGCAGAGGATCTCCTTATCAACAACTACATTGTGGCCTCTGATTGCAAGCAAGTTGTCTCCGATATAAACTCGGGTGGTAGAGAGCAATACGGTGTCATTCCATCCGAGATCAATCTTAGAGCTACCCTTTTTCAATGTATTTTTTCTTTTGAGTGTCGTGCTGTAAATTATGAAGCACATAGTCTAGCCAGATTCTCTCTTAGAAGGGGACCGGGGCGCTATCTGTGGTTTGGCCAACCCCATGACCCATCTTGTATCCCACTCTCTATGGACTTTGATTAATAAAGCTGGCTTTATCCTAAAAAAAAGCCCAATATGTTGTAATGTTTTCACCTTTTATAAAATTATTTTTCTAAAATGTTCAAATTGAAAAAATAATCGGTACATTAACAATATATTAATAATCACTGTCGTGTTTTTCCCGGAATAATCGTGATTAAATTATTTATTAAATAATATACATTATTATCCACAACTGTTGGGATGGCCGAGTGGTTTAAGGCGGCACATTAAGGGTGTGTTCCGAAAGGTCGCGGGTTCGAATCCCACTCTCAACAAATAAATATAACTTTTTTCTCTACAAAACGTTTTCCCTTTATTAGTATAACTCTTTTTAGTTTTTTCTTAGTAAGTAGCGCCGTGAGCTACTATTCCGAGCTTGACGCACACGACATTTCGTCTTGGGTCGGCCCATGTAGCAGCGGGTTGTGTAGCAAATCGCGGCACTGTAGCAGTTCAATATGGGACCTCCTATGTGCCGCTTACTGCGGCAAATGCTGCAGCTTCGCACAGGAGACGGGTCACCTGGGCCGGCCCATTCGCTGCTCTTGGCGGAATAAAAACTCGCAAGAAAAGGATGCGCTACATAGGAATCGAACTCGCGACCACAAATAGATGCCCACGATGCGCAAGCCACTGCGGCACACGCGCTACCCTGATAGGATTGCAACACGTCCCTTAAAGAACTATATGAAGCCGTAAAAATAAAACAAGTTCGCTAAATTCCATAAAAATGAAATTTGTGGGCAACTGATCGAACTCTTCTCCTCACGCCAGGGAAGCCAGTCCATAGCCAATGTGGTAATTCCGATACATTTTTTAATTTATGACAAAATTTAAACATGTGAATATTATTTAAAATTTCTTATTTTTTTAAAACAAACGTGATTTTTTTTACAAAAAGTAGTTTTTGCTGTGTGAACATATTTTTTAAAAAGGTGAACACTATTCGAATTACGGAACATTTTTTCGAATGAGCGAACAAATTACAGGAACATTTTCAGTAAAAATGAACAAAATTTATAAAAATGTGAACAAAAATTAACATTCAAAACAAAATTTAAACTCCAAACTTTTGAAAACACAAATAACATGACAAAAGTTTAAAAAACGTGAACAAAAATTAACATTCTGAACAAATTTTAAGAACAAAAATAAGATTCCGAACAATTTTTAAAATACGAACAAAAATGAGAAAAAAAAATTAACATTACGAACAATTCTTCAAATCCAAACTTTTGAAAACACTAACAAAATGAACAAAATATTAAAAAAATGAAAACAAAAATTAACATTCTGAACAAATTTTCAGAACAATAGTAAGATTCCGAACAATTCTTGAAAAATGAACAAAATTGCGAAATAGATCATTTTTTGAATTTCTAAACAAATTTTGAAAATGCAAACAATTATTGAGATTCTCATCTTTTTCAAAATTTGTACATTTGAAACGTAATTTGCAAACAAGAAAGAGTTTCATATATTTTTAACAAAAATTCGAAAAATGTAATCATTTTTTAAAATTCTGGACACTTTTTGAAAAAGTAAAATAATCTTGAAAAAAGAAATTTGTGAACAAATTTGCAAAGCCGGAACATTTTTTTCAATTCCCAAACATTTTTTGAATCTTGAGAACAATTTTTGAGACGGTGAACAATTTTAAAAAATCCTGAACAAATTTGGAAGCACAAACAATTTTTTAAAGCACGAACATTTTTTGAATCTTGAGAACATATTTTGAAACGGAGAGAAATTTTGAAAAATTCCGAAAAAAATTGGAAGTCCGAACAATTTTCTAAAGCACGAACAATTTTTGAATCTTGAGAACATATTTTGAAACGGAGAGAAATTTTGAAAAATCCCGAAAAAATTTGGAAGCCTTGAACATTTTTGAATATGTGAACAAAAAATTGAAATTCAGTACATTTTCTGAATTTCAGAAGTTTTGTACTTTGTTGTGTAACGAGAACAAATTTTGAATTTTGAGAACATTTTTTGGTAACACGAACAAAATTTAAATTTTGGATTTTTTTAAATGAAGAGAAGAAAAGAAAAGGAAATAAAAAGGAAAATCATAAACATTTTGTAAAACTATGAACATATTCTGAAAAAGAAAAATAAACTTGAAAAAGAAAGTGAAACAAGAAACAAAAAACGAAAAATGAAAAAGAAACCGAAACGAAAAAAGAGAAATAAAAAAAGCGATAGAAAGCCGAAAAGAACCAGGAAAAAAGCGATACAGGAAGAAAAACCGGTTTAGGGAACCTTCTGGAAGGTTCCCAAAACCGGTTTGACGCATTATGTGTGGGCTGGCCCATTTCTGTCGCTCGCTGTGCTGCCCTGTGCGATCGTTTCGACAGTTTGCCGCAGCGAGCGGCGAATAGGATTTTCCGTTCAATATGTTGTAGTAATGTTTTAATCTACAAAACGTTTTCCACTTTATAAAATCCATTAGTAAATGTTTTTCCAAAAATGTTCAGATTTTGCAAAACAAAACATAGAAATTTCATATTTTATTCACCTTTAGTTTTTTTGTAAACTGTTTGAAACAGAAAAATAAGCGCTACAGTAATAATCCATTAATACATTTATATAAATGTTGGAATATTTAAAATAATTCATTTATAAATTTACTAATGGGCTATTACTGTAGTGCTCATTTTTCCCAATTCTGAACAGTATCTGAAAAAAGTTTAAAGGTGAACAACATTCGAAATTTATAGACATTTGTTTTGCAAAACCCGACATTTTTGGAAAAACTGAACGAAATTTGAAAACACGTATATTTTCTGAAATTACGACCAACACTTTTTGAATTGCCCGTATATTTCTAAACACAGGCAGCTTTTGAATTTGTGAAGAAATTTTGAAAATATTAACATTTTACAAAATACAAACAACCACAATGAGAGTGTTGTTTTGTGCAGCGTGGAACAAGAGCCGCGACAATGACCAACGGCTGCAAATCAACAACTGCAGCTAGGGAAAAGGAGTTTCAAGAGTATGGAAGAAATTTGTCGCTATCTATCCTTTCCATGGAACGACTCTTTTGTTCAAGTGGGAGGCACTAGGCATCAGACTAGTGATGTTGTGCATCCATCGACTAGTCATCTACCGTTGCATATGAACAACCGAGGCGTCCGATGCGTTGTGCCCAGGACCTGCGAGAGAGGATGTTTCGTCCCTGATTGCTTGTTTGATTGTTTGTAACTGCTCCGCAATGAACGCACACCACTATCGGGGTAACTCGCATGCGTTTCTTCCTCCTCCATTCGTGTTGCTTCCGAGTAGATGCTCCTGCCTAGTTGATACAAAAATGGCGCACCTGACCCGTGAGATTGAGTACCGTGGGATCCCTATTCTAGACGTGCGTCGTCCTACTGGTGTACGTATTAGGTGGTTGGTGGTCTGGTATGAGTTCGGAAGCAGCAGGAGATGCTGCATCTGGGTTCCATTGGCAGATTGGAACCATGGAGGTGAAGAGGTAAATTGATGAGCGGGCCTATTGTTTCATTTTTTCCAGATGATTGTGACGAAAATTAAGTTCTGTATGATGATACTTGTTGGTGGATGGATATTTCTCTAGTATAGGAAGGACTACAATGTGGTTACGTGGGGGTAGTTGATTTCTGGAAGATATTCTGTTAGTATTTTGTTGGAAGCTTTTTGAGTAGGTATGTGATGCACTGCAAATGCATTGTGGAAGCTTAGGAATTTCATGTTCAGTAGGTTCAGCCATGTACTGTGTTTTTTGAAGAACTGGACGGACACGTGAGAAGAATGGCAGCAGATGGTGTTGGTTTGGCAATTTGTTAAGCAGTACGAGTACATCCAAGAAACTAGGCTTGACCGAGGACAATGCTGGATTGCTTGGCGAGGCGAAAGTAGCGCCGTTATGGTCTGGGTATGGAGTTACAGCGATTCCGATTCTAGTACTTGTATTTGTTGCGTCGTCAGTATTGTTGTTATGCTTCTTTAGTGTTTTTTGGGTGCGGCCGTACACAGAACTAACTTATTCATGTTATATTCATACAGGTACAAAATTGAGGAACAAGGCTGCGTTTGAAAAAGTTCAAGAAAATGATGGGGGAAACAACAACTTTGATGATAATGATGAATGCTGGTATTGTTGCGTGGATTTCTAAATTTGCTAAGCGTCAGGTCAATCCTGTCAATGATCCATTCTAGGAGACCCTTTAGAGCTGAGAAAGAGCAAACATAAAGAAGATTAAACCATTTTTTTTCACTTAACGAGGTCTTTCTGTTTCTTCGCAGACCTTTGACAATATCATGTAACCGACCAACGGCCTATCGGCTCTTGAGCATATGAAGCCCATCGCCTTTTCTTCATTTTGAATGTCACCTGAGAACATATGGAATGTAATATGTTAACAATTGAAAAGAATGCAAGGGGAATAAAGGGATAGATTAGATGTATGTTGAACATAGTTGTATGGAACCAAGCCTATTAAAACCCATTATGAGATATTGGCGTGGAAGCATGTTTCTATACAACTGTAGCAAAATAGGAACAATGTAGAAGCAAACCGAAATGAAGCTAGTAACAATTCAGAAGTGTGCATTATTCATGTTAGGTGGAGGCATGAAATTTTGAAACATAAACAATTTTTTTTTTATGTGGATACATAATTTTGAAATAGACCATTATGAGACGAAGGCATGGAAGCATATATCTAGGCGACCATAGCAAAATGAATACAATGTAGAAGGATACATGTCCAGTTAGGGAAAATTCAAAAGTGTGCATTATTCATGTTAGGTGGAAGCAAGAAATTTTGAAACATAAACAAGCAAAGATTTATGTGAATACATATTTTTGTGATATAGACCATTATGAGACGAAGGCATGTAAGCATATATCTAGGCGACCACAGCAAAATGAATACAATGTAGGACACAGGTTCGAAGCTAGGAAAAATTTAAAAGGTGCATTACTCGTATTAGGTGGAAGCGTGAAATTTTGAAACATATAAAAAGATTTATGTGGATACATATTTTTGTAATATAGACCATTATGAGACGAATGCATGGAAGCATATATCTAGGCGACCGTAGAAAATGAATACAATGTAGAAGGGCAGAGGGACTGGGGTGGGAAGCGACACCTATGGGATCACAAGAATCCCTCTACTGCGGTTGCGGGCGCGGGGGTCGTGGAGAAGAGCGGATCAAACAGGTAGCACGCGGTTCGTTTATCCAGGTTCGGGCCGCAAGGTGCGTAAAACCCTACTCCTGCCTTGGTGGATTGTATATCTCTGTTCCTCAGCTAGCTATGGGGCGTGAGGAGCTCCAAAAAGCCGAATTCTTCTCCTGGTCGCCACGGGCCTCCTTTTATAGGAAAGGGGCTGCCACAGTGGCACACAGGAGGTGGAAAGGGTATAGTAATGCGGGCTAATCCCTCGCATTACATGACAAGGCGCATTTAATGCGCCCTGCTTAGGTGTCCTTACTTTATCGGGGTCGGGGGAGAGCCCCGTCCCGTCCGTCGCCGCTCCCTCTGGTGTTGACGCGCGCCATGGCCAGCCGTGCTCGTGGTGCCATGTGGGCAGGCACGCAGCTGAGGTGGCACAGTGGTGGGTCTCCACGAAGATTTGCATGTCGCCACGCAGTGCACCTCAACCGGTTGGGTCGGCAATGCATCTGGCTGGCGGTGGGGGGTGCGATGGTGAGGGCCTGATGGTGGCCCCTCGGTGTCCTCGGCAAGGGCCTTGCTGGGCCCGGCAAGGGTCTTGTCAGCGGCGCTTGCTGCCATCCCCGGCAAGGTCTTGCCGTGGCGCTTGCTGTCATCCCCGGCAAGGCTCTTGCCGGGGCCTTAGGTCCTCCTTGGCTGGGATCCCGCCAAGGATCATTATCTTCTCAAGTGTGTATCGATCTTGAATGTCTTCACAAAGATCTGCATGCCACCACGGGATATCTCCCGAATCCTTGCCCCATGGGGTAGTGGACTCAAGGGTAATTTGCTCCGTAGGCGCGGGGTGTGCTGCCCCGACAAGAGTCTTGTCGGGCCTGCTAGAACCGCTCCCCGGCAAGGACCTTGCCGGGGGAGTCCGCTTCGCCCCCTTGCTCTTTGTGGCCTTGGTCTTGGCGTCGTTTCGCTCCCCTTGACCCGGCTTTACCTTAGTTCACATCCCTTGCCTTGCTCAGTGTGGTGGTGCCCGTGGCTCAGACTGCCCGTGCACAGTTATAGGGGTACAAAAAGTGTACCCCTCTTTTTGTACACCGGCAGGAGCCCCCGGGCCTGGGCCACACATAAGCACAATCGTGTCGTTGGGCTAGGCCCAAAAACGGTCTTGATGGGCGGTGGGCGGTTTTACCATGATAAGTTTCCTTCACGCGCTGCACCCCATGCTTCCCGTGCGTGGCGCGGCATGGGAAGCGTGTGTGGCGTGGGCGGCATGCGAGGCTGAAGCTCTGGCGCGTAAATCACGTCGTAATAAAGAGGGTCAGTGCGCCCTCCCGTAAACGGAGGGAGGCGTGGGCGCGCCTCTTTCTTGAATGGGGCCGAGGCGGGGTCTTCAAGGCGTCCACTCCCCATGATCACGGGGTGGGAGAGGTCGCCTCACCCGTCGCCGGTCCATGCCCGCCACGCTGCCCCCATGCGCTTAGGGTGGCGAACGGTGGAGGCAGAAACCGGGCCATGGCGGGTTGGAGAAGCGGGCGGTCCAGTCTCCTGCGCCTTCCGTGTCTTATTTGACTGGCCGGGGCGGTCGAGCCCCACCCGGTTCCTTTATAAACAGCGGGGGGGGCCGCCCGGGCGGGCGTCCCGCATTCCTTCATCTCCTCCTTGCTTCTGCTTCCGCTCCCCTTCCCCCATTCGCCATGGAGAGAGGGAATTCTGGTCCTTCAACGATGGTAGCGAGGGTCACCGCTCGACAGTGCATCCTTCCTCCCCCTGCTCCTGCGGCGGCGGAGTCAGCCGCGAGGGGGAGGGGAAGGGGGCGAGGCCGTGGGCGAGGCTGAGGCGCCCGTGGAAGAGGAGGACGGGACGGCGCGTCGGTCTCGCCTCCGCCAGCAGCTCCTCCTCCCATGGAGGGCCATGTTGGAGACGACCCTTGCGAGTTCTTCGTCAGGCTGCGCCGGCCGCCTCGCCGTCGCCTTCGTCTCCCGACTCCATTTGCGAGCGAGATGGAGCTGGACCCGCCTGAGTCACTGCGGCTGCACATGAGGGGCTGTGGGATCAGCGGTACGCGAGTCCACGTCGACTTCCCAGCCCCTCACGTGATGTATCTTGGTCGAGGGTGGAAGTCGATAGAACATATCCACCACTAGACGGCGGGGCTCACCTTCATTTCAAGGCGATGGAGGCGGCCTCCTCTCCGTCAAGGTCTTGGTGCTTGGGACTCGGGCAAGGTGCTGCGTGGAGAGCTCTTCGATAGCGAGACTCCTCCTCGAGCGGGAGTGGCGAGGAGGACAGCGGCAAGCGACGACGAGGGTAGCGGGCGGTAGGATGACGGGTCCGACTAGGTGTCAGCGTCGCTCACGCCTTGCACCGGCGTCCCCATCATCCGTGTCGCCAGCTCCTTGAACTTCTTGGGGTCGTCTCCTTGGGCGGCTGGCGTTGGGAGGCTGCGGAAGAGGAAGAGGGCGGGCGGCAGGGCCGTCAAGTCGGAGTACGCGTGCATCGACGCTGCGTTCGACAAATAAGTCTGGCGCCCCGCCACCTCGTCTTGAACTCTACTTCGGCGTCGCCATCACCATCCAGCCTTTGGGCGGCCACCGAGATGTTCTCTTGGTGTCTTCGCCACCCGTAGCTTGCCTAGGCGCTCCTTTTGCCTTTTCCGCCTCCTTGACCTACCTCCCGAATGGAATGTTTTTAATGAAAAAGGGATGTTTGCCGAGGAGGCCGTGGCTGAAGGCCGACAAGGTTGCCGCCGAGGAGGCCGCCAAGAATCTTGACGAGGCCGCCACCGGTGAGGCCGCCGCCGATGAGGCCGCCAAAGGCGTGGCCGAGGATGCCGCGAGGGCCGCCAAGGCCACCGACGAGGCTTCCGCCTGAGGCGCCCGGCCATGGTGGAGCCGGCAAGGCCCCCGGCGAGGAAGAGGCGACGGACGATCAGCCTCCTTCCTCCTCAACCTCGGGCCCCGGCAGGTATCTGAAGGTGGGTGATGATCTCTTCGTCCACCTCCCGGGGGCGTCAAGCCGGGCGCCCGCGGAAGGAGAAGCCTTTGATGACGAGGTGCTTGCCGCTACCGGGTTCGAGGTTGTCGACGCGCCGGGGGCTAGCGGCGATGGTTCTCCAGAAAAGCAGCTCTTCCACGCCATGGGGGCCACTTTCCGGAAGCTCCAAGCGCTCTACCGCGCCCGCCTGGACAAAGTCGAGTCGAAGCGGCAGCGGTGGACAACGCGGAGGCGGACTTCGAGGCGCGTGTTGCCGAAACGCAGGCTTGGTTCCACCAGTCCCGCGAGGAGCAGAGGGCCTTCCAGGAGAAATTGGCCAGGCGCGATGAGGAGCTCACCATGAAGATGGCCGACATCGAGAAGGCCCAAGAAGAGGCGGCGAACTTGGCTGCCGCGGCGATACGCCGGAGCGACATCAAGCCGCCTTGGATTCCTGTGGAGGAGGACCTCTCCGGGCGTGAAGCGAAGCTTGCCGCAGCAGCTCCGGCCGTTAGGGAACGTAGTAATTTCAAAAAATTCCTACGCACACGGGACCATGGTGATGGCATAGCAACGAGAGGAGAGTGTACGTCACGCACCTCGTGAGACCGAAAAGCGGAAGCGTTATAACAACGCGGTTGATGTAGTCGACGTCTTCCACGATCCGACCGATCCAAGCACCGAACGTGACGGCACCTCGAAGTTCTCGCATCGCTCAGCTCGATGACGATCCCGGACTCCGATCCAGCAAAGTGTCGGGATGAGTTCCACAAGACGACGGCGTGGTGGCGATGATGATGCTCCACCGACCACGTGGCTTCGCTTAAGCTCCATGACGATATGACTTCTCCGGCGCGGGGCTTCGCTTAAGCTCATGACGATATGACCGAAGTGGAATATGGTGGAGGGGGCACCTGACAGCTAAGGAACGATCCGTGAGATCAACTTGTGTGTCATGGGGTGCCCCCTGCCCCCGTATATAAAGGAGCAAGGGGGGTGCGGCCAGCCCAAGGGGGGCGCGCCTGGAGGAGTCTTACTCCCACCGGGAGTAGGACTCCCCCCCTTTCCTAGTTGGAATAGGATTGGAGGAGGGGGGAAGAGGGAAGGGGGCGCCGCCCCCCCTCTCCTTGTCCTATTCGGACTAGAGGGGGAGGGGGGGCGCGGCCTGCCCTGGCCGGCCCTTCCTCTTCTCTCTTATGGCCCATTAAGGCCCATAGACCCCCGGGGTTCCGTAACCCCGGTGTTCCGGCAGAACTTCCTGTTTTCATCCGAACCTTTCCGAAGTCCAAACATAGGCTTCCAATATATTAATCTTTATGTCTCGACCATTTCGAGACTCCTCGTCATGTCAGTGATCACATCCGGGACTCCGAACAACCTTAGGTACATCAAAACTTATAAACTCATTATGAACTGTCATCGAAACGTTGTTGCAAGGGACTTTACGCCGGTTCGGAGAACTATGTAGACATGACCTAGAACCATTCTTGGTCAATAACCAATAAGCGGAACCTGGATGCCCATATTGGTTCCTACATATTCTACGAAGATCTTTATCGGTCAAACCGCATAACGACATATCGTTGTTCCCTTTGTCATCGGTATGTTACTTACCCGAGATTCGATCGTCGGTATCCAATACCTAGTTCAATCTCGTTAATGTAAGTCTCTTTACTCGTTCCGTAATACATCATCTCACAACTAACTCATTAGTTGTAATGCTTGCAAGGCTTATGTGATGTATGTATTACCGAGAAGGCCCAGAGATACCTCTCCGAGCAATCGGAGTGACAAAACCTAATCTCGAAATACGCCAACCCAACAAGTACCTTTGGAGACACCTGTAGTACTCCTTTATAATCACCCAGATTCGTTGTGGCGTTTGGTAGTACCAAAGTGTTCCTCCGATAAGCAGGAGTTGCATAATCTCATAGTTACAGGGAACATGTATAGGTCATGAAGAAAGCATTAGCAATATACTAAACGATCAAGTGCTAAGCTAACGGAATGGGTCATGTCAATCACATCATTCTCCTAATGAGGTGATCCCATTAATCAAATGACAACACATGTCTATGGTTAGGAAACACAACCATCTTTGATTAATGAGCTAGTCTAGTAGAGGCATACTAGTGACTATCTGTTTGTCTATGTATTCACACATGTATTATGTTTCCGGTTAATACAATTCTAGCATGAATAATAAACATTTATCATGGCATAAGGAAATAAATAATAACTTTATTATTGCCTCTAGGGCATATTTCCTTCAGTCTCCCACTTGCACTAGAGTCAATAATCTAGATTACACAGTAATGATTCTAACACCCATGGAGTCTTGGTGCTGATCATGTTTTGCTCGTGGAAGAGGCTTAGTCAACGGGTCTGCAACATTCAGATCCATATGTATTTTGCAAATCTCTATGTCTCCCACTTGGACTTGGTCCCGAATGGAATTGAAGCGTCTCTTGATATGCTTGGTCCTCTTGTGAAATCTGGATTCCTTTGCCAAGGCAATTACACCAAAGATTGTCACGAGAAGATCTTCATCGGTCCCGATGCACTAGGTATGACACCTAGATTGGAAATGAACTCTTTCATCCGCACTCCTTCATTTGCTGCTTCGAAGCAGCTATGTACTCCGCTTCACATGTAGATCCCGCCACGACGCTTTGTTTAGAATCGCACCAACCGACAGCTCCACCGTTTAATATAAAAAGCGTATCCGGTTTGCGATTTAGAATCGTCCGGATCGGTGTCAAAAGCTTGCATCGACGTAACCATTTACGACTAGCTCTTTGTCACCTCCATATACGAGAAACATATCCTTAGTCCTTTTCGTGTATTTCAGGATATTCTTGATCATTGTCCGATGATCCATTCCTGGATTACTTTGGTACCTTCCTGCTAAGCTTACAGCTAAGCATACGTCGGTCTGGTACACAGCATTGCATACATGATAGAGCCTATGGTCAAGCATAGGGAACATCTTTCATTTTCTCTCTATCTTCTGCCGTGGTCGGGCATTGAGTCGACTCAATCTTACACCTTGTAATACAGGCAAAAACCTTTCTTTTGATCCATTTTGAACTTCTTCAAAACTTTATCAAGGTATGTGCTTTGTGAAAGTCCAATTAAGCGTCTTGATCTATCTCTATAGATCTTGATGCCCAATATGTAAGCAGCTTCACCGAGGTCTTTCATTGAAAAACTTTTATTCAAGTATCCTTTTATGCTATCCAGAAATTCTATATCATTTCCAATCAATAATATGTCGTCCACATATAATATCGGAAATGCTACTGAGCTCCCACTCACTTTCTTGTAAATACTGAGGCTTCTCCAAAAGTCAGATAAAACCATATGCTTTGATCACACTATCAAAGCGTTTATTCCAACTCCGAGAGGCTTGCACCGCACCATAAATTGATCGGCTGGAGCTTGCACACTTTGTTAGTACCCTTTGGATCGACAAAACCTTCTGGTTGCATCATATACAACTCTTCTTCTAGAAATCCATTCAAGAATGCAGTTTTACATCCATTTGCCAAATTTCATAATCATAAAATGCGGCAATTGCTAACATGATTCGGACAGACTTAAGCATCGCCACGGGTGAGAAAAGTCTCATCGTAGTCAACCCTTGAACTTGTCGAAAACCTTTACGCAACAAGTCGAGCTTTGTAGATGCAGTTACATTACCATCAGCGTCAGTCTTCTTCTTAAAGATCCATTTATTCTCAATGGCTTGCCGATCATCGGGCAAGTCAACCAAAGTCCATACTTTGTTCTCATACATGGATCCCATCTCAGATTTCATGGCTTCCGGCCATTTCGCGAATCTGGGCTCACCATCGCTTCTTCATAGTTTGTAGGTTCGCCATGGTCAAGTAACATGACTTCCGAATAGGATTACTGCACCACTCTGTGCGTATTTTATTCTGGTTGACCCTCTGAAGTTCAGTAGCAACTTGATCTGAAGTTTCATGATCAACATCATTAGTTTCCTCACTAATTGGTGTAGTTGTCACAGAACCGTTTCTTGTGATGAACTACCTTCCAATAAGGGAGCAGAATCTGATTATCTCATCAAGTTCTACTTTCCTCCCACTCACTTCTTTTCGATAGAAACTCCTTCTCTAGAAAGGATCCGAATTTAGCAACGAAAACCTTGCCTTCAGATCTGTGATAGAAGGTGTACCCAACAGTCTCCTTTGGGTATCCTATGAAGACACATTTCTCCGATTTGGGTTCGAGCTTATCTGGTTGAAGTTTCTTCACATAAGCATCGCAGCCCCAAATTTTAAGAAAGCGACAACTTTGGTTTCTTGCCAAACCACAGTTCTTTCGTTGTCGTTTCAAAGGATTTAGATGGTGCCCTTTTTAACGTGAATGAGGCCGTCTCTAAAGCATATCCCCAAAATGATAGCGGTAATTCAGTAAGAGACATCATAGATCGCACCATATCAAGTAAAATACGATTCTGACGTTCGGACACACCATTTCTCCGTGGTGTTCGGGTGGCGTGAGTTGCTTGAAACTATTCCACATTGTTTCAAATGTAAACCAAACTCAGAACTCAAATATTCTCCTCCACGATCAGATCGTAGAAACTTTATTTTCTTGTTACGATGATTTTCCACTTCACTCTGAAATTCTTTGAATTTTTCAAATGTTTCAGATTTGTGTTTCATTAAGTAGATATACCCATATCTGCTCAAATCATCTGTGAAGGTGAGAAAATAACGATACCCGCCACAAGTGCCTCAACATTCATTGGACCACAAACATCGGTATGTATGATTTCCAACAAATCAGTTGCTCGCTCCATAGTTCCGGAGAACGGCGTTTTGGTCATCTTGCCCATGAGGCACGGTTCGCCAAGTACCAAGTGATTCATAATCAAGTGATTCCGAAGCCCATCTGTATGGAGTTTCTTCATGCGTTTTACACCGATATGACCTAAACGGCAAGTGCCACAAATAAGTTGCATTATCATTATCAACTCTGCATCTTTTGGTTTCAACACTATGAATATGTGTATTACTACTATCGAGATTCAATAAAATAGACCATTCTTCAAGGGTGCGTGACCATAAAAGATATTACTCATATAAATAGAACAACCATTATTCTCTGATTTAAATGAATAACCGTCTCGCATCAAACAAGATCCAGATATAATGTTCATGCTCAACGCTGGCACCAAATAACAATTATTTAGGTCTAAAACTAATCCCGAAGGTAGATGTAGAGGTAGCGTGCGACCGCAATCACATTGACTTTGGAACCGCTTTCCCACGCGCATCGTCACCTCGCCCTTTGCTGCTCGTCTATTCAGTAGTCCCTGCTTCGAGTTGCAAATATTAGCAACAGAACCAGTATCAAATACCAGTGCTACTACGAGCTCTAGTAAGGTACACATCAATAACATGTATATCACATATACCTTTGTTCACCTTGCCATCCTTCTTATCCGCCAAATACTTGGGGCAGTTCCGCTTCCAAAGGTCCGATCGCCTTGGCGATAAAACATTCAGTTTCGTGCTTAGGTCCAGACTTGGGTTTCTTCTCTTGAGCAACAACTTTCTTGCTGTTCTTTTGAAGTTTCCTTCTTCTTTCCTTTGCCCTTTTCTTGAAACTAGTGGTCTTGTTGACCATCAACACTTGATGCTCTTTCTTGATTTCTACCTCCATGACTTTCAGCATTGCGAAGAGCTCGGAATTGTTTTGGTCATCCCTTGCATATTATAGTTCATCACGAAGCTCTTGTAGCTTGGTGGCGATGATTGGAGAATTACATCAATGACACTATCATCTGGAAGAGTAACTCCTAGTTGAATCAAGTGATTATTATACCCAGACATTTTGAGTATATGTTCAGCCGCAGAACTATTCTCCTCCATCTTGCAGCTATAGAACTTATTGGAGACTTCATATCTCTCAATCCGGGCATTTGCTTGAAATATTAACTTCAACTCCTGGAACATCTCATATGCTCCATGACGTTCAAAACGTCGTTGAAGAACCGGTTCTAAGCCGTAAAGCATGGCACACTGAACTATCGAGTAGTCATCAGCTTTGCTCTGCCAGACGTTCACAACCACAGGCGCAGCTCTCGCAGCACACGGCAACCAGCGGTGTTTCCAGGCGTAATTCTTCCTGTGCAGCAATGAGGATAATCCTCAAGTTATGGACCCGATCCGTGTAATTTCTACCATCATCTTTCAACTTTGCTTTCTCAAGGAACGCATTAAAATTCAACGGAACAACAAAGACGAGCCATCTATCTACAAAGTAAACATAGACAAGCAAAATACTATCAGGTACTAAGTTCATGATAAGTTTAAGTTTAATTAATCATATTAAAAACCTCCCACTTAGACAGACATCTCTCTAGTCATCTAAGTGATTACGTGATCCAAATCAACTAAACCATGTCCGATCATCACGTGAGATGGAGTAGTTTCAATGGTGAACATCACTATGTTGATCATATCTACTATATGATTCACGTTCGACCTTTCGGTCTTCGTGTTCCGAGGCCATATCTGTTATATGCTAGGCTCGTCAAGTTTAACCTGAGTATTCCGCGTGTGCAACTGTTTTGCACCCGTTGTAGATGGACGTAGAAATTATCACACCCGATCATCACGTGGTGTCTGGGTACTACGAACTTTGGCAACGGTGCATACTCGTGGAGAACACTTCTTGATAATTTTAGTGAGAGATCATCTTATAATGCTACCGTCAATCAAAGCAAGATAAGATGCATAAAGGATAAACATCACATGCAATCAATATAAGTGATATGATATGGTCATCATCATCTTGTGCTTGTGATCTCCATCGCCAAGCACCGCCATGATCACCATCGCCACCGGCGCGACACCTTGATCTCCATCGTAGCATCGTTGTCGTCTCGCCAACTATTGCTTCTACGACTATCGCTATCGCTTAGTGATAAAGTAAAGCAATTACATGGCGTTGCATTTCATACAATAAGCGACAACCATATGGCTCCTGCCAGTTGCCGATAACTCAGTTACAAAACATGATCATCTCATACAATAAAATATAGCATCACGTCTTGACCACATCACATCACAACATGCCCTGCAAAAACAAGTTATACGTCCTCTACTTTGTTGTTGCAAGTTTTACGTGGCTGCTACGGGCTGAGCAAGAACCGTTCTTACCTACGCATCAAAACCACAGCGATAGTTTGTCAAGTTGGTGCTGTTTTAACCTTCGCAAGGACCGGGCGTAGCCACTCAGTTCAACTAAAGTGAGAGAGATGCACACCGCGGTCACCTTTAAGCAACGAGTGCTCGGGCGGTGAAACCAGTCTCGCGTAAGCGTCTGGCGTAATGTCGGTCCGGGCGCTTCATCTCACAATACCGCTGAACCAAAGTATGACATGCTTTGGTAAGCAGTATGACTTATATCGCCCACAACTCACTTGTGTTCTACTCGTGCACATGACATCAACGCATAAAACCAGGCTCGGATGCCATCGTTAGGGAACGTAGTAATTTCAAAAAATTCCCACGCACAATACGTGACCATGGTGATGGCATAGCAACGAGAGGGAGAGTGTCCGTCCACGTGCACTCGTGAGACCGAAAGCGAAGCGTTATAACAACGCGGTTGATGTAGTCGTGCGTCTTCACGATCCGACCGATCCAAGCACCGAACGTCACGGCACCTCCGAGTTACGCACACGCTCAGTTTCGATGAGCGATCCCCGGACTCGATCCAAAGCAAAGTGTCGAGGATGAGTTCCGTCAACGACGGCGTGGTGACGATGATGATGCTCCACCGACACAGGCTTCGCCTAAGCTCCGCTGACGATATGACTTCTCCGCGAGGGCTTCGCTTCTAAGCTCCATGACGATATGACCAAGTGGAATATGGTGGAGGGGCACCGCACACGGCTAAGGAACGATCCGTAGATCAACTTGTGTGTCATGGGGTGCCCCCTGCCTCAGATATATAAAGGAGCAAGGGGTGCGGCCAGCCCAAGGGGGGGCGCTGGCCGAGGAGTCCTACTCCCAGGAGTAGGACCCCCCTTTCCTAGTTGGAATAGGATTGGGGAGGGGAAGAGGGAAGGCGCCGCCCCTCTCCATGTCCTATTCGGGCTAGAGGGGGGAGGGGGGCGCGCGGCCGTCCGGGCCGGGCCGGCCTCTTCTCTCTTATGGCCCATTAAGGCCCAAAGACGCCCCGGGGTTCCGTAACCCCGGTGTTCCCAGAACTTCCTGCTTTCATCCGGAACCCTTCCAAGTCCAAACATAGGCTTCCAATATATTAATCTTTATGTCTCGACCATTTCGAGACTCCTCGTCATGTCCGTGATCACATCCGGGACTCGAACAACCTTCGGTACATCAAAACTTATAAACTCATTATGAACTGTCATCGAAGCGTTAAGCGTGCGGACCCTACGGGTTCGAGAACTATGTAGACATGACCTAGAACCATTCTTGGTCAATAACCAATAGCGGAACCTGGATGCCCATATTGGTTCCTACATATTCTACGAAGATCTTTATCGGTCAAACCGCATAACGACATACGTTGTTCCCTTTGTCATCGGTATGTTACTTACCCGAGATTCGATCGTCGGTATCCAATACCTAGTTCAATCTCGTTGCAGTAAGTCTCTTTACTCGTTCCGTAATACATCATCTCACAACTAACTCATTAGTTGTAATGCTTGCAAGGCTTATGTGATGTGTATTACCGAGAAGGCCAGAGATACCTCTCCGAGCAATCGGAGTGACAAAACCTAATCTCGAAATACGCCAACCCAACAAGTACCTTTGGAGACACCTGTAGTACTCCTTTATAATCACCCAGATTACGTTGTGACGTTTGGTAGTACCAAAGTGTTCCTCCGATAAACGGGAGTTGCATAATCTCATAGTTACAGGAACATGTATAGGTCATGAAGAAAGCATTAGCAATATACTAAACGATCAAGTGCTAAGCTAACGGAATGGGTCATGTCAATCACATCATTCTCCTAATGAGGTGATCCCATTAATCAAATGACAACACATGTCTATGGTTAGGAAACACAACCATCTTTGATTAATGAGCTAGTCTAGTAGAGGCATACTAGTGACTATCTGTTTGTCTATGTATTCACACATGTATTATGTTTCCGGTTAATACAATTCTAGCATGAATAATAAACATTTATCATGGCATAAGGAAATAAATAATAACTTTATTATTGCCTCTAGGGCATATTTCCTTCATCCTCGGCAAGGACGAGGAGCTTGAGACCCTTGTCGCTGACGGACCCACAGCTGGAGCAGAGGCACAAAGAGGCACTCGATGCCCAAGCTCAGCTCACGCCCGGCAAGGTGAAGGAGCTGGAAGCGGAGCGGACGAGCTGAAGGAGCAGGCCTCCAAGCTGTCCGGCGAGAAGGACACGCTCAACCAGGCCTTGGCGGAGGCGCAGGAGGCGGTCATCGGCGGGGCCCAGGGAGCTCTCCGGCCTTGAGAACTCCATCGAGACCTCAAACTGAAGGCTGGAGGGTCTCGAGAAGATCTTGTCGGAGAGCGGGGCTCGGGAGGAGACCTTGACCAGAACCTCGAGGAGGAGAAGCATCTGCTTAACGAGGCCGCCTCCCACCAGGAATATGTGGTGGGTGAGAACAAATGAATCAGCCATCTGGAGGTCGTCGCCGGCACGGTCACCTCGCAATTGGCCACCATGGGGATGCCAAACGTGAGGTACGCCCCTGAGCGCAGCGGGACCGTCAATGCCAAGCTGACCCAGTTCTTCGAGGGCGTCCTCGGAGCCTTGGCCTATCTTCACTCCAACAGGTCGGCCACGCTGGCCGAAGAGGCTAGGCGACTTTGCCGGAGGGTCGTGACCAAGGTCCTCACCAAGGTGGCGTACTGGAATCCCGACCTCGACTTCGCGGCCGCGATGAAGAGCTTGCCGGATGGTGTTAACCTCACGGGGCTCAAGGAGCGCATCAAGCCCATCACCGACGGCATCGACGAAATCAAGAGGGTGGAAGGCCAGCGCTGGGATTAGGCATCCCATTCTTCTTCGCCGCTGCGGGTTCTTAACCAAGACGAATTTTATCTTTAGTTAGAATCGCAGCCATGGCGTGATGTGATATAACTTTGAAGTACTCTCAATTTCATGCATGTTATTTCCTCGTTTGATTCCTCTTTGTATGTGTACCCTACGCCGATTGGGAAGGCTTGCCGCGAAAGCCCCAAGCAGCGTTAGGACGGATCCCCATGGCTGCCGAATGCAGCGTCTGACCGGACGAAGCCACCTCCCGTTCGAACGCGGCCGCTCGAATCGTCGAGCTTGACTCGAAGTCGAAATCGAGGGCGTTGCCGATCACGGGAGGCTACTCTGCCATTCTCGACGCAGCCGCTTGAGCTGTTGAGCGGACTCGAAACAGGGCAAGGGCGTTGCCAATCGTGGGAGAGCCCCCTGGCGTACAAAGGCGTGACATCTCCGGGGGGAATAACCTTAAATAAGAAAGGAAGCACAAACAAGGGTTCAGTGCAACTTAGCTTCTGCTTGCGATCGCTCGAGCGTCGACCTTCTGGCCTCCTTTCTTCTTCGAAGGTCACGAAGATGAAGGAGGGCCGGGCCAACTGCCAGAACCGATTCTCACAACTGCGCCCCTACCTGGTGCGCCAAAGATGTCGGTGGGAAACGACACCTATGGGATCACAAGAATCCCTACTGCGGTTGCGGGGCGCGGGGGTCGTGAGAAGAGCAGATCAAACAGGTAGCACGCGGTTCATTTATCTAGGTTCGGGCCACGAGGTGCGTAAAACCCTACTCCTGCCTTGGTGGATTGTATATCTCGGTTCCTCAGCTAGCTATGGGGCGTGAGGAGCTCCAAAAGTCAATCCTTCTCACAGTCGCCTCGGGCCTCCTTTTATAGGAAAGGGGCTGCCACAAAGTGGCACACAGGAGGTGGAAAGGCATGTAATGCGGGCTTATCCCTCGCATTACATGACAAGGCGCATTTAATGCGCCCTGCTTAGGTGTCCTTACTTTATCGGGGTCAGGGGAGAGCCCCGTCCCGTCCGTCGCCGCTCCCTCTGGTGTTGACGCGCACCGTGGCCAGCGGTGCTCGTGGTGCCATGTAAGCGAACGCACTTGGTGAGGTGGCGCGATGGTGGGTCTCCACGAAGATTTGCATGTCGCCACGCAGTGCTCGCCAACTGGTTGGGTCGGCAATCGCATGCGAACAGCCGGTGGGGGTGCGGCCAGTGCGGGCTGATGGTGGCCCCTCGGTGTCCTCGGCAAGGGCCTTGCCGGGCCCCGGCAGGGTCTTGCCATGGCGCTTGTGGGGCCCGGCAAGGGTCTTGCAGCGCTTGTTGCCATCGGCAAGGGTCTTGCGTGGCGCTTATTGTCATCCCGGCAAGGCTCTTGCCGGGGCCTTGTGGTCCTCCTTGGCTGGGATCCCGCCAAGGATCATTATCTTCTCAAGTGTGTATCGATCTTGAATGTCTTCACAAAGATCTGCATGCCACCACGGGATATCTCCCGAATCCTTGCCCCATGGGGGTAGTGGACTCAAGGGTAATTCGCTCTCCGTGGCGCGGGGTGTGCTACCCGGCAAGAGTCTTGCTGGCCTGCTAGAACCGCTCCCGGCAAGGACCTTGCCGGGGAGTCCGCTTCCCCTTGCTCTTTTGTGGCCTTGGTCTTGGCGTCGTTTCGCTCCCCTTCAACGGCTTTACCTTGGTTCACCTCCCTTGCGTTGTTTCGGTGTGGTGGTGCCCGTGGCTCGAGACTACCCATGCACAGTTATAGGGGTACAAAAGTGTACCCCTCTTTTGTACACCAACAGGGACGAAGCTAGGAAAAATTCAAAAGTGTGCCTTATTCCTGTTATGTGGAAGCATGAAATTTGGAAACATAAACAAAAAAAATATTTCTATGGATACATATTTTTGGAATATAGACCATTATGAGATGAAGGCATGGAAGCATATATCTAGGCGATCGTAACAAAATGAATACAATGTAGAAGGACACATGTACGAAGCTAGGAAAAATTCAAAAGTGTGCATTATTCCTGATATGTGGAAGCATGAAATTTGGAGACATAAACAAAAAAAGATTCCTGTTGATACATATTTTTGGAATATAGACCTTTATGAGACAAAGGCATGGAAGCATATATCTAGGCAACCGTAGCAAAATGAATACAATGTAGAAGCAGATAGGTATGAAGCTAGGAAAAAGAAATCAAAAGTGTGCTTCATTCGTATTAGGTGGAAGGATGCAATTTTGAAACATAAACAAAAGAAATATTTCTGCTGATACATATTTGTGGAATAGACAATTATGAGACAAAGGCATGGAACCATACATCTATACGACCGTAGCAAAATGAGTCCAATGTAGAAGCACAAAAGTATGAAGCTAGGAAATGATGCAAAAGGTGCATTTCTAGTGTTAGGAGGAAGCATCAAATTTTGAAATCTGATGATACATAACATAAAAGAAAAATCACGCCAACTGATGATACATTTTTTTTGGAATCCGTTTGAAGCAATGACAGAAAAATTTCTCTGCATTTGTCATATTCATTAGAATACTGAATATTGAAACTACGTAATAGGCACGATTGATGCGTACATAGCCATGTGTGATCGAAATATGTAAAAAATTCATCAATAGATACATGACCTAACGTATGAACTTCATGAATACTAGTCGACGATGAATCATCAAAATCAAGGGCGATAGAGGAAAAATAATACCTTCGATTTCGATATGTCAGCTTTGACAGGATGGGGTTGGGGGTTGCAACCCACTGCCGCTTTCTCCGACAAGTCGCTGCTACACTGGCAGGAAATTTGTAACCTGTCGACCCATGAATCGCGGTTAAGGATTGGGGCCCGACCCCTAATTTCAGGATGGCGACGTCACATCTCGCCCGGGCTGGGGGCACATCGGTGGAGTGGACGAAGGGCTCGCCGCGGCTTGACGACAAGGATAGAAGGAGGAGCGGTTGGTTGGACCTGGCCGGTGAGCTTGTTGTGCTGCTGAATGAAGCTCGAGAAAGAGGACGGAGCAGGGCGGAGCCGGAGATCTGGCGAGGCAAAGCGAGCTGTGGTGCGCTTGAGGTGGAGGAAGAGCTCCAAACGGTGCGGCCGTTTGGAATCTGGGAATTAGGAGCTGATTACGCGCGAACGTTGCAGGGGTGAGCTCCCTACTGATTGTTTTTATTTATTAACTTATTATAATTAAAACAAAAGGACAACTTTGGAGTGTTCGATTTCAATTACATCGACGACGCAGCATTGGTCTGACGTTGGAGTCTTTAGCAGACTACAGATACAAAGTGTTTCCCTTTTGTTGAATCCATGTCTCTATGTAAGACATAACAGGCCTTGTACCTGTACAGGCACTAATCCTATGTTATAATGCTTCAGCTTAATTCCCATGTACCACCATTGAAGGCTTAATGCTAAGTCTTCATTTGCACATAACTGAAGCTCTTAAATGTGACCTTGCACCATTTGGTAACGGGTCATCTCATAGTAGAAAGCCATAAATGGAGAAATAGCCATACATATAAGGGAACCAAACAAGCAACGAATATCATCACTTTGAAAAGTTACCAAGTTTTGCAATAAACACTGTCAGATTGTTTTTTCCGTAATATCGTAATTACATTTTTTTTGAGGATGATTACATTATTTATAACATGGTATATATTATTATACACAAATGTTGGGATGGCCGAGTGGTCTAAAGGCGGCACATTTAGGATGTGTTCCTAAAAGGGCGTGGGTTCAAATCCCACTCTTAACAAATAAATAATTTTTTTCTTTCTACAAAACGTTTTCCCCTTATACACTATATAATATATAAATTTGTTAATGGATTATTCGTTGCACGTGGCGCCGGAGCTACTAATAACGAGCCTGACGCACCGAGCCTTTCGTGTTGGGCCGGCCCATGTACCAACTCGCAGCTACTGTAGCAGTTCAAATATGCTGTAATGTTTTCACCTTTTATGAAAGCAGTTTTAAAAAATGTTCGAAGTGTAAAAAAACCAATACAGTAATACTAATAAATTAATAATCACTCTCGGATTTGTTTTTATAGTAATAGTTATTATAGTATTTTTTAAATGATAAATGATTTTATCCAGAATTGTTGGGATGGCCGAGTGGTCTAAGGCGGCACATTTAGGATGTGTTCCGAAAGGGCGTGGGTTCAAATCCCACTCTTAACAAATAAATAATTTTTTTCTTTCTACAAAACGTTTTCCCCTTATACACTATATAATATATAAATTTGTTAATGGATTATTCGTTGCACGTAGCGCCGGGAGCTACTAATAACGAGCCTGACGCACCGAGCCTTTCGTGTTGGGCCGGCCCATGTACCAACTCGCAGCTACTGTAGCAGTTCAAATATGCTGTAATGTTTTCACCTTTTATGAAAGCAGTTTTAAAAAAATGTTCGAAGTGTAAAAAAAAAACCAATACAGTAATACTAATAAATTAATAATCACTCTCGGATTTGTTTTTATAGTAATAGTTATTATAGTATTTTTTAAATGATAAATGATTTTATCCAGAATTGTTGGGATGGCCGAGTGGTCTAAGGCGGCACAATAAGGATGTGTTCCGAAAGGTCGTGGCTTCGAATCCCACTCTCAACAAATAAATAATTTTTTTATTTCTACAAAACGTTTTCCCCTTATACACTATATAATATATAAATTTGTTAATGGATTAATCGTTGCACGTAGCGCCGGGAGCTACTAATAACGAGCATGACGCACCGAGCCTTTCGTGTTGGGCCGGCCCATGTACCAACTCGCAGCTACTGTAGCAGTTCAAATATGCTGTAATGTTTTCACCTTTTATGAAAGCACTTTTAAAAAAATGTTCGAAGTGTAAAAAAAACCAATACAGTAATACTAATAAATTAATAATCACTCTCGGATTTGTTTACACAGTAATAGTTATTATAGTATTTTTTAAATGATAAATGATTTTATCCAGAATTGTTGGGATGGCCGAGTGGTCTAAGGCGGCACAATAAGGATGTGTTCCGAAAGGTCGTGGGTTCGAATCCCACTCTCAACAAATAGATAATTTTTTTCTTTCTACAAAACGTTTCCCCCTTATACACTATATAATATATAAATTTGTTAATGGATTAATCGTTGCACGTAGCGCCGGGAGCTACTAATAACGAGCATGACGCACCGAGCCTTTCGTGTCGGGCCGGCCCATGTACCAACTCGCAGCTACTGTAGCAGTTCAAATATGCTGTAATGTTTTCACCTTTTATGAAAGCACTTTTAAAAAAATGTTTGAAGTGTAAAAAAAACCAATACAGTAATACTAATAAATTAATAATCACTCTCGGATTTGTTTTCACAGTAATAGTTATTATAGTATTTTTTAAATGATAAATGATTTTATCCAGAATTGTTGAGATGGCCGAGTGGTCTAAGGCGGCACATTAAGGATGTGTTCCGAAAGGTCGTGGGTTCGAATCCCACTCTCAACAAATAAATAATTTTTTTCTTTCTACAAAACGTTTTCCCCTTATACACTATATAATATATAAATTTGTTAATGGATTAATCGTTGCACGTAGCGCCGGGAGCTACTAATAACGAGCATGACGCACCGAGCCTTTCGTGTTGGGCCGGCCCATGTACCAACTCGCAGCTACTGTAGCAGTTCAAATATGCTGTAATGTTTTCACCTTTTATGAAAGCACTTTTAAAAAAATGTTCGAAGTGTAAAAAAAAACCAATACAGTAATACTAATAAATTAATAATCACTCTCGGATTTGTTTTCACAGTAATAGTTATTATAGTATTTTTTAAATGATAAATGATTTTATCCAGAATTGTTGAGATGGCCGAGTTGTCTAAGGCGGCACATTAAGGGTGTGTTCCGAAAGGTCGTGGGTTCGAATCCCACTCTCAACAAATAAATTTATTTTTTTCTCTACAAAACGTTTTCCCCTTTATTAGTATAACATTTTTTCCGTAATATCGTAATGACATTTTTTTAGGATGATTACATTATTTATAACATGGTATATATTATTATACACAAATGTTGGGATGGCCGAGTGGTCTAAGGCGGCACATTTAGGATGTGTTCCTAAAAGGGCGTGGGTTCAAATCCCACTCTCAACAAATAAATAATTTTTTTCTTTCTACAAAACGTTTTCCCCTTATACACTATATAATATATAAATTTGTTAATGGATTATACGTTGCACGTGGCGCCGAGCTACTAATAACGAGCGTGACGCACCGAGCCTTTCGTGTTGGGCCGGCCCATGTACCAACTCGCAGCTACTGTAGCAGTTCAAATATGCTGTAATGTTTTCACCTTTTATGAAAGCAGTTTTAAAAAAATGTTCGAAGTGTAAAAAAAAACCAATACAGAAATACTAATAAATTTCTCGGATTTGTTTTCACAGGAATAGTTATTATAGTATTTTTCAAATGATAAATGATTTTATCCAGAATTGTTGGGATGGCCGAGTGGTCTAAGGCGGCACATTAAGGGTGTGTTCCGAAAGGTCGTGGGTTTGAATGCCACTCTCAACAAATAAATATATTTCTTTTCTCTACAAAACGTTTTCCCCTTTATTTATTAGCATATATATTTTTTTAGTTTTTTAGTAACCAGCACCAGGATCTATCATTCCCAACAGGACGTTTCGTCTTCAGACGGCCCATGTAGCAACAGGTTATGTAGCAACTTGAGGCTACTGTAGCAGCCCAATATGTTGTAATGTTTTCACGACAAAACATTTTCCCTTTATTTATTAGCATATATATATATATTTTAGTTTTTAGTAACCAGCACCAGGATCTACAATTCCCAACAGGACGTTTGGTCTTCGGACGGCCCATGTAGCAGCAGGTTATGTAGCAACTCGAGGCTACTGTAGCAGCCCAATATGTTGTAATGTTTTCACCTTTTATAAAATCATTTTTCTAAAATGTTCGAAACTGGAAAAAAAATCGGTACATTAACAATATATTAATAATCACTGTCGTGTTTTCCTCCCGGAATAATAGTGATTAATTTATTTATGAAATAATATATATTATTATCCACAACTGTTGGGATGGCCGAGTGGTCTAAGAGCATCTCCACTAGGCTCCCCAAGACGCCTCCCCCCAAGCACCTTTTTTTAGCGCCGGTTGTAAAAAATGCTCCCAGTCACGCCCCCACACCCTCGTTTTGCGCCGGATTTCTGCGAAATCAGCGCCGGCGACCCCGGCAAAACCCAGCGCCCAGGGAGGCACTTGGGATGCCCGGCGCTACTTTTCTTGCATGCAAACCCCACCAGCCAGCCTCTACTCCTCTCTCTCTCCCCTTTTACATCGAGGCCCACCCCACCCACTTGCAAAAAGAATTTCTCTCCTCTCTCTCCATAGCGACAAGCGAGCTCCTCGCTCGGCGCTCGCCGCCACGCCTCGGCCGCCGTCTCCTTCTTTGCCCGCCGAGCCTCCTTGCCGCGCTCACAGCGCGCCCTCGCCACACGCCTCCTCGCCGCTCCCCTTGCAGGCCTGGGCGAAGCAGGCAGCCCGGGCGAGGCAGGCGCAAGGCAGGCGTGCCCTCGGCGCCCAGGCGGCCTGCAGCGGCTGGCGTGGCGGAGGAGGCGGCGTCTTAACCTCGTCCGCGACCTCGAAGGAGCGGAGGGAGTTGATGTTGAGAGCGCATGATGAAGGCGGCGCTGCGGGCCTCGCGAAGCGGCCTTGTGAGCCATGACGCCAGCGCCACGATCTCCTCCTTGGGCCATGACGCGAACGCGAGGCACACGGGCGAGGGCGAGGGAGCAGCCGGCGTGAGGTCCCGGCGGAGCGCTGGCGGCGTGTCGCTGGGCGCGGGCGACTATGCGAGCACGGGCGGCGTGGCGCTGCATGCGAAGCGGGCTACGACCCGGAGCGCTACACGCGGTGAAGGGGAGGTGCGCTTGGGCATGGCCAGGAAGGAGCTCCGGCTGTGCGTGGCCGGGAAGGAGCTCCGGCTGGGGGTCTGGGGCGCCACGTTGCCGCGCGCGAACTCGCGCACGCCGGCCGCTCCCCCTCCTCCCGTCCACCTCCCTCTGTTTCGGCCGGGCCTGGGGCGTTGAAGTCGATGGCGTGAAGGGTGGAGGAGAGCAGCGCGGGGCAGGCCGTGGCGGAGGCGCAGGGCTCGAGCAGCGGGCTTGGCCAGCGCTGGCCAGCCCTGCAGTCTGACAGCCAGCGAGGAGGAGCAGGAGGAGGAGGCGGCGATGGAGTGGGGTGGGAGTGTGGGATGGGCAACGAGTGGATAAAAATGCGTCCCAGGCTTCAAGTTTTCGCCGGCAGCCCCCCAGGCGGCGAAAAAAATGCCTCCTGGGGGGCTTAACGGCTGGAGATGCTCTAAGGCAGCACATTAAGGGTGTGTTCTGAAAGGTCGTGGGTTCGAATCCCACTCTCAACAAATAAATATAATTTTGTTTCTCTACAAAATGTTTTCCCCTTTGTTTATTAGCATATATATATATATATATATATATATATATATATATATATATATATATATATGTTTTTAGTTTTTTAGTAACCAGCACCGGGATCTACCATTCCGAACAGGACGTTTCGTCTTCGGACGGCCCATGTAGCAGCAGGTTATGTAGCAACTCGAGGCTACTGTAGCAGCCCAATATGTTGCTGTTGAGTGGCTAGACAGCGGCTCCCCTCTAGTTAGGGTTTGTTTTCCTCCCGGTGGCGCCTCGGCATCGACGTGGAGACCTCGATCCCCTCTGGCTCCCACATTCGATCGCTGGCGTCCTTGGAACCGGTGTTTTCTCGGGCAAGAGATCCAACAATGGGCTCGGCGTCTGCGTCTGATCGCGCAACGAGCGAGATGGAAGCGATGATGAAGGAGCTAGGGCTGAAGGAAGATGATCTGGTGGACGTGGTTGTGGAAGATGGTGACATCCCAGAGGAGGTTGCCCGCTGGATGGCCATAGCTCGCTGAACACGGACAAACAGTACAGCCAATACCGGTTCTATCGTAATATGCGAGTTGCCTGGGATCTAGCAAGGGAGGTAAAATTCCGTCCGCTCGAAGAAAACCTATACACACTGCAATTCTCCTGCCTGGGTGATTGGGAGAGAGTAATGGAAGATGGACCATGGGTGTTCAAGGGCAAGGTGGTCGTCATAGAGCCGTATGATGGAATCACCAGGCCATCACCGATAGAGCTGAACAAGATTGAGATGTGGATCCAGATTCACGACCTACCAGAGCTCTTTTTTGGCAAGAATCAAAGTGGATGTTACAAAACCCCTAAAGAATGCGGTGTCTCTTGTGATAAAGAGGAAGAGGGAGATCTTCCGGGTGAAGTACGAGAGGTTGCCAGACTGGTGTGTTGTTTGTGGCATGCTAGGGCACTTGTACAAAGAGTGCGGCAATGGGATCCATCCCCCTTCGGCACTAGTTTTTAGAAACTTTCAAGCTGAATGGTTCAAAGGTCCAGGTCATGACCCGGGAGCTGGAAGCTCGACAGGGGCAGGCAGAGGCAGAGGCCGAGCATGCCGTGGTGCAGGTCGTGGGAGGAGCCAAAGAAGCATTCCAGAGTGGATGGAGCAGGATGAGGCTAACCCTAGACCAGATGATGCAGCGATGAGAGAAGCTGAGAGCAACAGAAGCGTGGATCTATGCAAGTGAACATGGGAAGCCGGTCGAACCGTAACATGCGGCAACAATAAGCAACAAAGGACAGCAACTCCTCACTTTGCTTCCGCCGGTTGTTCCCCCTAGCCCAGATTCCAAGCAAGAACCAAAGAGGACCAAGGCCACGGTGATGATGTTTGAGCAAGGAAATATGAAGTCTACAATCAGCAACAACCTATCCAATGCGTGTTTGGCAGGCTCCTCGAGGAGTCACGCCGAGTGTAATGAGTTACTTATCTTTGGGCCTGTCATGAGGCTGGCAAACCCAGCGACGGTCGTGAGCTTCGCAATCTAGCAAGGCAATTTGCCCCTCGATCCTTTGCATTGTTGAAACTCAAATCGAGGGCTCGAGGTGGAGGATATGGCTGTATCTTTAGGTTATAATAAAAATTTTCTTTGTAAGTAGCTCCGTAGGAGCGAAGGACTTGGAATCTTTTGGAATGAGGAAATAAAGCTTGAAATTTTAGGGTATTCAAGTATCATATTGATGCTTTGGTGGGTGAGCTTGTTGACATACCAACTAGAGTCACTTTTGTATATGGCGAAGCCCAGGTCAACGAACGTTACAAAACATGGGACACACTACGAGGTATTTTTGGATCTTCCAACCTGTCTTGGGTGGTACTAGGTGACTTCAATGAAGTGCTTCATGGGCACGAACATGATGGAGTGGGGATGAGAAACCAGGCGCAGATGGATGGCTTTCGGCATGCACTTGATACGTGTGGCTTATCGGATATTGGATACATTGGTAACAACTGGACTTGCACTAGTGCAGAACCAGCCTATAGTGCCGGTTCGTGTCGGCCTTTAGTGCAGGTTCGCCAACCGGCACTAAAGTGTGGGGACTAAAGGTCCCCCCGGTTGGCAAAATATGCCCTGGAGGCAATAATAAAATGGTTATTATTATATTTCCTCATTCATGATAATTGTCTATTATTCATGCTATAATTGTGTTATCCGGAAATCGTAATACATGTGTGAATACATAGACCACAACATGTCCCTAGTGAGCCTCTAGTTGACTAGCTCGTTTATCAATAGATGGTCACGGTTTCTGACCATGGACATTGGATGTCATTGATAACGGGATCACATCATTGGGAGAATGATGTGATGGACAAGACCCAATCCTAAGGATAGCACAAGATCGTGTAGTTCGTTTGCTAGAGCTTTTCCAATGTCAAGTATCATTTCCTTAGACCATGAGATCGTGTAACTCCCGGATGCCGTAGGAGTGCTTTGGGTGTACCAAACGTCACAACATAACTGGGTGACTATAAAGGTATACTACGGGTATCTCCGAAAGTGTCTCAATTGGGTTGACACGGATCAAGACTGGGATTTGTCACTCCGTATGACGGAGAGGTATCTCTGGGCCCACTCGGTAATGCATCATCATAATGATCTCAAAGTGACTAAGTGGTTGGTCACGGGATCATGCTTTATGATACGAGTAAAGTGACTTGCCGGTAACGAGATTGAACGAGGTATTGGGATACCGACGATCGAATCTCGGGCAAGTAACGCATCGATTGACAAAGGGAATTGTATACGGGATTACTTGAATCCTCGACATCGTGGTTCATTCGATGAGATCATCGTGGAACACGTGGGAGCCAACATGGGTATCCAGATCCCGCTGTTGGTTATTGGCGGAGAAGTCGTCTCGGTCATGTCTGCGTGTCTCCCGAACCCGTAGGGTCTACACACTTAAGGTTCGGTGATGCTAGGGTTGTAGAAATATTAGTATGCGGTAACCCGAAAGTTGTTCGGAGTCTCGGATGAGATCCCGGACGTCACGAGGAGTTCCGGAATGGTCCGGAGGAGAAGAATTGTATATAGGAAGTCTAGTTTCGGCCACCGGGAAAGTTTCGGGGGTTACCGGTATTGTACCGGGACTACCGGAAGGGTCCCGGGGGTCCACCGGGTGGGGCCACCTATCCCGGAGGGCTCCATGGGCTGAATTGGGAGGGGAACCAGCCTGGTGGGCTGGTGCGCCTTGGGCCTCCTGCGCCTAGGGTTGGAAACCCTAGGGGTGGGGGGCGCCCCACTTGGCTTGGGGGGCAAGCCACCCCCTTGGCCGCCTTGGGGGAGGGAGGGCTGCGCACCCTAGTCCCTGGCACCTCCCTCTCCCCTCGCAACACCTCTCCCTCTCGCTGAGCTTGGCGAAGCCCTGCCGAGATCACCGCTACTTCCACCACCACGCCGTTGTGCTGCTGGATCTCCATCAACCTCTCCTTCCCCTTGCTTTGGATCAAGAAGGAGGAGACGTCTTCCCCAACCATACGTGTGTTGAGCAGCGGAGGTGCCGTCCGTTCGGCACTAGGATCTTCGATGATTTGGATCACGACGAGTACGACTCCCTCAACCCCGTTCTCTTGAACGCTTCCGCTCGCGAGCTACAAGGGTATGTAGATGCACTCCTCTCTCTCGTTGCTAGATGAATCCATAGATTGATCTTGGTGAAGCGTAGAAATTTTTTATTTTCTGCAACGTTCCCCAACAGTGGCATCATGAGCTAGGTCTATGCGTAGTTTTCTATGCACGAGTAGAACACAAGTTGTTGTGGGCGTAGATCATGTCAATTTACTTGCCGCTACTAGTCTTATCTTGATTCAGCGGCATGGTGGGATGAAGCGGCCCGGACCGACCTTACACGTACGCTTACGTGAGACAAGTTCCATCGACTGACATGCACTAGTTGCATAAGGTGGCTAGTGGGTGTCTGTCTCTCCCACTTTGGTCGGATCGGATTCGATGAAAAGGGTCCTTATGAAGGGTAAATAGAAATTGGCATATCACCTTGTGGCTTTTACGTAGGTAAGAAACGTTCTTGCTAGAACCCTATTGCAGCCACGTAAAACATGCAACAACAATTAGAGGACGTCTAACTTGTTTTTGCAGCATATGCCTTGTGATGTGATATGGCCAAAAGATTGTGATGAATGATATATATGTGATGTATGAGATCATGTTCTTGTAATAGGAATCACGACTTGCATGTCGATGAGTATGACAACTGGCAGGAGCCATAGGAGTTGTCTTAATTATTGTATGACCTGCGTGTCAATGAATAAATGCCATGTAATTACTTTACTTTATTGCTAAACCGTTAGCCATAGTAGTAGAAGTAATAATTGGCAAACAACTTCATGGAGACATGATGATGGATATCATGATGATGGAGATCATGGTGTCATGCCGGTGACGAAGATGATCATGGCGCCACAAGATGGAGATCAAAGGAGAAATATGATATTGGCCATATCATGTCACTATTTTGATTGCATGTGATGTTTATCATGTTTTTGCATCTTATTTGCTTAGAACGACGGTAGTAAATAAGATGATCCCTCATAATAATTTCAAGAAAGTGTTCCCCCTAACTGCGTAGTTCTGAAAGTTCGTTGTTTCGAAGCACCACGTGATGATCGGGTGTGATAGATTCTAACGTTCACATACAACGGGTGTAAGACAGATTTACACATGCAAAACACTTAGATTGACTTGACGAGCCTAGCATGTACAGACATGGCCTCGGAACACAAGAGACCGAAAGGTCGAACATGAGTCGTATGGAAGATACGATCAACATGGAGATGTTCACCGATGATGACTAGTCTGTCTCACGTGATGATCGGACACGGTCTAGTTGAGTCGGATCATGTATCACTTAGATGACTAGAGGGATGTCTAATCTGAGTGGGAGCTCATTAAATAATTTGATTAGATGAACTTACTTATCATGAACTTAGTCTAAAAACCTTTGCAAAATGTCTTGTAGATCAAATGGCCAACGCTCATGTCAACCTCAACTTCAACGCATTCCTAGAGAAAACCAAGCTGAAAGATGATGGCAGCAACTATTCGGACTGGGTCCGGAACCTGAGGATCATCCTCATAGCTGCCAAGAAAGCATATGTCCTAGAAGTACCGCTAGGTGAAGCACCCATCCCAGATAACCAAGACGTTATGAACGCTTGGCGATCACGCGTCTTGATGATTACTCCCTCGTTCGATGCGGCATGCTTTACAGCTTAGAACCAGGGCTCCAAAGGCGTTTTGAGCAACACGGAGCATATGAGATGTTCAAGAAGCGGAAAATGGTTTTCCAAGCTCATGCCCGAGTCGAGAGATATGAAGTCTCCGACAAGTTCTACAGTTGTAAGATGGAGGAAAATAGTTCTGTCAGTGAGCACATACTCAAAATGTCTGGGTTGCACAACCGCTTGTCCCAGCTGGACATTAACCTCCCGGACGAGGCCTTCATTGACAGAATCCTTCAGTCGCTCCCACCTAGCTATAAGAGCTTTGTGATGTACTACAATATGCAGGGGATGGTGAAAACTATTCCTGAAGTATTTTCAATGCTGAAATCAGCGGAGGTAGAAATCAAAAAGGAGCATCAAGTGTTGATGGTCAATAAAACCACTAGTTTCAAGAAAGGCAAGGGTAAGAAGAACTTCAAGAAGGACGGCAAGGGAGTTGCCGCGCCCGGTAAACCAGTTGCCGGGAAGAAGCCAAAGAATGGACCCAAGCCTGAGACTGAGTGCTTTTATTGCAAGGGAAAGGGACACTGGAAGCGGAACTGCCCCAAATACTTAGCGGACAAGAAGGCCGGCAACACTAAAGGTATATGTGATATACATGTAATTGATGTGTACCTTACCAGTTCTCGTAGTAGCTCCTGGGTATTTGATACCGGTGTGGTTTCTCATATTCGTAACTCAAAGCAGGAACTGCGGAATAAGCGGAGACTGGCGAAGGGCGAGGTGACGATCTTGGCGTCGGGAATGGTTCCAAGGTCGATGTGATCGCCATCGGCACGCTACCTCTACAATTTACCTACGGGATTAGTTTTAAACCTCAATAATTGTTATTTAGTGCCAGCTTTGAGCATGAACATTGTATCTGGATCTCATTTAATACGAGATGGCTACTCATTTAAATCCGAGAATAATGGTTGTTCTATTTATATGAGAGATATGTTTTATGGTCATGCCCCGCTGGTCAATGGTTTATTCTCGATGAATCTCGAGCGTGATGTTACACATATTCATAGTGTGAATACCAAAAGATGTAAGGTTGATAACGATAGTCCCACATCCTTGTAGCACGGCCGCCTTGGTCACATTGGTGTCAAGCGCATGAAGAAGCTCCATGCTGATGGACTTTTAGAGTCTCTCGATTATGAATCATTTGACACATGCGAACCATGCCTCATGGGCAAAATGACCAAGACTCCGTTCTCCGGAACAATGGAGCGAGCAACCAACTTATTGGAAATCATACATACCGATGTGTGCGGTCCAATGAGTGTTGAGGCTCATGGAGGCTATCGTTATGTTCTCACTCACTGATGACTTGAGTAGATATGGGTATGTCTACTTGATGAAACACAAGTTTGAGACCTTTGAAAAGTTCAAGGAATTTCAGAATGAGGTAGACAATCAACGTGACTGAAAGATAAAGTTCTTACGATTAGATCGTGGGGACGAATATTTAAGTCACGAATTTGGTATGCACTTAAGGAAATGTGAAATCGTTTCACAACTCACGCCGCCTGGAACACCTGAGCGTAACGGTGTGTCCGAACGTCGTAATCACACTCTATTGGATATGGTGCGATCTATGATGTCACTCACCGATTTACCGCTGTCATTTTGGGCATACGTTCTAGATACAACTACATTCACTTTAAATAGGGCACCGTCTAAATCCGTTGAGACGACACCGTATGAATTATGGTTTGGGAAGAAACCTAAGCCGTCGTTTCTAAAAGTTTGGGGATGCGATGCTTATGTCAAGAAACTTCAACCTGAAAAGCTCGAACCCAAGTCGGAAAAATATGTCTTCATAGGATACCCTAAGGAAACCATTGGGTATACCTTCTACCTCAGGTCCGAAGGCAAGATCTTTGTTGCCAAGAATGGGTCCTTTCTGGAGAAAGAGTTTTTCTCGAAAGAAGTAAGTGGGAGGAAAGTGGAACTTGATGAAGTACTACCTCTTGAACCGGAAAGTAGCGCAGCTCAGAAGATGTTCTGTGGTGCCTGCACCGACCAAAGAGGAAGTTAATGATGATGATCAAGGTACTTGGATCAAGTTACTACTGAACCCAGAGGTCCACGAGGACACGCTCCACACCGTGAGTGGTATGGCAACCCTGTCACGGAAATCATGTTGTTAGACAACGGTGAACCTTGAACTATGAAGAAGCAATGGTGGGCCCAGATTCCAACAAATGGCTTGAAGCCATGCAATCCGAGATAGGATCCATGTATGAAAACAAAGTATGGACTTTGACAGACTTGCGCGATGATCGGCGAGCGATAGAAAACAAATGGATCTTTAAGAAGAAGACGGACGCGGATGGTAATGTTACCATCTATAAAGCTCGACTTGTCGCTAAGGGTTATCGACAAGTTCAAGGGGTTGACTATGATGAGACTTTCTCTCCCGTAGCGAAGCTGAAGTCCGTCCGAATCATGTTAGCAATTGCCGCATACTATGATTATGAGATATGGCAAATGGATGTCAAAACGGCATTCCTTAACGGCTATCTTAAGGAAGAACTGTATATGATGCAGCCGGAAGGTTTTATCGATCCACGAGAATGCTAACAAGGTATGCAAACTCCAGCGATCCATTTATGGGCTGGTGCAAGCATCTCGGAGTTGGAACATTCGCTTTGATGAGATGATCAAAGCGTTTGGGTTTATCTTGAGACTTATGGAGAAGCCTGCGTTTACAAGAAAGTGAGTGGGAGCTCAGTAGCATTTCTCATATTATATGTAGATGACATACTTTTGATGGGAAATGATATAGAACTTTTGGACAGCATTAAGGCCTACTTGAATAAGTGTTTTTCAATGAAGGACCTTGGAGAAGCTGCTTACATATTAGGCATCAAGATCTATAGAGATAGATCGAGACGCCTCATAGGTCTTTCACAAAGCACATACCTTGATAAGATATTGAAGAAGTTCAATATGGATCAGTCCAAGAAGGGTTCTTGCCTGTGTTGCAAGGTGTGAAATTGAGCTCGGCTCAATGTCCGACCACGGCAGAAGATAGAGAAAAGATGAGTGTCGTCCCCTATGCCTCAGCCATAGGGTCTATCATGTATGCAATGCTGTGTACCAGACCTGATGTAAACCTTGCCGTAAGTTTGGTAGGAAGGTACCAAAGTAATCCCGGCATGGAACACTGGACAGCGGTCAAGAATATCCTGAAGTACCTAAAAAGGACTAAGGATATGTTTCTCGTATATGGAGGTGACGAAGAGCTCTTCGTAAAGGGTTACGTCGACGCTAGCTTCGACACAGATCTGGATGACTCCAAGTCACAAACCGGATACGTGTATATTTTGAATGGAGGGGCAGTAAGCTGGTGCAGTTGCAAGCAAAGCGTCATGGCGGGATCTACATGTGAAGCGGAGTACATGGCAGCCTCGGAGGCAGCGCATGAAGCAATCTGGATGAAGGAGTTCATCACCCACGTAGGAATCATACCCAATGCATCCGGGCCAATCACCCTCTTCTGTGACAACACTGGAGCTATTGCCCTTGCCAAGGAGCCCAGGTTTCACAAGAAGACCAGGCACATCAAGCCTCGCTTCAACTCCATTCGTGAAAATGTTCAAGATGGAGACATAGATATTTGCAAAGTGCATACGGATCTGAATGTCGCAGATCCGTTGAATAAACCTCTTCCATGAGCAAAACATGATCAACACCGTAACTCTATGGGTGTTCGATTCATCACAATGTAACTGGATTATTGACTCTAGTGCAAGTGGGAGACTGTTGGAAATATGCCCTAGAGGCAATAATAAAATGGTTATTATTATATTTCCTCGTTCATGATAATTGTCTATTATTCATGCTATAATTGTGTTATCCGAAATCGTAATACATGTGTGAATACATAGACCACAACATGTCCCTAGTGAGCCTCTAGTTGACTAGCTCGTTTATCAATAGATGGTCACGGTTTCCTGACCATGGACATTGGATGTCATTGATAACGGGATCACATCATTGGGAGAATGATGTGATGGACAAGACAATCCTAAGGATAGCACAAGATCGTGTAGTTCGTTTGCTAGAGCTTTTCCGATGTCAAGTATCATTTCCTTAGACCATGAGATCGTGTAACTCCCGGATGTCGTAGGAGTGCTTTGGGTGTACCAAACGTCACAACATAACCGGGTGACTATAAAGGTATACTACGGTATCTCCGAAAGTGTCTGCATTGGGTTGACACGGATCAAGATCGATTTGTCACTCCGTATGACGGAGAGGTATCTCTGGGCCCACTCGGTAATGCATCATCATAATGATCTCAAAGTGACTAAGTGGTTGGTCACGGGATCATGCTTTACGATCTGAGTAAAGTGACTTGCCGATAACGAGATTGAGCGAGGTATTGGGATACCGACGATCGAATCTCGTGCAAGTAACGCATCGATTGACAAAGGGAATTGTATACGGGATTACTTGAATCCTCGACATCGTGGTTCATTCGATGAGATCATCGTGGAACACGTGGGAGCCAACATGGGTATCCAGGTCCCGCTGTTGGTTATTGGCCGGAGAGTCGTCTCGGTCATGTCTGCGTGTCTCCCGAACCCGTAGGGTCTACACACTTAAGGTTCGGTGATGCTAGGGTTGTAGAAATATTAGTATGCGGTAACCCGAAAGTTGTTGAGTCCGGATGAGATCCCGAACGCATACGAGGAGTTCCGGAATGGTCCGGAGGAGAAGAATTGTATATAGGAAGTCTAGTCTCGGCCACCGGGAAAGTTTCGGGGGTTACCGGTATTGTACCGGGACCACCGGAAGGGTCCCGGGGGTCCACCGGGTGGGGCCACCTATCTCGGAGGGCTCCATGGGCTGAATTGGGAGGGGAACCAGCCCCTGGTGGGCTGGTGTGCCCCCCTTGGGCCTCCCCCTACGCCTAGGTTTGGAAACCCTAGGGGTGGGGTGCGCCCCACTTGGCTTGGGGGGCAAGCCACCCCCTTGGCCGCCGCCCCCCTTGAGATCCAATCTCTAGGGGGCCGGCGCCCCCCTGGACCCCTATATAAAGAGGGAGGAGGGAGGGCTGCGCACCTAGTCCTGGCGCCTCCCTCTCCTCGCAACACCTCTCCCTCTCGCCGAAGCTTGGCGAAGCCCTGCCGAGATCACCGCTACTTCCACCACCACGCCGTTGTCTTCTTTGGATCTCCATCAACCTCTCCTTCCCCTTGCTGGATCAAGAAGGAGGAGACGTCTTCCCCAACCATACGTGTGTTGAGCAGCGGAGGTGCCGTCCGTTCGGCACTAGGATCTTCGATGATTTGGATCACGACGAGTACGACCCCCTCAACCCCGTTCTCTTGAACGCTTCCGCTCGCGAGCTACAAGGGTATATAGATGCACTCCTCTCTCTCGTTGCTAGATGACTTCATAGATTGATCTTGGTGAAGCGTAGAAATTTTTTATTTTCTGCAACGTTCCCCAACAAAGGCATCATGAGCTAGGTCTATGCGTAGTTTTCTATGCACGAGTAGAACACAAGTTGTTGTGGGCGTAGATCATGTCAATTTACTTGCCGCTACTAGTCTTATCTTGATTCGGTGGCATGGTGGGATGAAGCGGCCCGGACCGACCTTACACGTACGCTTACGTGAGACAGGTTCCACCGACTAACACGTATGCTTACGCCGGCGACGACGTGTGGCGGGGGCGACGGCACGGCGGCGCGGCGGCGTCGGCGTCGGAGATCGATGTCGCGTGAGAGAAGTGGAACGAAGTGGTCAACGATAACTGAATTTTCGTAAGTGCCATATATATAGGAGGGGCCTTTAGTACCGGTGGAGCCACCGGCCGGTACTAAAGGCCAATTTACCAGCCAAGCGGCGGGAAAGCGAGGGCCTTTAGTACCGGTTGGAGGCTCCAACCGGTACTAAAGGGCAACGCATTAGTACCGGTTGGAGCCACCAACCGGTATTAATGGTCGTCCGCTCCCACCCGCACCGGCGCTATTTTTAGTCCCACCTCGCCGAGCGAAGGGCGGCCGCACTGGTTTATAAACCCAGCCGCGGCTGCCCTTTCGAACTCCTCTATATAGCAGGCTTCGGCCTAACTAGGTAGCGCTGCCTGTGAGCCTCTTGGCCCTTCTGTGCCTGAATTTGCACACCCTAGGTCTGGCAGGCCCACCGGGCAGCATCCCAACAATTTTTTATAGAATTTTTTTCTTTTCTGCATTATTTATTTTCTTCTATTTATTTTTGAGTAAATTTTTTTATATAGTTTTTTCTTTTCTGCTTTACTTTTTTCTTCTATTTATTTCTGAGTAGTTTTTTTTGCTGTATTTAGTTTCCTTGTGAATATTTTTGCTTTATATTTTTTTTTCTTTTCTGCATTATTTATTTTCTTTTATTTATTTTTGAGTAAATTTTTTATATAGTTTTTTCTTTTCTGCTTTATTTTTTTCTTCTATTTATTTCTGAGTAGTTTTTTTGCTGTATTTAGTTTTTTTGTGAATATTTTTTATTTATATAGTTTTTCTGCATTATTTATTTTCTTCTATTTATTGCTTTATATAGTTTCTTTTCAGAGTTCGTTTTGCTGTGATTTACTGTTTCACGGTCATTTAGCTCTCTGAACAAATTGCTGGGATTTTCATTTTCACGGTCATTTAGCTCTGATCTAAACAAGCCCGTGACTGAATAACAACAAATGATGTCGAGCGTGTTGGAAATTGATGACGCCGCTTGAATGCTGCATAATGCCGCTCAAAAAAGTCTGGAGTTCAAATAAGTTAAAAAAATGAAGTGTTCGTGTAACTGATGAGTTCTCGTCCGAAACCGGTGAAGACTCATATTGAGTCCACAAATTATACACACAGAGTTCAATGAAGACCAAATGCTTGTGATAGTTTGAAAAATAACATATTTAAATTATGCATCTGAACACAGAAAAAATACATTGATCAAGCATCACCTTTCAGCCAAAAACGCGCTATCGCTACAGAGAAGTACATATAAAAAATACATTGATCATCAATGATCTTTTTGTATAGAATCTAAATTGTCAATAGGAATCTACCACCGATTTAAGAACCGGCAAGGACTCCTATTGCAGCCACAGATCCTACACATAGAGTTCAATGAAGACCAAATGCTTGTGATAGTTTGAGAAGTAACATATTTAAGGTGGTCAAATTCTTGCTAGGGGAGCGAGGTGGGACTAAAAATAGCCCCTGCCACAACCTCTTTAGTACCGGTTCGTGGCACGAACCGGTACTAAAGATTCGCACTGAACCGGTATTAAAGGTCTCCTCCCGCCTAGTCATTTGAACCGGCACTAATGGACGCATTAGTGCCGGCTCATATACAAACCGGTACTAATGTTTCTCATATTTGACCCTTTTTCTACTAGTGTTGGGAGAAGAAGGTGACTGGAGGCACGTTCACTAGAGTGCGATTGGACAGAGCGGTGGGAGACTTGAGCACCTGGGAGCGATCGCATTTTCGCAAGGTACGACAAGAAATCACCTGCCTCAAGCTGCAGCTACAGGAGTTCTGAGGGACCCCGGGGAGAGCCGGGCCCACACATGCTGAAACCAAGGTCTGTGATAGGCTGGTTGAACTATACCACAGAGAGGAGATCCTCTGGCGTCAAAGGGCGAGGCTGGAGTGGCTTGTTCATGGCGACAAAAATACGTATTTTTTTCATTTGCGAGCCAGCAGAAGAAGGAGGAAAAACCAAATAAAACAGCTTCAACGTCCGGATGGCCAGGTGTTAGATAATAAGGAGGAAATGGAGGCGATGACCACGTCCGTTTATAAAAACCTCTACACCTTAGAGGGGGTCTTAAACATGGAACAAGTTCTTGACACGGTCCCATCCAAGGTGACGCAAGCAATGAACGATTCTCTCAACGCCCCGTATAGTGTTGATGAGGTCAAAAAAGCTCTATTCCAGATGTTTCCAGTGAAGGCACCTGGTCCAGATGGTTTCCCAGCACACTTCTTCCAGCGTCACTGGGACCTATGTGGCAGCGATGTGACAAAGGTGGTGATCAAAATTGTGGAGGGCACCGAATCTGCCGAGAGTATCAATGAGACTATCCTGGTCCTAATCTCCAATGTAAAAAACCCCAACTTTGTTAACACAATTTCGACCCATTAGTCTGCGCAATGTCTTATACAAGAATAGCATCAAAGGTGATCTCTAACCGCCTGAAGTTAGTGTTACCTGACATCATTTCTAAGGGGCAGTCGGCCTTTATCCCGGGGAGGCTGATTACTGACAACATCATAGCTGCGTATGAATGTTTGCACTTCATGAAGAGAAACAAGGCCAAGAAACATCAATCATGTGCGCTCAAACTTGACGTGATGAAAGCGTATGATAGAGTTGAATGGGCATATCTTGGTGCCATTATGCTCAAGTTGGGCTTCTCTGAAAACTGGGTAGATATTGTCATGGGCTTGGTCAGCACAGTTTCCTTTTCAGTTATGTTTAATGGCAAAAAGTTAGAAGAATTCAAGCCATCTCGAGGAATCAGACAAGGGGACCCGATATCTCCATACTTGTTCTTGATAGTAGCAGAGGGCCTTTCGTGCCTCCTAAAATCCAAAGACGAGTCATCAAATATGCATGGTTTACAGGTAGCACATTCTGCGCCACCAGTAAACCACCTCCTTTTCGCTAATGACAGACTGCTGTTTTTCAAGGCCAACGGTGTGTGTGCTACCGAGGTGAACCTAGCTCTGGAAGCTTACTGTCACGCTTCAGGTCAGAGGATCAATTATAATAAATCTTCAATCATTTTCAGCAAAGGGGTTCCAGATAGCACACGTTTGGAGATAAAAACGATGTTGAATATTCCAAATGAGACGTTGAATGAAAAATACTTTGGCATGTCGTCTGATATTGGTACTTCAAAAAGTGGGGCTTTTAAGTATCTGAAAGACCGACTTTGGAGCAAGGTGCAGGGGTGGATCGAGAATTGCATGTCTACGGCAGGAAAGGAGGTCCTAGTAAAAGCAGTTGCACAATCGGTCCCTGTCTTTTCCATGTCATGTTTCAAGTTACCGACAGGATTATGTGAGCACCCTAATATGTCAATCAGGAAGTTTTGGTGGGGCTCAAAGGAAGGCAAAAGAAAACCACACTGGGTCTCTTGGGAAACTATGACTCAGCTGAAGGGCATGGGCGGTCTTGGTTTTAAAGATTTCGAACTTTTTAACCTGGCTATGTTGGCAAAGCAGGCATGGCGACTTTTGCAGGAACCCAACTCTCTTAGTGCCAGATTACTAAAGAGCATATACTATCCGAATGGTGATATCATGCAAGCTTCTTTGGGGGGTCACCCGAGCCAGATATGGAGATCAATAATCGAGGGATGTGACGTTTTGAAATAGGGGCTGATACGGCGAGTCGGAAACGGTGCTACCACCAATATATGGACGGATAATTGGCTCCCGAGGAAAGAGATGCTTCGGCCCTATGGGTGCATCTCGTCGAACCCACCGCAGCTCATGTCAGAATTGATAGATCCAACTTCAGCTAGCTGGATTAAGCAAAGGGGGAACGAGGTCTTCATGCCAATGGACGCAAATATTATATCGGGCATTCCTCTCTGTACACGCAACATAGACGACTTCGATCGTGGAACTTTGAGAGCAAAGGCACTTTCTGTTAAATCAGCGCATGTAATGCTTTCTCGAAACTAAACAACGCCATGAGGCATGGCTTAATGGGGCACCAGGAACATCATCGTCGCGATCGAGAGGAAGGGATGTGGAAAAACTGTGGAAAACCGAAGTACCAGGCAAAGTCCGGATGTTTCTATGGAGATTGTCTAAACACTCCCTTCCCACTGAGGATGTGCGAGCTCACCGCCATATGACGACGTCTAGTAGCTGCGGGCTATGTGGGATGCCGGATTCGTGGTCACATTCGCTGATTCAATGCACAATGTCCAGATGTGTATGGGCCTTGGTGGATGAGGAACTTGCACATAAAATGATGGCGCTGACAGAGCCTAAAGCGAAGCAATGGCTGTTCGCACTTATTGAGTCCCTCACACATGATGAGTTTGTCCTCCTGTCGATTACACTGTGGTCAATCCGGCACGCGAGGCGCAAGGCGATCCATGAGGGGATTTTTCAGAGTCCTCAGGCAACACAAATTTTCATCAACAGATACCGTGACGAACTTAATATGATCCGTCCGACAGTAAGACGAGCGAGTGCACCTAATGCTCCAGTGGCACCGCAGAGACCCAAGGCACCTCCGCCGGGTTTTGCAAAAATACACGTTGATGCTGCGCATGCGACCAGGAGAGGTGGGTCAGCAGCTGCGGTTTGTCGTGATTCAAACGGAAATTATTTAGGAGTTTAGCCCTAGTGGTGGAAGGAGTGGATGATTCGGCTTCTCTGGAAGCTATGGCATGCAGGAGGCAATGTGTTTGGCGAGAGGATCTCCTTATCAACAACTACATTGTGGCCTCTCGATTGCAAGCAAGTTGTCTCCGATATAAACTCGGGTGGTAGAGAGCAATACGGTGTCATTCCATCCGAGATCAATCTTAGAGCTACCCTTTTTCAATGTATTTTTCTTTTGTGTCGTCTTTGTAAATTATGAAGCACATAGTCTAGCCAGATTCTCTCTTAGAAGGGGACCGGGCGCTATCTGTGGTTTGGCCAACCCCATGACCCATCTTGTATCCCACTCTATGGACTTTGATTAATAAAGCTGGCTTTATCCTAAAAAAAGCCCAATATGTTGTAATGTTTTCACCTTTTATAAAATTATTTTTCTAAAATGTTCGAAATTGAAAAAATAATCGGTACATTAACAATATATTAATAATCACTGTCGTGTTTTTTCCCGGAATAATCGTGATTAAATTATTTATTAAATAATATATATTATTATCCACAACTGTTGGGATGGCCGAGTGGTTTAAGGCGGCACATTAAGGGTGTGTTCCGAAAGGTCGTGGGTTCGAATCCCACTCTCAACAAATAAATATAATTTTTTTTCTCTACAAAACGTTTTCCCTTTATTAGTATAACTCTTTTTAGTTTTTTCTTAGTAAGTAGCGCCGTGAGCTACTATTCCGAGCTTGACGCACACGACATTTCGTCTTGGGTCGGCCCATGTAGCAGCGGGTTGTGTAGCAAATCGCGGCACTGTAGCAGTTCAATATGGGACCTCCTATGTGCCGCTTACTGCGGCAAAATGCTGCAGCTTCGCACAGGAGACGGGTCACCTGGGCCGGCCCATTCGCTGCTCTTGGCGGAATAAAAACTCGCAAGAAAAGGATGCGCTACATAGGAATCGAACTCGCGACCACAAATAGATGCCCACGATGCGCAAGCCACTGCGGCACACGCGCTACCCTGATAGGATTGCAACACGTCCCTTAAAGAACTATATGAAGCCGTAAAAATAAAACAAGTTCGCTAAATTCCATAAAAATGAAATTTGTGGGCAACTGATCGAACTCTTCTCCTCACGCCAGGGAAGCCAGTCCATAGCCAATGTGGTAATTCTGATTCATTTTTTAATTTATGACAAAATTTAAACATGTGAACATTATTTAAAATTTCTTATTTTTTTAAAACAAACGTGATTTTTTTTACAAAAAGAAGTTTTTGCTGTGTGAACATATTTTGTAAAAAGGTGAACACTATTCGAATTACGGAACATTTTTTCGAATGAGCGAACAAATTACAGGAACATTTTCAGTAAAAATGAACAAAATTTATAAAAATGTGAACAAAAATTAACATTCAAAACAAATTTTAAACTCCAAACTTTTGAGAACACAAATAACATGACAAAAGTTTAAAAAACGTGAACAAAAATTAACATTCTGAACAAATTTTAAGAACAAAAATAAGATTCCGAACAATTTTTAAAATACGAACAAAAATGAGAAAAAAAATTAACATTCCGAACAATTCTTCAACTCCAAACTTTTGAAAACACGAACAACATGAACAAAATTTGAAAAAAATGAAAACAAAAATTAACATTCTGAACAAATTTTCAGAACAATAGTAAGATTCCGGACAATTCTTGAAAAATGAACAAAATTGCGAAATAGATCATTTTTTGAATTTCTAAACAAATTTTGAAAATGCAAACAATTATTGAGATTCTCATCTTTTTCAAAATTTGTACATTTGAAACGTAATTTGCAAACAGGAAAGAGTTTCATATATTTTTAACAAAAATTTGAAAAATGTAATCATTTTTTAAAATTCTGGACACTTTTTGAAAAAGTAAAATAATCTTGAAAAAAGAAATTTGTGAACAAATTTGCAAAGCCGAACATTTTTTCAATTCCCAAACATTTTTTGAATCTTGAGAACAATTTTTGAGACGGTGAACAATTTTAAAAAATCCTGAACAAATTTGGAAGCACAAACAATTTTTTAAAGCACGAACATTTTTTGAATCTTGAGAACATATTTTGAAACGGAGAGAAATTTTGAAAAATTCCGAAAAAAATTGGAAGTCCGAACAATTTTCTAAAGCACGAACAATTTTTGAATCTTGAGAACATATTTTGAAACGGAGAGAAATTTTGAAAAATCCCGAAAAAATTTGGAAGCGCGAACATTTTTTGAATATGTGAACAAAAAATTGAAATTCAGTACATTTTCTGAATTTCAGAAGTTTTGTACTTTGTTGTGTAACGAGAACAAATTTTGAATTTTGAGAACATTTTTTGGTAACACGAACAAAATTTAAATCTTTGATTTTTTTAAATGAAGAGAAGAAAAGAAAAGGAAATAAAAAGGAAAATCATAAACATTTTGTAAAACTATGAACATATTCTGAAAAAGAAAAATAAACTTGAAAAAGAAAGTGAAACAAGAAACAAAAAACGAAAAAATGAAAAAGAAACCGAAACGAAAAAAAGAGAAATAAAAAAACGATAGAAAGCCGAAAAAGAACCAGGAAAAAACGATACAGGAAGAAAAACCCGGTTTAGGGAACCTTCTGGAAGGTTCCCAAAACCCGGTTTAGCGAGCGGCGAATAGGATTTTCCGTTCAATATGTTGTAGTAATGTTTTAATCTACAAAACGTTTTCCACTTTATAAAATCCATTAGTAAATGTTTTTCCAAAAATGTTCAGATTTTGCAAAACAAAACATAGAAATTTCATATTTTATTCACCTTTAATTTTTTTGTAAACTGTTTGAAACAGAAAATAAGCGCTACAGTAATAATCCATTAATACATTTATATAAATGTTGGAATATTTAAAATAATTCATTTATAAATTTACTAATGGGCTATTACTGTAGTGCTCATTTTCCCAATTCTGAACAGTATCTGAAAAAGTTTAAAGGTGAACAACATTTGAAATTTATAGACATTTGTTTTGCAAAACCCGTACATTTTTGGAAAAACTGGAACGAAATTTGAAAACACGTATATTTTCTGAAATTACGACCAACACTTTTTGAATTGCCCGTATATTTCTAAACACAGGCAGCTTTTGAATTTGTGAAGAAATTTTGAAAATATTAACATTTTACAAAATACAAACAACCACAATGAGAGTGTTGTTTTGTGCAGCGTGGAACAAGAGCCGCGACAATGACCAACGAAGCTGCAAATCAACAACTGCAGCTAGGGAAAAGGAGTTTCAAGAGTATGGAAGAAATTTGTCGCTATCTATCCTTTCCATGGAACGACTCTTTTGTTCAAGTGGGAGGCACTAGGCATCAGACTAGTGATGTTGTGCATCCATCAGACTAGTCATCTACCGTTGCATATGAACAACCAGGGGCGTCCGATGCGTTGTGCCCAGGACCTGCGAGAGAGGATGTTTCGGTCCCTGATTGCCTGTTTGATTGTTTGTAACTGCTCCCGCAATGAACGCACACCACTATCGGGGGTAACTCTGCATGCGTTTCTTCCTCCTCCATTCCAGGTTGCTTCCAGAGTAGATGCTCCTGCCTAGTTGATACAAAAATGGCGCACCTGACCCGTGAGATTGAGTACCGTGGGATCCCTATTCTAGACGTGCGTCGTCCTACTGGTGTACGTATTAGGTGGTTGGTGGTCTGGTATGAGTTCGGAAGCAGCAGGAGATGCTGCATCTGGGTTCCATTGGCAGATTGGAACCATGGAGGTGAAGAGGTAAATTGATGAGCGGGCCTATTGTTTCATTTTTGCCAGATGATTGTGACGAAAATTAAGTTCTGTAGGATGATACTTGTTGGTGGATGGATATTTCTCTAGTATAGGAAGGACTACAATGTGGTTACGTGGGGGTAGTTGATTTCTGGAAGATATTCTGTTAGTATTTTGTTGGAAGCTTTTTGAGTAGGTATGTGATGCACTGCAAATGCATTGTGGAAGCTTAGGAATTTCATGTTCAGTAGGTTCAGCCATGTACTGTGTTTTTTGAAGAACTGGACGGACACAGTAGAAGAATGGCAGCAGATGGTGTTGGTTTGGCAATTTGTTAAGCAGTACGAGTACATCCAAGAAACTAGGCTTGACCGGAGGACAATGCTGGATTGCTTGGCGAGGCGAAAGTAGCGCCGTTATGGTCTGGGTATGGAGTTACAGCGATTCCGATTCTAGTACTTGTATTTGTTGCATCGTCAGTATTGTTGTTATGCTTCTTTAGTGTTTTTTGGGTGCGGCCGTACACAGAACTAACTTATTCATGTTATATTCACACAGGTACAAAATTGAGGAACAAAGCTGCGTTTGAAAAAGTTCAAGAAAATGATGGGGGAAACAACAACTTTGATGATAATGATGAATGCTGGTATTGTTGCGTGGATTTCTAAATTTGCTAAGCGTCAGGTCAATCCTGTCAATGATCCATTCTAGGAGACCCTTTAGAGCTGAGAAAGAGCAAACATTAAGAAGATTAACCCATTTTTTTTCACGAACGAGGTCTTTCTGTTTCTTCGGCAGACCTTTGACAATATCATGTAACCGACCAACGGCCTATCGGCTCTTGAGCATATGAAGCCCATCGTCTTTCTTCATTTTTGAATGTCACCTGAGAACATATGGAATGTAATATGTTAACAATTGAAAAGAATGCAAGGGGAATAAAGGGATAGATTAGATGTATGTTGAACATAGTTGTATGGAACCAAGCCTATTAAAACCCATTATGAGATATTGGCGTGGAAGCATGTTTCTATACAACTGTAGCAAAATAGGAACAATGTAGAAGCAAACCGAAATGAAGCTAGTAACAATTCAGAAGTGTGCATTATTCATGTTAGGTGGAGGCATGAAATTTTGAAACATAAACAATTTTTTTTATGTGGATACATAATTTTGAAATAGACCATTATGAGACGAAGGCATGGAAGCATATATCTAGGCGACCATAGCAAAATGAATACAATGTAGAAGGATACATGTCCGAAGCTAGGGAAAATTCAAAAGTGTGCATTATTCATGTTAGGTGGAAGCAAGAAATTTTGAAACATAAACAAGCAAAGATTTATGTGAATACATATTTTTGTGATATAGACCATTATGAGACGAAGGCATGTAAGCATATATCTAGGCGACCATAGCAAAATGAATACAATGTAGGACACAGGTTGAAGCTAGGAAAAATTTAAAAGGTGCATTACTCAGATTAGGTGGAAGCGTGAAATTTTAAAACATAAAAAAAGATTTATGTGGATACATATTTTTGTAATATAGACCATTATGAGACGAATGCATGGAAGCATATATCTAGGCGACCGTAGAAAATGAATACAATGTAGAAGGGCAGAGGGACTGTCGGTGGGAAGCGACACCTATGGGATCACAAGAATCCCTACTGCGGTTGCGGGGCGCGGGGGTCGTGAGAAGAGCGGATCAAACAGGTAGCACGCGGTTCGTTTATCCAGGTTCGGGCCGCAAGGTGCGTAAAACCCTACTCCTGCCTTGGTGGATTGTATATCTCTGTTCCTCAGCTAGCTATGGGGCGTGAGGAGCTCCAAAAAGCCGAATTCTTCTCCTGGTCGCCTCGGGCCTCCTTTTATAGGAAAGGGGCTGCCACAGTGGCACACAGGAGGTGGAAAGGGTATAGTAATGCGGGCTAATCCCTCGCATTACATGACAAGGCGCATTTAATGTGCCCTGCTTAGGTGTCCTTACTTTATCGGGGTCGGGAGAGCCCTGGCCCCGTCGTCAGCCGCTTCCCTCTCCGGGTGTTGACGCGCGCCATGGCCAGCGGTGCTCCTGGTGCCATGTAGGCAGGCACGCAGCTGAGGTGACGCAGTGGTGGGTCTCCACGAAGATTTGCATGTCGCCACGCAGTGCCTCGCCTAACCGGTTGGGTCGGCAATGCATGCGAACGGCGGTGGGGGTGCGATCGGTGAGGGCCTGATGGTGGCCCCTCAGTGTCCTCGGCAAGGGTTTGCCGGGGCCCCGGCACGGGTCTTGCCGCGGCGCTTGCTGCCATCCCCGGCAAGGTCTTGCCGTGGCGCTTGCTGTCATCCCCGGCAAGGCCCTTGCCGGGGGCCTTGTGGTCCTCCTTGGCTGGGATCCCGCCAAGGATCATTATCTTCTCAAGTGTGTATCTGATCTTGAATGTCTTCACAAAGATCTGCATGCCACCACGGGATATCTCCCGAATCCTTGCCCCATGGGGGTAGTGGACTCAAGGGTAATTTGCTCCGTAGGCGCGGGGTGTGCTGCCCCGACAAGAGTCTTGCCGGGCCTGCTAGAACCGCTCCCCGGCAAGGACCTTGCCGGGGGAGTCCGCTTCGCCCCCTTGCTCTTTGTGGCCTTGGTCTTGGCGTCGTTTCGCTCCCCTTCGGCTTCGGCTTTACCTTAGTTCACATCCCTTGCCTTGCTCAGTGTGGTGGTGCCCGTGGCTCAGACTGCCCGTGCACAGTTATAGGGGTACAAAAAGTGTACCCCTCTTTTTGTACACCGGCAGGAGCCCCCGGGCCTGGGCCACACGTAAGCGCAATCGTGTCGTTGGGCTAGGCCCAAAAACGGTGCGTGGGCAGGCGGGGCGGTTTTTACCGCGGTAAGTTTCCTTCACGCGCTGCGCTCCCCATGCTTCCCGCGCGTGGCGCGGCGTGGGGAAGCGTGTGTGACGTGGGCGGCATGCACGGGGCTGAGCTCTGCGCGCATGCGTCACGTCGTAATAAAGAGGCAGTGCGCGCCCTCCCCAGAAACGGAGGGAGGCGTGGAGGCGCGGCCTCTTTACTGAATGGGGCCGAGGCGGGGTCTTCAAGGCGTCCACTCCCCACGATCACGGGGTGGGGAGAGGTCGCCTCACCCGTCGCTTCGGTCCACGCCCGCCACGCGGCCCCCATGCGCTTGGGGTGGCGAACGGTGGAGGCAGGAAACCGGGCCATGGCGGGTTGGAGTAGCGGGCCGGTCCCAGTCTCCTGCGCCTTCCGTGTCTTGACTGGCTGAGCGGGGCGGTCGAGCCCCACCCCGTTCCTTTATAAACAGCGAGGGGGGGGGGGGGAGGGATGGCGTCCCGCATTCCTTCATCTCCTCCTTGCTTCTGCTTCCGCTCCCCTTCCCCCATTCGCCATGGAGTGAGGGAATTCTGGTCCTTCAACGATGGTAGCGAGGGTCACCGCTCGACAGTGCATCCTTCCTCCCCCTGCTCCTGCGGCGGAGTCACCATGAGGGGGGAAGGAAGGGGCGAGGCCGTGGCGAGGCTGAGGCGCCCGTGGAAGAGGAGGACGGGACGGCGCGTCGGTCTCGCCTCCGCCAGCAGCTCCTCCTCCCATGGAGGGCCATGTTGGAGACGACCCTTGCGAGTTCTTCGTCAGGCTGCGCCGGCCGCCTCGCCGTCGCCTTCGTCTCCCGACTCCATTTGCGAGCGAGATGGAGCTGGACCCGCCTGAGTCATGCGGCTGCACATGAGGGGCTGTGGGATCAGCGACACGCGAGTCCGCTCGACTTCCCAGCCCCTCACGTGATGTATCTTGGTCGAGGGTGGAAGACGTTCACCATATCCACCACTTGACAGCTGGCTCACCCTTCATTTCAAGGCGATGGAGGCGGCCTCCTCTCCGTCAAGGTCTTGGTGCCGGGACTCGGGCAAGGTGCTGCATGGAGAGCTCTTCTGATAGCGAAGACTCCTCCTCGAGCGGGAGTGGCGAGGAGGACAGCGCCAGCGACGACGAGGGTAGCGGGCGGCAGGATGACGGGTCTGACTAGGTGTCAGGCGTCGCTCCGCGCGGCACCGGCGTCCCCATCATCCGTGTCGCCGGCTCCTTGAACTTCTTGGGGTCGTCTCCTTGGGCGGCTGGCGTTGGGAGGCTGCGGAAGAGGAAGAGGGCGGGCGGCAAGGCCGTCAAGTCGGAGTACGCGTGCATCAACGCGTTCGACAGCGTGCTGACGTCCTGCCGCCTCATCTTCGAACTCTACTTCCGGCGTCGCCATCATCATCCAGCCTTTGGACGACCACCGAGATGTTCTCTTGGTGTCTTCTGCCACCCGTAGCTTGCCTAGGCGCTCCTTTTGCCTTTTCCGCCTCCTTGACCTACCTCCTGAATGGAATGTTTTTAATGAAAAAGGGATGTTTGCCGAGGAGGCCGTGGCTGAGGCCGACAAGGTTGCCGCCGAGGAGGCCGCCAAGAATGCAGACGAGGCCGCCACTGGTGAGGCCGCCGCCGATGAGGCCGCCAAGGGCGCTGCCGAGGATGCCGCGGCGGGGGCCGCCAAGGCCACCGACGAGGCTTCCGCTGAGGGCGCCAGCGGTGGTCCTGCCGGGGGAGCCGGCAAGGCCCCCGGCGAGGAAGAGGCGACGGACGATCAGCCTCCTTCCTCCTCAACCTCGGGCCCCGGCAGGTATCTGAAGGTGGGTGATGATCTCTTCGTCCACCTCCGGGTCGCTGCCGGGCGCCCGCGAAGGAGAAGCCTTTGATGACGAGGTGCTTGCCGCTACCGGGTTCGAGGTTGTCGACGCGCCGGGGGCTGGCGGCGATGGTTCTCCAGAAGAGCAGCTCTTCCGCGCCATGGAGGCCACTTTCCGGAAGCTCCAAGCACTCTACCGCGCCCGCCTGGACAAAGTCGAGTCCAGGGCGGCAGCGGTGGACAACGCGGAGGCGGACTTCAAGGCGCGTGTTGCCGAAACGCAGGCTTGGTTCCACCAGTCCCGCGAGGAGCAGAGGGCCTTCCAGGAGAAATTGGCCAGGCGCGATGAGGAGCTCACCATGAAGATGGCCGACATCGAGAAGGCCCAGGAAGAGGCGGCGAACTTGGCTGCCGCGTCAAGCCGCCGGAGCCAGATCAAGCCGCCTTGGATTCCTGTGGAGGAGGACCTCTCCGCTGCGTGAAGCGAAGCTTGCCCGCCTCCGCGGCAAGGACGAGGAGCTCGAGACCCTTGTCGCGCGGCGGACCCACGAGCTGGAGCAGAGGCACAAAGAGGCACTCGATGCTCAAGCTCTGGCTCACGCCGGCAAGGTGAAGGAGCTGGAAGCGGAGCGGGACGAGCTGAAGGAGCAGGCCTCCAAGCTGTCCGGCGAGAAGGACACGCTCAACCAGGCCTTGGCGGAGGCGCAGGGAGCGGTCATCAGCAGGACTGGGGAGCTCTCCGACGCGCAGAACTCCATCAGAGACCTCAAACTGAAGCTGGAGGGTCTCGAGAAGATGCTGTCGGAGAGCAGGGCTCGGGAGGAGACCTTGACCAGGAACCTCGAGGAGGAGAAGCAGCTGCGGGCGAACGAGGCCGCCTCCCACCAGGAATATGTGGTGGGTGAGAACAAATGGATCAGCCATCTGGAGGTCGCCGCCGCGTGGTCACCTCGCAATTGGCCACCATGGGGCTGCCAAACGTGAGGTACGCCCCTGAGCGCAGCGGGACCATCAACGCCAAGCTGACCCAGTTCTTCGAGGGCGTCCTCGGAGCCTTGGCCTATCTTCACTCCAACAGGTCGGCCACGCTGCCCGAAGAGGCCCGGCGACTTTGCCGGAGGGTCGTGACCAAGGTCCTCACCAAGGTGGCGTACTGGAATCCCGACCTCCACTTCGCGGCCGCGACGAAGAGCTTGCCGGATGGTGTTAACCTCACGAGGCTCAAGTGTTGGGGAACGTAGCAGAAATTCAAAAAATTTCCTACGTGTCACCAAGATCTATCTATGGAGAAACTAGCAACGAGGGAAGGAGAGTGCATCTACATACCCTTGTAGATCGCTAAGCGGAAGCGTTCTTGAGAACGGGGTTGAAGGAGTCGTGCCGTCGTGATCCAAATCACCGGAGATCCTAGTGTCGAACGGACGGCACCTCCGCGTTCAACACACGTGACAGCCCGGTGGCGTCTCCCACGCCTTGATCCAGCAAGGAGAGAGGGAGAGGTTGAGGAAGACTCCATCCAACAGCAGCACAACGGCGTGGTGGTGATGGAGGAGCGTGGCAATCTTGCAGGCTTCGCCAAGCATCACAAGATATGAGGAGAAAGAGAGGAGGGCTGCACCAATAGGCGAGATCAAATCGTGTGTCATGGGCAGCCCTAGGCCTGACTATATATAGGGGAGAGGGAGGGCTGCGCCCCATCTAGGGTTTCCACCCCCAAGGGGTGCGGCCAGCCCTAGATGGGGCTTGGGGAGGCGGCCAAGAGGGAGGGAGAGGGAGGCGCCCACTAGATGGGCCTTAGGGCCCATCTGGACTAGGGTTTGCCCCCTCCCACTCATCCTTTGCGCCTTGGGCCCCTTGTGGGGGGCGCACCAGCCCTCCTAGGGCTGGTCCCCTCCCACACTTGGCCCATGCAGCCTTCTGGGCAGGTGGCCCCACTTGGTGGACCCCCGACCCTCCCTGGTCCCAGACATTACCGATATCGCCTCAAACTTTTCCTGCTACCAAAATGTAACTTCCCGTATATAAATCTTTACCTCCCACCATTCCGAACTCCTCGTGACGTCCGTGATCTCATCCGGACTCCAACAACATTCGGTAACCACATACAAACTTCCTTTATAACCCTAAGCGTCACCGAACCTTAGGTGTGTAGACCCTACGGGTTCGGGAGACATGCGCATACGACCGAGACGTTCTCCGGTCAATAACCAACAGCGGGATCTGGATACCCATGTTGGCTCCCACATGTTCCACGATGATCTCATCGGATGAACCACGATGTCAAGGACTCAATCGATCCCGTATACAATTCCCTTTGTCTAGCGGTATTGTACTTGCCCGAGATTCGATCGTCGGTATACCGATACCTTGTTCAATCTCGTTACCGGCAAGTCTCTTTACTCGTTCCGTAACACATCATCCCGTGATCAACTCCTTGATCACATTGTGCACATTATGATGACGTCCTACCGAGTGGGCCCAGAGATACCTCTCCGTTTACACGGAGTGACAAATCCCAGTCTCGATTCGTACAACCCAATGCAGACACTTTCGGAGATACCTGTAATGCACTTTTATAGTCACCCGCCATTGCCAGGACGTTTGGTACACCCAAAGCATTCCTACGGTATCCGGAGTTGCACAATCTCATGGTCTAAGGAAAAGATACTTGACATTAGAAAAGCTTTAGCATACGAACTACGATCTTTGTGCTAGGCTTAGGATTGGGTCTTGTCCATCACATCATTCTCCTAATGATGTGATCCCGTTATCAACGGCATCCAATGTCCATGGTCAGGAAACCGTAACCATTTGTTGATCCACGAGCTAGTCAACGAGAGGCTTACTAGGGACATGGTGTTGTCTATGTATCCACACATGTATTGCGGTTTCCGGTCAATACAATTATAGCATGGATAATAAACGATTATCATGAACAAGGAAATATAATAATAACTAATTTATTATTGCCTCTAGGGCATATTTCCAACAGTCTCCCACTTGCACTAGAGTCAATAATCTAGTTCACATCATCATGTGATTAACACTGACAGGTCACATCATCATGTGACCAACATCCAAAGAGTTTACTAGTGTCTGTAAACTAGTTCACATCATCATGTGATTAAGACTCAATGAGTTCTCAGGTTTGATCATGTTTTGCTTGTGAGAAAGGGTTTTAGTCAACGGGTCTGAACCTTTCAGATCCGTGTGTGCTTTGCAAATTTCTAGGTCATATAGTAAACGCTGCTTCCACGCTCCACTTGGATCTATTCCAAATGGTTGCTCCACTATACGTATCCGGTTTGCTACTCGAGTCACTCCGGATAGGTGCTAAAGCTTGCATCGACGTAACCCTTTACACCGAACTCTTTATCACCTCCATAATCGAGAAACATGTCCTTATTTACTCCAAGGACAATTTTGACCGTTGTCCAATGATCTATTCCTGGATCATTCTTGTACCCTTGACTGACTCATGGCAGGCACACTTCCGGTGGTACACAAAGATAGCATACTGTAGAGCCTACGTCCATAGCATAGGGGACGACCTTCGTCCTTTCTCTCTTTTCTGCCGTGGTCGAGCTTTAACTCTTAACTTCATACCTTACAACTCAGGCAAGAACTCCTTCTTTGACTGATCCATCTTGAACACCTTCAAGATCATGTCAAGGTATGTGCTCATTTGAAAATATTATTAAGCATTTTGATCTATCCTTATAGATCTCGATGCTCAATGTTCAAGTAGCTTAATCCAGGTTTTCTATTGAAAAACATCTTTCAAATAACCCTATATGCTTTCCAGAATTCTACATCATTTCGATCATCAATATGTCAACAACATATACTCATCGAAATTCTATAGTGCTCCCACTCACTTCTTTGGAAATACAAGTTTCTCATAAACTTGGTATAAACCCAAAATCTTTGATCATCTCATCAAAGCGCACATTCCAACTCCGAGATGCTTACTCCAGTCCTTAGAAGGATCGCTGGAGCTAGCATACCTTTTAGCATCCTTAGGATCGACAAAACTTTTTTGATTGTATCACATACAACCTTTCCTTACAAAACTGGTAAGGAAACTCGTTTTGACATCCATCTGCCAGATTTCATAAATGCAGCTAATGCTAACATGATTCCGACAGACTTAAGCATCGCTACGGATGAGAAAATCTCATCGTAGTCAACTCCTTGAACTTGTGAAAAACTCTTTGCCACAAGTCGAGCTTCATAGAAGGTGACATTACCGTCCACGTCCATCTTCTTCTTAAAGATCCATTTATTTCAATGGCTTGCCGATCATCGGGCAAGTCCACCAAAGTCCATGCTTTGTTATGATATATGGATACTATCTCGGATTTCATGGCTTCTAACCATTTGTCGGAATCCGGGCCCACCATCGATTCTCCATAGCTCGTAGGTTCATTGTTGTCTAGCAACACGACCTCCAAGACAGGATTACCGTACCACTCCGAAGCAGTACGCGTCCTTGTCGTCCTACGAGGTTCGGTAGTGACTTGATCCGAAGTTTCATGATCACTATCATAAGCTTCTACTTCAATTGGTGTAGGTGCCACAGGAACAACTTCCTGTGCCCTGCTACACACTAGTTGAAGTGATGGTTCAATAACCTCATCAAGTCTCCACATCCTCCCACTCAACTTTCCGAGACAAACTTTTCCTCGAGAAAGGACCCGATTCAAGAAACAATTCCTATTGCTTTCGGATCTGAATTAGGAGGTATACCCAACCGTTTTTGGTGTCCTATGAAGATGCATTTTATCCGCTTTGGGTTCGAGCTTATCAACCTGAAACTTTTTCACATAAGCGTCGCAGCCCCAAACCTTTAAGAAATAACAGCTTAGGTTTCTCTAAACCATAGTTCATACGATGTCATCTCAACGGAATTACGTGGTGCCCTATTAAAGTGAGTGCGGTTGTCTCTAATGCCTAACCCATGAACGATAGTGGTAATTCGATAAGAGATATCATGGTACGCACCATATCCAATAGAGTGCAACTATGATGTTCGGACACACCATCACACTATGGTGTTCCAAAGCGGTATTAAATGTGAAACAATTTGCACAATGTCTTAATTGTGTGCCAAAACTCAGAATCTCAGATATTCATCTCTATGATCATATCATAGACATTCTATCCTCTTGTCACGAAGATCTTAAACTTCACTCTGAAATTACTTGAACCATTCAATAATTCAGACTTGTGTTTCATCAAGTAAATATACTCAACATCTACTCGAATCATCTGTGAAGTAAGAACATAACGATATTCATCGCATGCCTCAAAGCACTCATTGGACTGCACACATCAAAATGTGTTACTTCCAACAGATTGCTACCTTGTTCCATCTTCAAACCGAGGCTTTTCACCATCTTGCCCATGTGGTATGTTTTGCATATCTCAAGTGATTCAAAATCAAGTGAGTCCAAACGATCCATCTGCATGGAGTTTCTTCATGCGTACACACCAATAGACATGGTTCAGCATGTCTCAAATTTTCCAAAACGAAAGTGAGTCCAAAGATCCATCAACATGGAGCTTCTTCATGCTTTTACACCAATATGACTTACATGGCGATTGCCACAAGTAAGTGGTACTATCATTACTATCTTATACTTTTGGCATGAAAATGTGTATCACTACGATCGAGATTCAATAAACCATTTATTTAGGTGCAAGACCATCAAGGTATTATTCAAATAAATAGAGTAACCATTATTCTCCTTAAATGAATAAATCAGACAAGTATAGACATAATCCAATCATGTCTATGCTCAACGCATAAACACCAAATGATAATTATTCTGGTTTAATACTAATCTTGATGGTAGAGGGAGCTTGCGATGTTTGATCACATCAAAATTGGAAACACTTCCAACACATATCGTCAGCTCTCCTTTAGCTAGTCTCCGTTTATTCCGTAGCCTTTTATTTCGAGTTACTAACACTTAGCAACCGAACCGGTATCTAATACCCTGGTGCTACTAGGAGTACTTAGTAAAATACACAATAACTTAATGTATATCCAATATACTTCTATCGACCTTGCCAGCCTTCTTATCTACCAAGTATCTAGGGTAATTCTGCTCCAGTGGCTGTTCCCCTTATTATAGAAGCACTTAGTCTCGGGTTTGGGTTCAACCTTGGGTTTCTTCACCGGAGCAAAGAATCGATTTGCCGTTTCATGAAGTGTCCCTTCTTGCCCTTGCCCTTCTTGAAACTAGTGGTTTCACCAACCATCAACAATTGATGCTCCTTCTTGATTTCTACTTTCGCGGTGTCAAACATCGTGAATACCTCAAGGATCATCATATCTATCCCTGACATGTTATGGTTCATCACGAAGCTCTAGCAGCTTGGTGGCAATGACTTTGGAGAAACATCACTATCTCATCCGGAAGATCAACTCCCACTCGATTCAAGTGATTGTTGCACTCAGACAATCTGAGCACAAGCTCAACGATTGAGATTTTCTCCCTTAGTTTGCAGGCTAAGAAAATCGTCGGAGGTCTTATACCTCTTGACGTGGGCACGAGCTTGAAATCCCAATTTCAGCCCTCGAAACATCTCATATGTTCCGCGACGTTTCGAAATCGTCTTTGGTGCCTCAACTCTAAACTGTTTAACTGAACTATCACGTAGTTATAAAAATGTGTATGTCCGATGTTCGTAACATCCACAAACGACGTTTGGGGTTCAGCACACTGAGCGGTGCATTAAGGACATAAGCTTTCTACTGTCCGCATAATCGCCATCACAACTTTCAACTATATTTTCTCTAGGAACATATCTAAACAAAGGAAACTAAAGCGCGAGCTTACGACATAATTTGCAAAAGGTCTTTTGACTATGTTCAAGATAATTAAGTTCATCTTATGAACTCCCACTCGAGATAGACATCCCTCCGGTCATCTAAGTGATTACATGATCCGAGTCAACTAGGCCGTGTCCGATCATCACGTGAGACGGACTAGTCATCATCGGTGAACATCTTCATGTTGATCGTATCTACTATACGACTCATGCTCGACCTTTCGGTCTCGTGTTCCGAGGCCATGTCTGTACATGCTAGGCTCGTCAAGTTAACCCTAAGTGTTTCAAGCGTGTGTAAATCTGTCTTACACCCGTTGTATGTGAACGTAAGAATCCATCACACCCGATCATCACGTGGTGCTTAGAAGCTTACGAACTTTAGCAACGGTGCACGCTTAGGGGAGAACACTTCTTGAAATTGTTGTAAGGGATCATCTTATTTACTACCGTCGTTCTAAGTAAACAAGATGCATAAACATAATAAACATCACATGCAATTATATAGTAGTGACATGATATGGCCAATATCATATAGCTCCATTGATCTCCATCTTCGGGCTCCATGATCATCATCGTCACCGCATGACACCATGATCTCCATCATCATGATCTCCATCATCGTGTCTCCATGAAGTTGTCTCGCCAACTCATTACTTCTACTACTATGGCTACCGGTTAGCAATAAAGTAAAGTAATTACATGGCGTTTGTTCAATGACACGCAGGTCATACAATAAATTAAGACAACTCCTATGGCTCCTGCCGGTTGTCATACTCATCGACATGCAAGTCGTGATTCCTATTACAAGAACATGATCAATCTCATACATCACATATCATTCATCACATTCTTCTTGGCCATATCACATCACATAGCATACCCTGCAAAAACAAGTTAGACGTCCTCTAATTGTTTTTTGCATGTTTTACGTGGCTGCTATGGGTTTCTAGCAAGAACGTTTCTTACCTACGCAAAACCACGACGTGATATGCCAATTGCTATTTACCCTTCATAAGGACCCTTTTCATCGAATCCGTTCCGACTAAAGTGGGAGAGATTGGCACCCGCTAGCCACCTTATGCACCAAGTGCATGTCGGCCGGTGGAACTCGCCTCACGTGAAGAGTACGTGTAAGGTCGGTCCGGGCCGCTTCATCCCACAATACCGTCGAAACAAGATTGGACTAGTAACGATAAGCATATTGAACAACATCAACGCCCACAACTACTTTGTGTTCTACTCATGCAAAGAATCTACGCAATAGACCTAGCTCATGATGCCACTGTTGGGGAACGTAGCAGAAATTCAAAATTTTCCTACGTGTCACCAAGATCTATCTATGGAGAAACTAGCAACTAGGGAAGGAGAGTGCATCTACATACCCTTGTAGATCGCTAAGCGGAAGCGTTCATGATAACGGGGTTGAAGGAGTCGTACTGCCGTGATCCAAATCACCGGAGATCCTAGTGCCGAACGGACGCCACCTCCGCTGTTCAACACACGTGACAGCCCGGTGACGCCTCCCACGCCTTGATCCAGCAAGGAGAGAGGGAGAGGTTGAGGAAGACTCCATCCAACAGCAGCACAACGGCGTGGTGGTGATGGAGGAGCGTGGCAATCTTGCAGGCTTCGCCAAGCATCACAAGATATGAGGAGAAAGAGAGGAGGGCTGCACCAATAGGCGTAGATCAAATCGTGTGTCATGGGCAGCCCTAGGCCTGACTATATAGGGGAGAGGGAGGGCTGCGCCCCATCTAGGGTTTCCATCCCAAGGGGTGCGGCCAGCCCTAGATGGGGCTTGGGGAGGCGGCCAAGAGGGGAGGGAGAGGGAGGCGCCCACTAGATGGGCCTTAGGGCCCATCTGGACTAGGGTTTGCCCCCTCCCACTCATCCTTTGCGCCTTGGGCCCCTTGTGGGGGGCGCACCAGCCCTCCTAGGGCTGGTCCCCTCCCACACTTGGCCCACGCAGCCTTCTGGGGCAGGTGGCCCCACTTGGTGGACCTCGGGACCCTCCTGGTCCCGACATTACCGATATCGCCTCAAACTTTTCCTGCTACCAAAACAGAACTTCCCGTATATAAATCTTTACCTCCCACCATTCCGAACTCCTCGTGACGCCCGTGATCTCATCCGGACTCAACAACATTCGTAACCACATACAAACTTCCTTTATAACCCTAGCGCCACCGAACCTTAAGTGTGTAGACCCTACGGGTCCGGAGACATCTGCAGACATGACCGAGACGTTCTCCGGTCAATAACCAACAGCGGATCTGGATACCCATGTTGGCTCCCACATGTTCCATGATGATCTCATCGGATGAACCACGATGTCAAGGACTCAATCGATCCCGTATACAATTCCCTTTGTCTAGCGGTATTGTACTTGCCCGAGATTCGATCGTCGGTATACCGATACCTTGTTCAATCTCGTTACGGCAAGTCTCTTTACTCGCTCCGTAACACATCATCCCGTGATCAACTCCTTGATCACATTGTGCACATTATGATGACGCCCTACCGAGTGGGCCCAGAGATACCTCTCCGCTTACACGGAGTGACAAATCCAGCCTCGATTCGTGCCAACCCAACAGACACTTTCGGAGATACCGTAATGCACCTTTATAGTCACCCGATTACGTTGTGACGCTTTGGTACACCCAAAGCATTCCTACGGTATCCGGAGTTGCACAATCTCATGGTCTAAGGAAAAGATACTTGACATTAGAAAAGCTTTAGCATACGAACTACGATCTTTGTGCTAGGCTTAGGATTGGGTCTTGTCCATCACATCATTCTCCTAATGATGTGATCCCGTTATCAACGACATCCAATGTCCATGGTCAGGAAACCGTAACCATCTGTTGATCCACGAGCTAGTCAACGAGAGGCTTACTAGGGACATGGTGTTGTCTATGTATCCACACATGTATTGCGGTTTCCGGTCAATACAATTATAGCATGGATAATAAACGATTATCATGAACAAGGAAATATAATAATAACTAATTTATTATTGCCTCTAGGGCATATTTCCAACAGTCTCCCACTTGCACTAGAGTCAATAATCTAGTTCACATCGTCATGTGATTAACGCTGACAGGTCACATCATCATGTGACCAACATCCAAAGAGTTTACTAGTGTCTGTAAACTAGTTCACATCATCATGTGATTATTGCCTCTAGGGCATATTTCCAACATCAAGGAGCGCATCAATCCCATCACCGACGGCATCGACGAAATCAAGAGGGTGGAAGGCCAGCGCCGGGATTAGGCATCCCATTCTTCTTCGCCGCTGCGGGTTCTTGACCAAGACGAATTTTATCTTTAGTTAGAATCGCAGCCATGGCGTGATGTGATATAACTTTGAAGTACTCTCAATTTCATGCATGTTATTTCCCCATTTGATTCCTCTTTGTATGTGTACCCTACGCCGATCGGGAAGGCTTGCCGGCGCGAAAGCCCCAAGCAGCGTTCGGGGACGGATCCCCATGGCCTGCCGGGTACGCGTGCGACCGGACGAGCCACCTCCCCGTTCCGAACGCGGCCGCTCGAACTGTCGAGCTTGACTCGAGTCAGAATCGAGGGCGTTGCCGATCATGGGAGGCTACTCTGCCATTCTCGACGCAGCCGCTTGAGCTGTTGACCGGACTCGAAACAGGGCAAGGGCGTTGCCAATCGTGGGAGAGCCCCCTGGCGTACAGGTTTTTCATACAAAGGCGTGACACCTCCGGGGGGGAATAACCTTAAATAAGAAAGGAAGCACAAACAAGGGTTCAGTGCAACTTAGCTTCTGCTTGCGATCGCTCGAGCGTCTATCTTCTGGCCTCCTTTCTTCTTCGAAGGACACGAAGATGAAGGAGGGCCGGGCCAACTGCCAGAGCCGATTCTCACAACTGCGCCCCTACCTGGCGCGCCAAAGATGTCGGTGGGAAACGACACCTATGGGATCACAAGAATCCCTACTGCGGTTGCGGGGCGCGGGGGTCGTGAGAAGAGCAGATCAAACAGGTAGCACGCGGTTCGTTTATCTAGGTTCGGGCCGCGAGGTGCGTAAAACCCTACTCCTGCCTTGGTGGATTGTATATCTCGGTTCCTCAGCTAGCTATGGGGCGTGAGGAGCTCCAAAAAGCCGAATCCTTCTCCTGGTCGCCTCGGGCCTCCTTTTATAGGAAAGGGGCCGCCGCAGTGGCACAGAGGAGGTGGAAAGGGTACAGTAATGCGGGCTTATCCCTCGCATTACATGACAAGGCGCATTTAATGCGCCCTGATTAGGTGTCATTACTGTATCGGGGTCAGGGGAGAGCCCGCCCCGTCTGGCCATCGCCTTCCCTCTGGTGTTGACGCGCGCCATGGCCAGCGGTGCTCCTGGTGCCATGTAGGCAGGCACGCAGCTGAGGTGACGCAGTGGTGGGTCTCCACGAAGATTTGCATGTCGCCACGCAGGTGCATGCCCAACTGGTTGGGTCGGCAGCTGCATGCGAACGGCGGTGGGGGTGCGACTGGTGCGGGCCTGATAGTGGCCCCTCAGGTGTCCTCGGCAAGGGCCTTGCCGGGGCCCCGGCAAGGGTCTTGCCGCGGCGCTTGCTGGGGCCCCGGCAAGGGTCTTGCCGCGGCGCTTGCTGCCATCCCCGGCAAGGGTCTTGCCGTGGCGCTTGCTGTCATCCCCGGCAAGGCTCTTGCCGGGGGCCTTGTGGTCCTCCTTGGCTGGGATCCCGCCAAGGATCATTATCTTCTCAAGTGTGTATCTGATCTTGAATGTCTTCACAAAGATCTGCATGCCACCACGGGATATCTCCGAATCCTTGCCCCATGGGGTAGTTGACTCAAGGGTACTTCGCGCCGTAGGCGCGGGGTGTGCTGCCCCGGCAAGAGTCTTGCCGGGCCTGCTAGAACCGCTCCCCGGCAAGGACCTTGCCGGGGGAGTCCGCTTCCCCCCCTTGCTCTTTGTGGCCTTGGTCTTGGCGTCGTTTCGCTCCCCTTCGGCTTCGGCTTTACCTTGGTTCACCTCCCTTGCGTTGCTCAGTGTGGTGGTGCCCGTGGCTCAGACTGCCCATGCACAGTTATAGGGGTACAAAAAGTGTACCCCTCTTTTTGTACACCGACAGGGACGAAGCTAGGAAAAATTCAAAAGTGTGCCTTATTCCTGTTATGTGGAAGCATGAAATTTGGAAACATAAACAAAAAAATATTCCTATGGATACATATTTTTGGAATATAGACCATTATGAGATGAAGGCATGGAAGCATATATCTAGGCGATCGTAACAAAATGAATACAATGTAGAAGGACACATGTACGAAGCTAGGAAAAATTCAAAAGTGTGCATTATTCCTCATATGTGGAAGCATGAAATTTGGAGACATAAACAAAAAAAGATTCCTGTTGATACATATTTTTGGAATATAGACCTTTATGAGACAAAGGCATGGAAGCATATATCTAGGCAACCGTAGCAAAATGAATACAATGTAGAAGCAGATAGGTATGAAGCTAGGAAAAAGAAATCAAAAGTGTGCTTCATTCAGATTAGGTGGAAGGATGCAATTTTGAAACATAAACAAAAGAAATATTTCTGTGGATACATATTTGTGGAATAGACAATTATGAGACAAAGGCATGGAACCATACATCTATACTAATCGTAGCAAAATGAGTCCAATGTAGAAGCACAAAAGTATGAAGCTAGGAAATGATGCAAAGGGTGCATTTCTAGTGTTAGGAGGAAGCATCAAATTTTGAAATCTGATGATACATAACATAAAAGAAAAATCACGCCAACTGATGATACATTTTTTTTTGGAATCCGTTTGAAGCAATGACAGAAAAATTTCTCTGCATTTGTCATATTCATTAGAATACTGAATATTGAAACTACGTAATAGGCACGATTGATGCGTACATAGCCATGTGTGATCGAAATATGTAAAAAATTCATCAATAGATACATGACCTAACGTATGAACTTCATGAATACTAGTCAGACGACGAATCATCAAAATCAAGGGCGATAGAGGAAAAATAATACCTTCGATTTCGATATGTCAGCTTTGACAGGGATGGGGTTGGGGGGTTGCAACCCACTGCCGTTTCTCCGGCAAGTCGCTGCTACACCGGTAGGAAATTTGTAACCTGTCGACCCATGAATCGCGGTTAAGGATTGGGGGCCCGACCCCCTAATTTCAGGATGGCGCACGTCACATCTCGCCCCGGGCTGGGGGGCACATCGGTGGAGTGGACGAAGGGCTCGCCGGGCGGCTTGACGACAAGGATAGAAGGAGGAGCGGTTGGTTGGACCTGGCCGGTGAGCTTGTTGTGCTGCTGGACGAAGCTCGAGAAAGAGGACCGGAGCAGGGGCGGAGCCAGGGGAGATCTGGCGAGGCAAAGCAAGCTGTGGTGCGCTTGAGGTGGAGGAAGAGCTCCAAACGGTGCGGCCGTTTGGAATCTGGGAATTAGGAGCTGATTACGCGCGGACGTTGCAGGGGTGAGCTCCCTACTGATTGTTTTTATTTATTAACGTATTATAATTAAAACAGAAGGACAACTTTGGAGTGTTCGATTTCAATTACATCGACGACGCAGCATTGGTCTCGACGTTGGAGTCTTTAGCAGACTACAGATACAAAGTGTTTCCCTTTGTTGAATCCATGTCTCTATGTAAGACATAACAGGCCTTGTACCTGTACAGGCACTAATCCTATGTTATAATGCTTCAGCTTAATTCCCATGTACCACCATTGAAGGCTTAATGCTAAGTCTCCATTTGCACATAACTGAAGCTCTTAAATGTGACCTTGCACCATTTGGTAACGGGTCATCTCATAGTAGAAAGCCATAAATGGAGAAATAGCCATACATATAAGGGAACCAAACAAGCAACGAATGTCATCACTTTGAAAAGTTACCAAGTTTTGCAATAAACATTGTCAGATTGTTTTTTCCGTAATATCGTAATTACATTTTTTTTTAGGATGATTACATTATTTATAATATGGTATATATTGTTATACACTAATGTTGGGATGGCCGAGTGGTCTAAGGCGGCACATTTAGGATGTGTTCCTAAAAGGGCGTGGGTTCGAATCCCACTCTCAACAAATAAACATTTTTTTCTTTCTACAAAACGTTTTCCCCTTATACACTATATAATATATAAATTTGTTAATGGATTATTCGTTGCACGTAGCGCCCGGAGCTACTAATAACGAGCGTGACGCACCGAGCCTTTCGTGTTGGGCCGGCCCATGTAGCAACTCGCAGCTACTGTAGCAGTTCAAATATGCTGTAATGTTTTCACCTTTTATGAAAGCAGTTTTAAAAAATGTTCAAGTGTAAAAAAACCAATACAGTAATACTAATAAATTAATAATCACTCGGATTTGTTTTCACAGTAATAGTTATTATAGTATTTTTTAAATGATAAATGATTTTATCCAGAATTGTTGGGATGGCCGAGTGGTCTAAGGCGGCACATTAAGGGTGTGTTCCGAAAGGTCGTGGGTTCGAATCCCACTCTCAACAAACAAATTTATTTTTTTCTCTACAAAATGTTTTCTCCTTTATTAGTATAACTCTTTTTAGTTTTTTCTTACTAACCAGCGCCGGGAGGTACTATTCCGAGCGTGACGCACACAACGTTTCGTCTTGGGTCGGCCCATGTAGTAGCGGGTTTATGTAGCAACTCGCGGAACTGTAGCAGTTCAATATGTTGTAATGATTTCACCTTTTATAAAATCATTTTTCTAAAATGTTCGAAATTGAAAAAAATAATCGCTACATAACAATATATTAATAATCTCTGTCGTGTTTTTTCCCGGAATAATCGTGATTAAATTATTTATTAAATAATATATATTGTTATCCACAACTGTTGGGATGGCCGAGTGGTCTAAGGCAGCACATTAAGGGTGTGTTCCGAAAGGTCGTGGGTTTGAATCCCACTCTCAACAAAAAAATATATTTCTTTTCTCTACAAAACGTTTTCCCCTTTATTTATTAGCATATATATATTTTTAGGTTTTTTTAGTAACCAGCACCAGGATCTATCATTCCCAACAGGACGTTTCGTCTTCAGACGGCCCATGTAGCAACAGGTTATGTAGCAACTTGAGGCTACTGTAGCAGCCCAATATGTTGTAATGTTTTCCCTACAAAACATTTTCCCCTTTATTTATTAGCATATATATATATATTTAGTTTTTTAGTAACCAGCAGCAGGATCTACCATTCCCAACAGGACGTTTGGTCTTCGGACGGCCCATGTAGCAGCAGGTTATGTAGCAACTCGAGGCTACTGTAGCAGCCCAATATGTTGTAATGTTTTCACCTTTTATAAAATCATTTTTCTAAAATGTTCGAAACTGGAAAAAAAATCGGTACATTAACAATATATTAATAGTCACTGTCGTGTTTTCCTCCCGGAATAATAGTAATTAATTTATTTATGAAATAATATATATTATTATCCACAACTGTTGGGATGGCCGAGTGGTCTAAGAGCATCTCCACTAGGCTCCCAAGACGCCCCCAAGCACCATTTTTTAGCGCGGTTGTAAAAATGCTCCCAGTCACGCCCCCACACCCTCGTTTTGCGCCGGATTTCTGCGAAATCAGCGCCGGCGACCCCGGCAAAACCCAGCGCCCAGGGAGGCACTTGGGATGCCCGGCGCTACTTTTCTTGCATGCAAACCCCACCAGCCAGCCTCTCTACTCCCTCTCTCTCCCCCTTTTTCTGTCAGGCCCACCCCACCCACTTGCAAAAAAGAATTTCTCCTCTCTCTCCATAGCGCAAGCGTAGCTCCTCGCTCGGCCAGCTCGCCGCCACGCCTCCTCGCCGTCTCTCCTTGCTGCCCGCCGAGCCTCCTCGCCACCCAGCGCTCACCGCGCGCCCTCGCCACGCCTCCTCGCCGCTCCCTTGCAGGCTGGGCGAGCAGGCGCCCGGGCGCAGGCGCTTGAGGGCAGGCGTGCCCTCAGCGCCCAGGCGGCCTTGCGGCGACCTGGCGTGGCGGAGGAGGCGGCGTCTTAACCTCGTCCACGACCTCGAAGGCGAGAGGAGTTGATGTTGGAGAGCGCATGATGAAGGCGACGCTGCGGGCCTCGCGGGCGAGCGCGCGGGCCATGGCGCGGCGCACGATCTCCTCCGCGCGGGCCATGACGCGAACGCGAGGCACACGACGAGGGTGAGGAGCAGGCCGACGTGAGGTCCCGGCAGAGCGCGGCGTGTCGGCTGGGCGCGGGCGACTAAGCGAAACGCAGGCGGGCGGCCGTCTGCATGCGAAGCTGGGCTGCGACCGGGCCGCTGCGGTGAAGGGGAGGCGCTCGGGCATGGCGTGAAGGAGCTCCGGCTATGCGTGGCCGGGAAGGAGCTCCGGCTGGGGGTCTGGGGCGCCACGTTGCCGCGCGCGAACTCGCGCACGTCGGCCGCTGCCCCTCCTCCTCGTCCACCTCCCTCTGTTTCGGCCGGGCCCGGGGCGTTGAAGTCGATGGCGTGAAGGGTGGAGGAGAGCAGCGCGGGGCAGGCCGTGGCGGAGGCGCAGGGCTCGAGCAGCGGGCTTGGACGCGGCGCCGGGCGGGCCCCGTCTTGACGATCAGCGGCGAGGTGGAGCAGGAGGAGGAGGCGGCGATGGAGTGGGGTGGGAGTGTGGGATGGGCAACGAGTGGATAAAAATGCGTCCCAGGCTTCAAGTTTTCGCCGGCAGCCCCCCAGGCGGCGAAGAAAATGCCTCCTGGGGGGGCTTAACGGCTGGAGATGCTCTAAGGCAGCACATTAAGGGTGTGTTCTAAAAGGTCGTGGGTTCGAATCCCACTCTCAACAAATAAATATAATTTAGTTTCTCTACAAAATGTTTTCCCCTTTGTTTATTAGCATATATATATATATTTTTTTAGTTTTTTAGTAACCAGCACCGGGATCTACCATTCCGAACAGGACGTTTCGTCTTCGGACGGCCCATGTAGCAGCAGGTTATGTAGCAACTCGAGGCTACTGTAGCAGCCCAATATGTTGCTGTTGAGTGGCTAGACAGCGGCTCCCCTCTAGTTAGGGTTTGTTTTCCTCCCGGTGGCGCCTCGGCATCGACGTGGAGACCTCGATCCCCTCTGCCTCCCACATTCGATCAAGGCGTCCTTGGAACCGTGTTTTCTCGGGCAAGAGATCCAACAATGGGCTCGGCGTCTGCGTCGATGCGCGACGAGCGAGATGGAAGCGATGATGAAGGAGCTAGGGCTGAAGGAAGATGATCCGTGGACGTGGTTGTGGAAGATGGCGACATCCTGCAGGAGGTTGCCCGCTGGATGGCCATAGCTCGCTGAACACGGACAAACAGTACAGCCAATACTGGTTCTATCGTAATATGCGAGTTGCCTGGGATCTAGCAAGGGAGGTAAAATTCCGTCCGCTCGAAGAAAACCTATACACACTGCAATTCTCCTGCCTGGGTGATTGGGAGAGAGTAATGGAAGATGGACCATGGGCGTTCAAGGGCAAGGCAACGTCATAGAGCCGTATGATGGAATCACCGCCATCACCGATAGAGCTGAACAAGATTGAGATGTGGATCCAGATTCACGACCTACCAGAGCTCTTTTTTGGCGAGAATCAAAGTGGATGTTACAAAACCCCTAAAGAATGCGGTGTCTCTTGTGATAAAGAGGAAGAGGGAGATCTTCCGGTGAAGTACGAGAGGTTGCCAGACTGGTGTGTTGTTTGTGGCATGCTAGGGCACTTGTACAAAGAGTGCGGCAATGGGATCCATCCCCCTTCGGCACTAGTTTTTAAAAACTTTCAAGCTGAATGTATCAAAGGTCCAGGTCGTGGCCCGGGAGCTGGAAGCTCGATAGGGGCAGGCAGAGGCAGAGGCCGAGCAGGCCGTGGTGCAGGTCGTGGGAGGAGCCAAAGAAGCATTCCAGAGTGGATGGAGCAGGATGAGGCTAACCCTAGACCAGATGATGCACTGATGAGAGAAGCTGAGAGCAACAGAAGCGTGGATCTATGCAAGTGAACATGGGAAGCCCGGTCGAACCGTAACATGCAAAGAACAATAAGCAACAGTGGACAGCAGCTCCTCACTTTGCTTCCGCCGGTTGTTCCCCTAGCCCAGATTCCAAGCAAGAACCAAAGAGGACCAAGGCCACGGTGATGATGTTTGAGCAAGGAAATATGAAGTCTACAACAAGAACAACCTATCCAATGCGTGTTTGGCGGGCTCCTCGAGGAGTCACGCCGAGTGTAATGAGTTACTTATCTTTGGAACTGTCATGAGCTGGCAAACCCGCGACGGTCGTGAGCTTCGCAATCTAGCAAGGCAATTTGCCCCTCGATCCTTTGCATTGTTGAAACTCAAATCGAGGGCTCCAGGTGGAGGATATGGCTGTATCTTTAGGTTATAATAAAAATTTGTCGTAAGTAGCTCCGGTAGGGAGCGAAGGACTTGGAATCTTTTGGAATGAGGAAATAAAGCTTGAAATTTTAGGGTATTCAAGTATCATATTGATGCTTTGGTGGGTGAGCTTGTTGACATACCAACTAGAGTCACTTTTGTATATGGCGAAGCCTGTGTCAACGAACGTTACAAAACATGGGACACACTACGAGGTATTGTTGGATCTTCCAACCTGTCTTGGGTGGTACTAGGTGACTTCAATGAAGTGCTTCATGGGCACGAACATGATGGAGTGGGGATGAGAAACCAGGCGCAGATGGATGGCTTTCGGCATGCACTTGATACGTGTGGCTTATCGGATATTGGATACATTGGTAACAATCGGACTTGCACTAGTGCGTAACCAGCCTTTAGTGCCGGTTCGTGACGGCCTTTAGTGCCGGTTCGCCAACCGGCACTAAAGAGTGGGGACTAAAGGTCCCCCCTGTTGGAAAAATATGCCCTAGAGGCAATAATAAAATGGTTATTATTATATTTCCTCATTCATGATAATTGTCTATTATTCATGCTATAATTGTGTTATCCGGAAATCGTAATACATGTGTGAATACATAGACCACAACATGTCCCTACTGAGCCTCTAGTTGACTAGCTCGTTTATCAATAGATGGTCACGGTTTCACGACCATGGACATTGGATGTCATTGATAACGGGATCACATCATTGGGAGAATGATGTGATGGACAAGACCCAATCCTAAGGATAGCACAAGATCGTGTAGTTCGTTTGCTAGAGCTTTTCCAATGTCAAGTATCATTTCCTTAGACCATGAGATCGTGTAACTCCGGATGCCGTAGGAGTGCTTTGGGTGTACCAAACGTCACAACATAACTGGGTGACTATAAAGGTATACTACGGTATCTTCGAAAGTGTCTGCGGGTTGACACGGATCAAGATCGGATTTGTCACTCCGTATGACGGAGAGGTATCTCTGGGCCCACTCGGTAATGCATCATCATAATGATCTCAAAGTGACTAAGTGGTTGGTCACGGGATCATGCTTTACGATCTGAGTCTGATGACTTGCCGGTAACGAGATTGAACGAGGTATTGGGATACCGACGATCGAATCTCGGGCAAGTAACGTACCGATTGACAAAGGGAATTGTATACGGGATTACTTGAATCCTCGACATCGTGGTTCATTCGATGAGATCATCGTGGAACACGTGGGAGCCAACATGGGTATCCAGATCCCGCTGTTGGTTATTGGCCGGAGAGTCGTCTCGGTCATGTTCAATGTCTCCGAACCCGTGAGGGTCTACACACTTAAGGTTCGGTGATGCTAGGGTTGTAGAAATATTAGTATGTGGTAACACGAAAGTTGTTCGAGTCCGGATGAGACCCGGACGTCACGAGGAGTTCGGAATGGTCCGGAGGAGAAGAATTGTATATAGGAAGTCTAGTTTCGCCACGAGGAAAGTTTCGGGGTTACGGTATTGTACCGGACCACCGGAAGGGTCCTGGGTCCACCGGTGGGGCCACCTATCCCGGAGGGCTCCATGGGCTGAATTGGGAGAGAACCAGCCTGGTGGGCTGGTGCGCCCCTTGCCTCCCCTGCGCCTAGGGTTGGAAACCCTAGGGGTGGGGCGCCCACTTGGCTTGGGGGCAAGCCACCCCTTGGCCGCCGCCTTGAGATCCAATCTCTGGGGGCCGGGCGCCCCCACAGACCCCTATATAAAGAGGGGAGGAGGGCTGCACCCTAGTCCCTGGCGCCTCCCTCTCCCCTCGCAACACCTCTCCCTCTCGCTGAGCTTGGCGAAGCCCTGCCGAGATCACCGCTACTTCCACCACCACGCCGTTGTGCTGCTGGATCTCCATCAACCTCTCCTTCCCCCTTGCTGGATCAAGAAGGAGGAGACGTCTTCCCCAACCATACGTGTGTTGAACGCGGAGGTGCCGTCCGTTCGGCACTAGGATCTTCGATGATTTGGATCACGACGAGTACGACTCCCTCAACCCCGTTCTCTTGAACGCTTCCGCTCGCGAGCTACAAGGGTATGTAGATGCACTCCTCTCTCTCGTTGCTAGATGACTCCATAGATTGATCTTGGTGAAGCGTAGAAATTTTTTATTTTCTGTAACGTTCCCCAACAGTGGCATCATGAGCTAGGTCTATGCGTAGTTTTCTATGCACGAGTAGAACACAAGTTTTGTGGGCGTAGATCATGTCAATTTACTTGCCGCTACTAGTCTTATCTTGATTCGGCGGCATGGTGGGATGAAGCGGCCCGGACCGACCTTACACGTACGCTTACGTGAGACAGGTTCCACCGACTAACATGCACTAGTTGCATAAGGTGGCTAGTGGGTGTCTGTCTCTCCCACTTTAGTCGGATCGGATTCGATGAAAAGGGTCCTTATGAAGGGTAAATAGAAATTGGCATATCACCTTGTGGCTTTTACGTAGGTAAGAAACGTTCTTGCTAGAACCCTATTGCAGCCATCAGAAAACATGCAACAACAATTAGAGGACGTCTAACTTGTTTTTGCAGCATATGCCTTGTGATGTGATATGGCCAAAAGATTGTGATGAATGATATATATGTGATGTATGAGATCATGTTCTTGTAATAGGAATCACGACTTGCATGTCGATGAGTATGACAACCGGCAGGAGCCATAGGAGTTGTCTTAATTATTGTATGACCTGCGTGGCAATGAATAAATGCCATGTAATTACTTTACTTTATTGCTAAACCGTTAGCCATAGTAGTAGAAATAATAGTTGGCAAACAACTTCATGGAGACACGATGATGGATATCATGATGATGGAGGTCATGGTGTCATGCCGGTGATGAAGATGATCATGGCGCCCTGAAGATGGAGATCAAAGGAGCAATATGATATTGGCCATATCATGTCACTATTTTCATTGCATGTGATGTTTATCATGTTTTTGCATCTTATTTGCTTAGAACGACGGTAGTAAATAAGATGATCCCTCATAATAATTTCAAGAAAGTGTTCCCCCTAACTGCATACCGCCATGTAAAGTTCGTTGTTTCGAAGCACCACGTGATGATCGGGTGTGATAGATTCTAACGTTATCATACAACGGGTGTAAGACAGATTTACACATGCAAAACACTTAGGTTGACTTGATGAGCCTAGCATGTACAGACATGGCCTCGGAACACAAGAGACCGAAAGGTCGAACATGAGTCGTATGGAAGATACGATCAACATGGAGATGTTCACCGATGATGACTAGTGCGTCTCACGTGATGATCGGACACGGTCTAGTTGAGTCGGATCATGTATCACTTAGATGACTAGAGGGATGTCTAATCTGAGTGGGAGTTCATTAAATAATTTGATTAGATGAACTTAATTATCATGAACTTAGTCTAAAAACCTTTGCAAAATGTCTTGTAGATCAAATGGCCAACGCTCATGTCAACCTCAACTTCAACGCATTCCTAGAGAAAACCAAGTCGAAAGATGATGGCAGCAACTATTCGGATCGGGTCCGAACACGAGGATCATCCTCATAGCTGCCAAGAAAGCATATGTCCTAGAAGTACCGCTAGGTGAAGCCCCCATCCTGCAGAACCAAGACGTTATGAACGCTTGGCAGTCACGTGCTGATGATTACTCCCTCGTTCAGTGCGGCATGCTTTACAGCTTAGAACCGGGGCTCCAAAGGCGTTTTGAGCAACGCGGAGCATATGAGATGTTCGAAGAGCGGAAAATGGTTTTCCAAGCTTATGCCCGGGTCGAGAGATATGAAGTCTCCGACAAGTTCTACAGTTGTAAGATGGAGGAAAATAGTTACATCGGTGAGCACATACTCAAAATGTCCGGGTTGCACAATCGCTTGTCCCAATGGACATTAACCTCCAGACGAGGCGGTCATTGGCAGAATCCTTCATCGCTCCCACCTAGCTATAAGAGCTTTGTGATGAACTACAATATGCGTGGGATGGTGAAAACTATTCCTGAAGTATTTTCAATGCTGAAATCAGCGGAGGTAGAAATCAAAAAGGAGCATCAAGTGTTGATGGTCAATAAAACCACTAGTTTCAAGAAAGGCAAGGGTAAGAAGAACTTCAAGAAGGACGGCAAAAGAGTTGCCGCTACCGTAAACCGATTGCCGAGAAGAAGCCAAAGAATGGACCCAAGCCCGAGACCGAGTGCTTTTATTGCAAGGGAAAGGGACACCGAAGCGGAACTGCCCCAAATACTTAGCGGACAAGAAGGCCGGCAACACTAAAGGTATATGTGATATACATGTAATTGATGTGTACCTTACCAGTACTCGTAGTAGCTCCTGGGTATTTGATACCGGTGTGGTTGCTCATATTCGTAACTCAAAGCAGGACTGCGGAATAAGCAGAGACTGGCGAAGGACGAGGTGACGATGCGCGTCGGGAATGGTTCCAAGGTTGATGTGATCGCCGTCGGCACGCTACCTCTACAATTTACCTACGGGATTAGTTTTAAACCTCAATAATTGTTATTTAGTGCCAGCTTTGAGCATGAACATTGTATCTGGATCTCATTTAATACGAGATGGCTACTCATTTAAATCCGAGAATAATGGTTGTTCTATTTATATGAGAGATATGTTTTATGGTCATGCCCCGCTGGTCAATGGTTTATTCTCGATGAATCTCGAACGTGATGTTACACATATTCATAGTGTGAATACCAAAAGATGTAAGGTTGATAACGATAGTCCCACATACTTGTAGCACTGCCGCCTTGGTCACATTGGTGTCAAGCGCATGAAGAAGCTCCATGCTGATGGACTTTTAGAGTCTCTCGATTATGAATCATTTGACACATGCGAACCATGCCTCATGGGCAAAATGACCAAGACTCCGCTTCTCCGGAACAATGGAGCGAGCAACCAACTTATTGGAAATCATACATACCGATGTGTGCGGTCCAATGAGTGTTGAGGCTCATGGAGGCTATCATTATGTTCTCACTCACCGATGACTTGAGTAGATATGGGTATGTCTACTTGATGAAACACAAGTTTGAGACCTTTGAAAAGTTCAAGGAATTTCAGAATGAGGTAGAGAATCAACGTGACCGAAAGATAAAGTTCTTACGATCGGATCGTGGGGAGAATATTTAAGTCACGAATTTGGTATGCACTTAAGGAAATGTGAAATCGTTTCACAACTCACGCCGCCTGGAACACCTGAGCGTAACGGTGTGTCCGAACGTCATAATCACACTCTATTGGATATGGTGCGATCTATGATGTCACTCACCGATTTATCGCTATCATTTTGGGCATACGCTCTAGAGACAACTACATTCACTTTAAATAGGGCACCGTCTAAATCCGTTGAGACGACACCGTATGAATTATGGTTTGGGAAGAAACCTAAGCCGTCGTTTCTAAAAGTTTGGGGATGCGATGCTTATGTCAAGAAACTTCAACCTGAAAAGCTCGAACCCAAGTCGGAAAAATGCGTCTTCATAGGATACCCTAAGGAAACCATTGGGTATACCTTCTACCTCAGGTCCGAAGGCAAGATCTTTGTTGACAAGAATGGGTCCTTTCTGGAGAAAGAGTTTCTCTCGAAAGAAGTAAGTGGGAGGAAAGTGGAACTTGATGAAGTACTACCTCTTGAACCGGAAAGTAGCGCAGCTCAGGAAGATGTTCTGTGGTGCCCGCACCGACCAAAGAGGAAGTTAATGATGATGATCAAGGTACTTGGATCAAGTTACTACCGAACTTCAGAGGTCCACGAGGACACGTTCCACACCAGAGTGGTATGGCAACCCTGTCCCGGAAATCATGTTGTTAGAGAACGGTGAACCTTGAACTATGAAGAAGCGATGGCGGCCCTGATTCCAACAAATGGCTTGAAGCCATGCAATCCGAGATAGGATCCATGTATGAAAACAAAGTATGGACTTTGACAGACTTGCCCGATGATCGGCGAGCGATAGAAAACAAATGGATCTTTAATAAGAAGACGGACGCGGATGGTAATGTTACCATCTATAAAGCTCGACTTGTCGCTAAGGGTTATCGACAAGCTCAAGGGGTTGACTACGATGAGACTTTCGCTCCCGTAGCAAAGCTGAAGTCCGTCCGAATCATGTTAGCAATTGCCGCATACTATGATTATGAGATATGGCAAATGGACGTCAAAACGGCATTCCTTAATGGCTATCTTAAGGAAGAACTGTATATGATGCAGCCGGAAGGTTTTATCGATCCTGAGAATGCTAACAAGGTATGCAAACTCCAGCGATCCATTTATGGGCTGGTGCAAGCATCTCGGAGTTGGAACATTCGCTTTGATGAGATGATCAAAGCGTTTGGGTTTATGCAGACTTATGGAGAAGCCTGCGTTTACAAGAAAGTGAGTGGGAGCTCTGTAGCATTTCTCATATTATATGTAGATGACATACTTTTGATGGGAAATGATATAGAACTTTTGGACAGCATTAAGGCCTACTTGAATAAGTGTTTTTCAATGAAGGACCTTGGAGAAGCTGCTTACATATTAGGCATCAAGATCTATAGAGATAGATCGAGACGCCTCATAGGTCTTTCACAAAGCACATACCTTGATAAGATATTGAAGAAGTTCAATATGGATCAGTCCAAGAAGGGGTTCTTGCCTGTGTTGCAAGGTGTGAAATTGAGCTCGGCTCAATGTCCGACCACGGCAGAAGATAGAGAAAAGATGAGTGTCGTCCGCTATGCCTCAGCCATAGGGTCTATCATGTATGCAATGCTGTGTACCAGACCTGATCTAAACCTTGCCGTAAGTTTGGTAGGAAGGTACCAAAGTAATCCCGGCATGGAACACTAGACAGCGGTCAAGAGTATCCTGAAGTACCTGAAAAGGACTAAGGATATGTTTCTCGTATATGGAGGTGACGAAGAGCTCGTCAGAAGGGTTACGTCGACGCTTAGCTTCGACAGATCTGGATGACTCCAAGTCACAAACCGGATACGTGTATATTTTGAATGGAGGGGCAGTAAGCTGGTGCAGTTGCAAGCAAAGCGTCGTGGCGGGATCTACATGTGAAGCGGAGTACATGGCAGCCTCGGAGGCAGCGCATGAAGCAATCTGGATGAAGGAGTTCATCACCGACGTAGGAATCATACCCAATGCATCCGGGCCAATCACCCTCTTCGTGACAACACCGGAGCTATTGCCCTTGCCAAGGAGCCTGTGTTTCAAAAGAAGACCAGGCACATGAAGCGTCGCTTCAACTCCATTCGTGAAAATGTTCAAGATGGAGACATAGATATTTGCAAAGTGCATACGGATCTGAATGTCGCAGATCCGTTGAATAAACCTCTTCCGCGAGCAAAACATGATCAACACCAGAACTCTATGGGTGTTCGATTCATCACAATGTAACTAGATTATTGACTCTAGTGCAAGTGGGAGACTGTTGGAAATATGCCCTAGAGGCAATAATAAAATGGTTATTATTATATTTCCTCGTTCATGATAATTGTCTATTATTCATGCTATAATTGTGTTATCCGGAAATCGTAATACATGTGTGAATACATAGACCACAACATGTCCCTAGTGAGCCTCTAGTTGACTAGCTCGTTTATCAATAGATGGTCACGGTTTCTGACCATGGACATTGGATGTCATTGATAACGGGATCACATCATTGGGAGAATGATGTGATGGACAAGACCCAATCCTAAGGATAGCACAAGATCGTGTAGTTCGTTTGCTAGAGCTTTTCCAATGTCAAGTATCATTTCCTTAGACCATGAGATCGTGTAACTCCCGGATGCCGTAGGAGTGCTTTGGGTGTACCAAATGTCACAACATAACTGGGTGACTATAAAGGTATACTACAGGTATCTCCGAAAGTGTCTGTTGGGTTGACATGGATCAAGATCGATTTGTCACTCCGTATGACGGAGAGGTATCTCTGGGCCCACTCGGTAATGCATCATCATAATGATCTCAAAGTGACTAAGTGGTTGGTCACGGGATCATGCTTTACGATACGAGTAAAGTGACTTGCCGGTAACGAGATTGAACGAGGTATTGGGATACCGACGATCGAATCTCGGGCAAGTAACGTACCGATTGACAAAGGGAATTGTATACGGGATTACTTGAATCCTCGACATCGTGGTTCATTCGATGAGATCATCATGGAACACGTGGGAGCCAACATGGGTATCCAGATCCTGATGTTGGTTATTGGCTGGAGAGTCGTCTCGGTCATGTCTGCGTGTCTCCCGAACCCGTAGGGTCTACACACTTAAGGTTCGGTGATGCTAGGGTTGTAGAAATATTAGTATGCGGTAACCCGAAAGTTGTTCGGAGTCCCGGATGAGATCCCGGACGTCACGAGGAGTTCCGGAATGGTCCGGAGGAGAAGAATTGTATATAGGAAGTCTAGTTTCGGCCACCGGGAAAGTTTCGGGGGTTACCGGTATTGTACCGGGACCACCGGAAGGGTCCCGGGGGTCCACCGGGTGGGGCCACCTATCCCGGAGGGCTCCATGGGCTGAATTGGGAGGGGAACCAGCCCCTGGTGGGCTGGTGCGCCCCCCTTGGGCCTCCCCCTGCGCCTAGGGTTGGAAACCCTAGGGGTGGGGGGGGCGCCCCACTTGGCTTGGGGGGAAAGCCACCCCCTTGGCCGCCCCCCTTGAGATCCAATCTCTAGGGGGCCGGCGCCCCCCCCCCCTGGACCCCTATATAAAGAGGGGGGAGGGAGGGCTGCGCACCCCAGTCCCTGGCACCTCCCTCTCCCCTCGCAACACCTCTCCCTCTCGCTGAGCTTGGCGAAGCCTGCCGAGATCACCGCTACTTCCACCACCACGCCCGTTGTCTTCTGGATCTCCATCAACCTCTCCTTCCCCTTGCTGGATCAAGAAGGAGGAGACGATTCCCCAACCATACGTGTGTTGAACGCGGAGGTGCCGTCTGCTCGGCACTAGGATCTTCGATGATTTGGATCACGGCAGTACGACTCCCTCAACCCCGTTCTCTTGAACGCTTCGCTCATGAGCTTCAAGGGTATGTTGATGCACTCCTCTCTCTCGTTGCTAGATGACTCCATAGATTGATCTTGGTGAAGCGTAGAAATTTTTTATTTTCTGCAACGTTCCCCAACAGTGGCATCATGAGCTAGGTCTATGCGTAGTTTTCTATGCACGAGTAGAACACAAGTTGTCGTGGGCGTAGATCATGTCAATTTACTTGCCGCTACTAGTCTTATCTTGATTCGGCGGCATGGTAGGATGAACCGGCCCGGACCGACCTTACACGTACGCTTACGTGAGACAGGTTCCACCGACTAACACGTATGCTTACACCGGCGACGACGTGCGGCGGGGGCGACGGCACGGCGGCGTGGCGGCGTCGGCGTCGGAGATCGATGTCGCGTGAGAGAAGTGGAACGAAGTGGTCAACGATAACTGAATTTTCGTAAGTGCCTTATATATAGGAGGGGCCTTTAGTACCGGTTGGAGCCACCCACCGGTACTAAAGGCCAATTTTGGCCAGCCCAAGTGGCGGGAAACGAGGGTTTTAATACCGTTGGTGACTCCAACTGATACTAAATGGCAACGCATTAGTACCGGTTGGAGCCACCAACCGGTACTAATGGTCGTGCGCTCCCACCCGCACCAGCGCTATTTTTAGTCCCACCTCACCGAGCGAAGGGCAGACGCACTTGTTTATAAACCTAGCCGCGGCTGCCCATTCGAACTCCTTTATATAGCAGGCTTCTGGGCCTAACTAGGGCGCGCTGCCATGTGAGCCTGCTGGCCCTTCTGTGCCTGAATTTGCACACCCTAGGTCTGGCAGGCCCACCGGGCAGCGCCCCAACAATTTTTTATAGAATTTTTTTCTTTTCTGCATTATTTATTTTCTTCTATTTATTTTTGAGTAATTTTTTATATAGTTTTTTCTTTTCTGCTTTATTTTTTTCTTCTATTTATTTCTGAGTAGTTTTTTTGCTGTATTTAGTTTCTTTGTGAATATTTTTGCTTTATATAATTTTTTTTCTTTTCTGCATTATTTATTTTCTTCTATTTATTTTTGAGTAATTTTTTATATAGTTTTTTCTTTTCTGCTTTATTTTTTTTCTTCTATTTATTTCTAAGTAGTTTTTTGCTGTATTTAGTTTCTTTGTGAATATTTTTGATTTATATAGTTTTTTTCTTTTCTGCATTATTTATTTTCTTCTATTTATTGCTTTATATAGTTTCTTTTCAGAGTTCGTTTTGCTGTGATTTGCTGTTTCACGGTCATTTAGCTCTCTGAACAAATTGCTGAGATTTTCATTTTCACGGTCATTTAGCTCTGATCTAAACAAGTTGGTGACTGAATAACAACAAATGATGTCAGAACGTGTTGGAAATTGATGACGCCGCTTCGAATGCTGCATAATGTCGGCTCAAAAAAAGTCTGGAGTTCAAATAAGTTAAAAAAATGAAGTGCTCGTGTAACTGATGAGTTCTCGTCCGAAACCGGTGAAGACTCATATTGAGTCCACAAATTATACACATAGAGTTCAGTGAAGACCAAATGCTTGTGATAGTTTGAAAAATAAATATTTAAATTGTGCATCTGAACACAGAAAAAATACATTGATCAAGACCGCCTTTCAGCCAAAACGCCGCTACTGCTACGAGAGAAGTACATATAAAAATACATTGATCATCAATGATCTTTTGTATAGAATCTAAATTGTCAATAGGAATCTACCACCGATTTAAGAACCGCAAGGACTCCTATTGCAGCCACAGATCCTACACATAGAGTTCAATGAAGACCAAATGCTTGTGATAGTTTGAGAAGTAACATATTTAAGGTGGTCAAATTCTTGCTAGGGGAGCGAGGTGGGACTAAAATAGCCTCGCCATTAACCTCTTTAGTACCGTTTGTAGCACGAACCGGTACTAAAGATGTCGGTGTTCGCCAAGATCTTTATTACCGGTTCGTGGCACGAACCGGTACTAAAGATTCGCACTCAACCGGTATTAAAGGTCTCCTCCCGCCTAGTCATTTGAACCGGCACTAATGGACGCATTAGTGCTGGCTCATATACAAACCGGTACTAATGTTTCTCATATTTGACCCTTTTTCTACTAGTGTTGGGAGAAGAAGGTGACTGGAGGCACGTTCACTAGAGTGCGATTGGACAGAGCGGTGGCTAATCCGGCATGGAGCATTGCCTTCCCATCGGCCGTTCTTGAGCACAAACTAGCAGCATCTTCGGATCACGCATCGATCCTTCTCACGCCACGCAGACATGCATGCATGCAGGAGGGCCACACGGGCCTTTAAATATGAGCTGGCACAGGAACGAGAAGAATCTTTGGCGACAGCGTTGGCAGAAGGATGGAAAAAAGGCAACGTAGACTCGGTGCAATCATTGCATGATAAGCTACAGTCAGTGGCGGGAGACTTGAGCACCTGGGAGCGATCGCATTTTGGCAACGTACGACAAGAAATCACCCGCCTCAAGCTGCAGCTACAGGAGTTCCGAGGGACCCCGGGAGAGCCGGGCCCACACATGCCGAAACCAAGGTCTGTGATAGGCTGGTTGAACTATACCACGTAGAGGAGATCCTCCGCATCAAAGGGCGAGGCTGGAGTGGCTTGTTCATGGCGACAAAAATACGATTTTTTTTCATTTGCGAGCCGCCAGAAGAAGGAGGAAAAACCAAATAAAACAGCTTCAACGTCCGGATGGCGTGTGATAGATAATAAGGAGGAAATGGAGGCGATGACCACGCCCTTTTATAAAACCTCTACACCTTAGAGGGGTCTTAAACATGGAACAAGTTCTTGACACGGTCCCATCCAAGGTGACGCAAGCAATGAACGATTCTCTCAACGCCTGTATAGTGTTGATGAGGTCAAAAAGCTCTATTCCGGATGTTTCCGGTGAAGGCACCTGGTCCAGATGGTTTCCCAGACACTTCTTCCAACACACTGGGACCTATGTGGCAGCGATGTGACAAAGGTGGTGATCAAAATTGTGGAGGGCACCGAATCTGCGGAGAGTATCAATGAGACTATCCTGGTCCTAATCTCCAAGGTAAAAAACCCCAACTTTGTTAACACAATTTCACCCATTAGTCTCAGTAATGTCTTATACAAGATAGCATCAAAGGTGATCTCTAACCTTTGAAGTTAGTGTTACCTGACATCATTTCTAAGGAGCAGTCGGCCATTGTCCCGGGGAGGCTGATTACTGACAACATCATAGCTGCGTATGAATGTTTGCACTTCATGAAGAGAAACAAGGCCAAGAAACATCAATCATGTGCGCTCAAACTTGACATGATGAAAGCGTATGACAGAGTTGAATGGGCATATCTTCGTGCCATTATGCTCAAGTTGGGCTTCTCTAAACCGGGTAGATATTGTCATGGGCTTGGTCGACAGCTTCCTTTTCGCTTATGTTTAATGGCAAACAGTTAGAAGAATTCAAGCCATCTCGAGGAATCAGACAAGGGGACCCGATATCTCCATACTTGTTCTTGATAGTAGCAGAGGGCCTTTCGTGCCTCCTAAAATCCAAAGATGAGTCATCAAATATGCATGGTTTACAGGTAGCACATTCTGCGCCACCAGTAAACCACCCCCTTTTCGCTGATGACAGCCTGCTGTTTTTCAAGCCAACGGTGTGGGTTCTACCGAGGTGAACCTAGCTCGAAGCTTCATCGTCACGCTTTGGTCGAGGATCAATTATAATAAATCTTCAATCCTTTTCAGCAAAGGGGTTCCAGATAGCACACGCTTGGAGATAAAAGCGATGTTGAATGTTCCAAATGAGACGTTGAATGAAAAATACCTTGGCATGTCGTCTGATATTGGTACTTCAAAAGTGGGGCTTTTAAGTATCTGAAAGACCGACTTTGGAGCAAGGTGCAGGGTGGATCGAGAATTGCATGTCTACGGTAGGCAAGGAGGTCCTAGTAAAAGCAATGCACAATCGGTCCCTCGCTTTTTCCATGTCATGTTTCAAGTTACCGACAGGATTATGTGAGCACCCTAATATGTCAATCGTGAAGTTTTGGTGGGGCTCAAAGGAAGGCAAAAGAAAACCACACTGGGTCTCTTGGGAAACTATGACTCAATTTGAAGGGCATGGGCGGTCTTGGTTTTAAAGATTTCGAACTTTTAACCTGGCTATGTTGGCAAAGCGAGCATGGCGACTTTTGCAGAACCCAACTCTCTCAAAGGCTGACATTAAAGAGCATATACTATCCGAATGGTGATATCCTGCAAGCTTCTTTGGGGGGTCACCCGAGCCAGATATGGAGATCAATAATCGAGGGATGTGACGTTTTGAAATAGGGGCTGATACGGCGAGTCGGAAACGGTGCTACCACCAATATATGGACGGATAATTGGCTCCCAAGGAAAGAGATGCTTCGGCCCTATGGGTGCATCTCGTCGAACCCACCGCAGCTCATGTCAGAATTGATAGATCCAACTTCAGCTAGCTGGATTAAGCAAAGGGGGAATGAGGTCTTCATGCCAATGGACGCAATATTATACGGCATTCCTCTCATACACGCAACATAGACGACTTACGGTCGTGGAACTTTGAGAGCAAAGGCACTTTCTCTGTTAAATCAGCGCATGTAATGCTTTCGAAACTAAACAGCGCCATGAGGCATGGCTTAATGGGGCACCAGAACGCCATCATCGCAATGAGGAAGGGATGTGGAAAAACTGTGGAAAACCGAAGTACCGTGCAAAGTCCGGATGTTTCTATGGAGATTGTCTAAACACTCCTTCCCATCGAGGATGTGCGAGCTCACCGCCATATGACGACGCCTAGTAGCTGCGGGCTATGTGGGATGCCGGATTCGTGGGAAACATTCGCTGATTCAATGCACAATGTCCAGATGTGTATGGGCCTTGGTGGATGAGGAACTTGCACATAAAATGATGGCGCTGACAGAGCCTAAAGCGAAGCAATGGCTGTTCGCACTTATTGAGTCCCTCACACATGATGAGTTTGTCCTCCTGTCGATTACACTGTGGTCAATCCGGCACGCGAGGCGCAAGGCGATCCATGAGGGGATTTTTCGAGTCCTCGAGCAACACAAATTTTCATCAACAGATACCATGACGAGCTTAATATGATCCGCCTGACAAGAAGACGGCGAAAGTGCACCTAATGCTCCAAAGGGCACCGCAGAGACCCAAGGCACCTCCGTGGTTTTGCAAAAATACACGTTGACGCTGCAGTACGACCGTGGAGAGGTGGGTCACCTGTTGCGGTTTGTCGTGATTCAAACGGAAATTATTTAGGGAGTTTAGCCCTAGTGGTGGAAGGAGTGGATGATTCGGCTTCTCCGAAGCTATGGCATGCAGGGAGGCAATGTGTTTGGCAGAGGATCTCCTTATCAACAACTACATTGTGGCCTCGATTGCAAACAAGTTGTCTCCGATATAAACTCGGGTGGTAGAGAGCAATACGGTGTCATTCCATCCGAGATCAATCTTAGAGCTACCCTTTTTCAATGTATTTTTTCTTTGAGTGTCGTCTTTGTAAATTATGAAGCACATAGTCTAGCCAGATTCTCTCTTAGAAGGGGACCGGGCGCTATCTCGTGGTTTGGCCAACCCCATGACCCATCTTGTATCCCACTCTCTATGGACTTCGATTAATAAAGCTGGCTTTATCCTAAAAAAAAGCCCAATATGTTGTAATGTTTTCAGCTTTTATAAAAAAAAATTTCTAAAATGTTCGAAATTGAAAAAAATAATCGGTACATTAACAATATATTAATAATCACTGTCGTGTTTTTTCCCGGAATAATCGTGATTAAATTATTTATTAAATAATATATATTATTATCCACAACTGTTGGGATGGCCGAGTGGTTTAAGGCGGCACATTAAGGGTGTGTTCGAAAGGTCGTGGGTTCGAATCCCACTCTCAACAAATAAATATAATTTTTTCTCTACAAAACGTTTTCCCTTTATTAGTATAACTCTTTTTAGTTTTTTCTTAGTAAGTAGCGCCGTGAGCTACTATTCCGAGCGTGACGCACACGACATTTCGTCTTGGGTCGGCCCATGTAGCAGCGGGTTGTGTAGCCAATCGCGGCACTGTAGCAGTTCAATATGGGACCTCCTATGTGCCGCTTACTGCGGCAAAATGCTGCAGCTTCGCACAGGAGACGGGTCACCTGGGCCGGCCCATTCGCTGCTCTTGGCGGAATAAAAACTCGCAATAAAAGGATGCGCTACATAGGAATCGAACTCGCGACCACAAATAGATACCCACGATGCGCAAGCCACTGCGGCACACGCGCTACCCTGATAGGATTGCAACACGTCCCTTAAAGAACTATATGAAGCCGTAAAATAAAACAAGTTCGCTAAATTCCATAAAAATGAAATTTGTGGGCAACTGATCGAACTCTTCTCCTCACGCCAGGGAAGCCAGTCCATAGCCATTGTGGTAATTCCGATACATTTTTTAATTTATGACAAAATTTAAACATGTGAACATTACTTAAAATTTCTTATTTTTTTAAAACAAACGTGATTTTTTTTACAAAAAGTAGTTTTTGCTGTGTGAACATAGTTTTTAAAAAGGTGAACATTTTTCGAATTACGGAACATTTATTCAAATGAGCGAACAAATTTTGAAATTTATGAACAAAATTCGAAAACAGGAACATTTTCAGTAAAAATGAACAAAATTTATAAAAATGAGAACAAAAATTAACATTCAAAACAAATTTTAAACTCCAAACTTTTGAAAACACAAATAACATGACAAAAGTTTAAAAAACGTGAACAAAAATTAACATTCTGAACAAATTTTAAGAACAAAAATAAGATTCCGAACAATTTTCAAAATACGAACAAAAATGAGAAAAAAAATTAACATTCCGAACAATTCTTCAACTCCAAACTTTCGAAAACACGAACAACATGAACAAAATTTGAAAAAAATGAAAACAAAAATTAACATTCTGAACAAATTTTCAGAACAATAGTAAGATTCCGAACAATTTTTGAAAAATGAACAAAATTGCGAAATAGATCATTTTTTGAATTTCTAAACAAATTTTGAAAATGCAAACAATTATTGAGATTCTCATCTTTTTCAAATTTTGTACATTTGAAATGTAATTTGCAAACAGGAAAGAGTTTCATATATTTTTAAAATAATCTAAAGAGCATATACTATCCGAATGGGCTATTACTAATCCATTAGTACATTTATATAAATGTTGGAATATTTAAAATAATTCATTTATAAATTTACTAATGGGCTATTACTGTAGTGCTCATTTTTCCCAATTCTGAACAGTATCTGAAAAAAGTTTAAAGGTGAACAACATTTGAAATTTATAGACATTTGTTTTGCAAAACCCGTACATTTTTGGAAAAACTGGAACGAAATTTGAAAACACGTATATTTTCTGAAATTACGACCAACACTTTTTGAATTGCCCGTATATTTCTAAACACAGGCAGCTTTTGAATTTGTGAAGAAATTTTGAAAATATTAACATTTTACAAAATACAAACAACCACAATGAGAGTGTTGTTTTGTGCAGCGTGGAACAAGAGCCGCGACAATGACCAACGAAGCTGCAAATCAACAACTGCAGCTAGGGAAAAGGAGTTTCAAGAGTATGGAAGAAATTTGTCGCTATCTATCCTTTCCATGGAACGACTCTTTTGTTCAAGTGGGAGGCACTAGGCATCAGACTAGTGATGTTGTGCATCCATCAGACTAGTCATCTACCGTTGCATATGAACAACCAGGGGCGTCCGATGCGTTGTGCCCAGGACCCGCGAGAGAGGATGTTTCGGTCCCTGATTGCCTATTTGATTGTTTGTAACTGCTCCCGCAATGAACGCACACCACTATCGGGGGTAACTCTGCATGCGTTTCTTCCTCCTCCATTCCAGGTTGCTTCAGTAGATGCTCCTGCCTAGTTGATACAAAAATGGCGCACCTGACCCGTGAGATTGAGTACCGTGGGATCCCTATTCTAGACGTCAAGGTCGTCCCTCTTGGTGTACGTATTAGGTGGTTGGTGGTCTGGTATGAGTTCGGAAGCAGCAGGAGATGCTGCATCCGGGTTCCATTGGCAGATTGGAACCATGGAGGTGAAGAGGTAAATTGATGAGCGGGCCTATTGTTTCATTTTTGCCAGATGATTGTGACGAAAATTAAGTTCTGTATGATGATACTTGTTGGTGGATGGATATTTCTCTAGTATAGGAAGGACTACAGTGTGGTTACGTGGGGGTAGTTGATTTCTGGAAGATATTATGTTAGTATTTTGTTGGAAGCTTTTTGAGTAGGTATGTGATGCACTGCAAATGCATTGTGTAAGCTTAGGAATTTCATGTTCAGTAGGTTCAGCCATGTACTGTGTTTTTTGAAGAACTGGACGGACATAGTAGAAGAATGGCAGCATATGGTGTTGGTTTGGCAATTTGTTAAGCAGTACGAGTACATCCAAGAAACTAGGCTTGACCGGAGGACAATGCTGGATTGCTTGGCGAGGCGAAAGTAGCGCTGTTATGGTCTGGGTATGGAGTTAAAGCGATTCCGATTCTAGTACTTGTATTTGTTGCATCGTCAGTATTGTTGTTATGCTTCTTTAGTGTTTTTTGGGTGCGGCCGTACACAGAACTAACTTATTCATGTTATATTCACACAGGTACAAAATTGAGGAACAAGGCTGCGTTTGGAAAAGTTCAAGAAAATGATGGGGGAAACAACAACTTTGATGATAATGATGAATGCTGGTATTGTTGCGTGGATTTCTAAATTTGCTAAGCGTCAGGTCAATCCTGTCAATGATCCATTCTAGGAGACCCTTTAGAGCTGAGAAAGAGCAAACATTAAGAAGATTAACCCATTTTTTTTTCACGAACGAGGTCTTTCTGTTTCTTCGGCAGACCTTTGACAATATCATGTAACCGACCAACGGCCTATCGGTTCTTGGAGCATATGAAGCCCATCGCCTTTTCTTCATTTTTGAATGTCACCTGAGAACATATGGAATGTAATATGTTAACAATTGAAAAGAATGCAAGGGGAATAAAGGGATAGATTAGATGTATGTTGAACATAGTTGTATGGAACCAAGCCTATTAAAACCCATTATGAGATATTGGCGTGGAAGCATGTTTCTATACAACTGTAGCAAAATAGGAACAATGTAGAAGCAAACCGAAATGAAGCTAGTAACAATTCAGAAGTGTGCATTATTCATGTTAGGTGGAGGCATGAAATTTTGAAACATAAACAATTTTTTTATGTGGATACATAATTTTGAAATAGACCATTATGAGACGAAGGCATGGAAGCATATATCTAGGCGACCATAGCAAAATGAATACAATGTAGAAGGATACATGTCCGAAGCTAGGGAAAATTCAAAAGTGTGCATTATTCGTGTTAGGTGGAAGCAAGAAATTTTGAAACATAAACAAGCAAAGATTTATGTGAATACATATTTTTGTGATATAGACCATTATGAGACGAAGGCATGTAAGCATATATCTAGGCGACCATAGCAAAATGAATACAATGTAGGACACAGGTTCGAAGCTAGGAAAAATTTAAAAGGTGCATTATTCGTATTAGGTGGAAGCGTGAAATTTTGAAACATAAAAAAAGATTTATGTGGATACATATTTTTGTAATATAGACCATTATGAGACGAATGCATGGAAGCATATATCTAGGCGACCGTAGAAAATGAATACAATGTAGAAGGACAGAGAGACTGTCGGTGGGAAGCGACACCTATGGGATCACAAGAATCCCTACTGCGGTTGCGGGGCGCGGGGGTCGTGAGAAGAGCGGATCAAACAGGTAGCACGCGGTTCGTTTATCCAGGTTCGGGCCGCGAGGATGCGTAAAACCCTACTCCTGCTTTGGTGGATTGTATATCTCTGTTCCTCAGCTAGCTATGGGGCGTGAGGAGCTCCAAAAAGCCGAATCCTTCTCCTGGTCGCCTCGGGCCTCCTTTTATAGGAAAGGGGCTGCCACAGTGGCACACATGAGGTGGAAAGGGTACAGTAATGCGGGCTTATCACTGGTGGAAAAACAGGCTTCCGTCCAGCCCCATAAGTCGCGAAGCGGTAGGAACTGCGACTAATGGGACCTTTAGTCGCGGTTCGAGGTGAACCGCGACCAAAGGCTCTGGGCCCAGGCGCTCGGTGGCCAGCTGGTGCCGTGAGGGGCTTTAGTCGCGGTTGGCCAGACAACCGCGACTAAAGGCCTCGGCACCTTTAGTCCCGGTTTGCTGTGCCAACCGCAACTAAAGCCCTCCCTATATATACCCATCCGGCAGCCAACACTTAGCCATTTGGAGCCATTCTCTTCACAAGTGGGTGTAGGTTTGCTTTTGGTTCCTCTTATGCACATAAGGTGTTTGATGAAATGCCCCAAGAGCATGAAACAAACATGACATGAAGTGTTGGAGCCACACTCCTCGATCGCGGTTAGCAACTTGATGAACCTTTGATGTGTCATTGATAAAATATGCATGTGTGTAGTTCATTGTTTAATTTATATTGTTTGTAGCTAGTTAGTTTAACAAATGCATGATGGTTAATTATATATTTTATATTATAATAATGCAGATGAATCGGCAATGGATGTACGGTAACCGACTCTCCCATGAGTTCACTACGGGTTTGAAAGATTTCCTCGTAGTGGCTAATGCGAACAAGCCGGGGGTTTTGTTATCTGTCCATGTGTTATCTGTAAGAATGAGAAGGGTTACTCTTCCTCAAGAGTTGTTCACATGCATCTCGCTTCAAGGGTTTCATGCCAAGCTATAATTGTTGGACCAAGCATGGAGAAAGAGGGGTTATAATGGAAGAAGATGAAGAAGGGATGATTTCATCGATGAAAGCTATCTTGCTCATTTCGGTGATACTTTCATGGAGGATGCTGAAGGTGAAGGGAAGGTGAAGAAGAGGCACGTGATGATCCCGTTGATGATCTTGGTCGGACCATTGCCGATGCACGGAGACGCTAAACCGAAAAGGAGAGGGAGAATTTGGATCGCATGTTAGAGGATCACGTAAAGGCGCTGTACCCGGATGCGATGATGGTCTGAAAAAGCTGGGCTGCACATTGGATTTGCTGAAATGGAAGGCAGAGGCAGGTGTAGCTGACTCGGCATTTGAAAAATTGCTGAAAATGTTGAAGAATATGTTTCCAAAGGATAACGAGTTGCCCGCCAGTACGTACGAAGCAAAGAAGGTTGTCTGCCCTCTAGGTTTAGAGGTTCTGAAGATACATGCATGCATCAACGACTGCATCCTCTACAGCGGTGAATACGAGAATTTGAATGAATGCCCGGTATGCACTTCATTGCGTTATAAGATCAGAGGCGATGACCCTGGTGACGATGTTGAGGGCCAGAAACCCAGGAAGAGGGTTCCCGCCAAGGTGATGTGGTATGCTCCTATAATACCACGGTTGAAACGTCTGGGCCAAGTAGGGCCACAGGCACATAACTAGTAACAGATTAGGCCCGAAAGCCTGCAGTTGAGAGGAGCTCGAGAGGGTGGGCGCAGCAGCGCTTATAAACCACTCTCGAGCTCTCTCAACTAGCGAGGTGGGACTAAACATTTGGGCGCGGGGCGCGGGGCAGCACAAGCCCTTTAGTCGCGGTTGGTCAGGCGACCCGCGACTAAAGGGTACCTTTAGTCGCGGGTCGCCTGCCCAACCGCGACTAAAAGAGGGGGGCGGGATCGCAAAAACCGCCAAACCCTTTAGTCGCTGGGCAGGCGACCAGCGACTAAAGGGTACCTTTAGTCGCGGTCCTCGCCGCCAACCGCGACTAAAGGGGCTATAAATACCTGTTCGCGTTTTTCGCGTTTCTCATCTTCTCCGATTCCCGCCTGTTCGTCGCGCCCTCGACGCCGCCCGCCGTCGCCCTCGCCCTCGACGCTTCGCTGTCGCCCGTCGCCCTCGACGCCGCCCGCCGTCGCCGTCGCCCTCGGCCGCCGCCGCCGTCGCCCTCGGCCGCCCGCCCGTCGCCCTCGCCCAGAACCCCGCCGACGCCCTAGGGTTTCCGCCCTCGCCCCAGCCCTAGCCGCCCCCACTGCATGGCGTCCGTCGCTTTAGCTCGCACACCGTCCCTGCCGCTACCAAGACGTCCGCCGCCTCGCCGTGGCCTCTTCCGCGCGCCGTCTTGCCAACGCCGCTACGCCTCGGCTGCCTTGGCGAAGCGCCAGGTTGGCGCCAGACGCTGCCAAGGCCAGAATCTGACGCAGCGCCTGTAATACCTAATAAAAAAGAATAATAAAAAATATATTAATTAATTAATTAACTTAAATAGTTGAGTTTAATTAACCTAATTAAAACTGTTATGTTAACACTAATAGTCTGTTAGTTAAAACTGTTATGTTACTAGTAGCAATTTAATCTTTATTCTCGAATTAGTTTTAATTACAATATATTACTGCACCGGAGCCTCCTCGCTACCCCGTGGACGATATAAAGGAGATGAAAGAATGTCATCTGTATTATCCTATCGGGAACATGTCCATGAAGGTAGCCATCGGCAGTGCTTTACCATGTTTACCTCGAGCACTCCACCACAACAACCCCATTCAAGATGGCTATGCTCGTGTCACGGTGGAGGACATAGTCCAAGGGTTTGAGGACCTGGAGATTGACATTGCTACACCTGAAGGGGAGAAAAGACTTGGAGATGTCAAGCGCCATTTCATTCTATGGCAAAAGAAGTTTATCAAGTTTCAGCGAGGCGCCAAGGACAACAAGTCCACCCCCACGGTGGTGGTGGTGGCGGTGGTGGTGGTGGCGGTTCACCTACACCTCCGCCACGTCACCGACGCCGCCTCAGTCCACAACGTCCGGCGGGTGATAAGCCGCCGCCTCAGCCTCGTCCGCGGGTGATCGACGCCGCCCCCAATCCACCTCCGACAAAGAAGGTAAGCAGTCCTGGATTATTAACCCGGACCCTTATGTACCTAAGACCACAAAGGTACCGGAGCCATCATGAAGCCTCTCCCCACAAGGCCTTGGGAACGTAGTGCCGAGGAAGTCGACGCTGCTGGCTGCTCATTATGAGAAATGGAAGGCGGACTGCAAGAAGAAAAGAGAGCCCGAGCCCAAGCCAAGATATTCTGATGAGCAAAAGAAGTGGGCTAAGTCATTTTTGAGCACACCGTCCCAAGTCATGAAGAATCTGCCGACGACTATGCACGTGAACTTCAGCAGGCACTCATGTTCAAGGAGAACAAAGAGCGGAGAAGGCCGAAAGTAAAAAAGCGGAAACAAGTTGCCCAGCTCGGGAACAAAGTAAACAATCGATTGCCCGCTTATAGTGGAAGCCCGGATGCCCCCGAGATCATACAAGCTACGACACATGGATTGATCATGAACGAAAAGTGCGAGAACAAGCGGCCAGCTTAGGTATTACTCTTCGTGAACTGTTAGGCCTTGATGAGGCGCCAAAGTGAAGGATGTAGTAATTACATATGTCAAGAATGGGCCTCTCGTCGAGCTGCGCAGGAAAATGATCTACCCTGACCAAATGAAAGGTCTGCTGAATTGGTACAAGGGTTACATAAAAATAAAAACGCCAAAGAATATATTTATGCGGAAGTTAGACATGAGCATCACTTCAAACATTACTATGTAACAATTGCACCGAGTGAATTGTTCCAGCTTTTCAATCATGCCGAGCTCGACAAATCTATCATCCGTTGCTACGTTCTGTAAGTGATTTATTAATTTCTACCCCATCTCGTTCATATTGCCTGCACTATATATATGTCCTAACTATATTGTTGTGTCCGCTATATGCAGAATGAAGATTAAGGAATGCAGAGTAAGGAACATCCATGATGTTGGGTTCATTGACCCACACATCGTTAATGGATATGTGTTGGAGCGTCACCCCACCGACGTGGAGGCAGACCTGTGGCAGTTTCTTACAAAGCAGGAACTCAAAAGTGATATTCTATTTCCTTACCATTTTGGGTGAGTGTTTCTGTCTTGAGCACATTAATTCTCTTTTGTTTACTCCATGCATGGTATGTGGCCGGCTAATCGATGAGTTATGCATGACGTCTTGTGCATGTATCGTGGTCCGCAGGTTCCACTGGATTCTCGCTAGTAATTAAAGTTAACACCTCGTAATGTCTCGCCCACGACTCTCCGAATATGGATCCGAAGCTTTGGGCCGACATGAGAAGAATGCTGCGTAAGTAATTATTTTCATTCATTTGCGCTCTATATCGATCGGCCTATTTCTTTCATTTCCTAATATCAAGTAACTAATAACTCTCTTGTTCACTTAATTTTCTTTGCCTCGTAGGGTTTGGAGACGGTTCGTAGATACAAAGGTCGGTGAATTCAAAAAAGAGCTAGAATTCAAAATGGTAAAGCCTAAGAATGCTGGGGATATTCAGCCACCGGAGACCAATCTATGTGGATACTATGTCTGTGAGAGGATCCGAGATACACCTCTGAGCGGGCCGTTCGAGTGATACCAATGCTCGGAGGAATAACCTCCGGATGATGCTTAGTCTAGAAGCTCGCTTCCGACCACTTCAAGAGGAACTAGCTGGATGGTTCAGCAGGGAAGTCCTCCATCCTAAAGGAGAACACTATTACGAGGACGTAGAACTTTATATGGATTAAATCATGTATGGAAACTTGTTCAAAATTGTATATGGTCATCCGATGATATTGAATATATATTGTATATTCCTCTTGAATTCTTTTTGGTTCTAATTTCAAATTTATTTGAGATCGTACATTCATATGCATGTATGTAGTACCGTAGAATATATGAAACTCCTTCAAAATTAAAATAAAGCACAAAAGAAATAAAACAATACAAATTAAACAGAATAGCAACAATAAAGCAAAAATAAGTATTTTGTTGTAAGTAGAAACAAAATAAAATAAATAAAGCAACAAAGAAAACAAAAAAAGTGTTTTCAAATTTGAACACTAATGGCACTAACAGAAAGTTTATAATTTTTCTAAAACTAAAAGCAAAAAGAATTAAAAAATAAAGCAAAAAACAACAAAAATAAATAATAATGCAGAAAACAAAACAAAAAAACTGGAAAAAATAGTGCCCCTACGGACCCCCACGGCCTGAATACGACTAGAAACCCTACATGGGCTGTGATTCAGGCCCGCAGGAGGCCAAGTAGGCCCACAGCACATAGCTAGTAAAAGATTAGGCCCGAAGCCTGCAGTTGAGAGGAGCTCGAGAGGGTGGGCGCGGCGCTTATAAACCACTCTCGAGCTCTCTCAACTAGCGAGGTGGGACTAAACATTTGGGCGCGGGGCGCGGGGCAGCACAAGCCCTTTAGTCGCGGTTGGGCAGGCGACCCGCGACTAAAGGTCCTCCGCCTGACGGCCGCTGGCGCCCACGTGGACGGGCCTTTAGTCGCGGTCCTTAAGCAGCCGCGACTAAAGGGCTTTAGTCGCGCTTATTTGGTCATGATTGCGCAACCGCGACTAATGGCAGTTGCGAACCGCGACCAAAGGCCTTTTTTCCACCAGTGTATATCCCTCGCATTACATGACAAGGCGCATTTAATGCGCCCTGCTTAGGTGTCCTTACTTTATCGGGGTCGGGGGAGAGCCCCGTCCCGTCCGTCGCTGCTCCCTCTGGTGTTGACGCGCGCCATGGACAGCCGTGCTCGTGGTGCCATGTAGGCAAGCACGCAACTGAGGTGGCACAGTGGTGGGTCTCCACGAAGATTTGCATGTCGCCACGCAGGTGCCTGCCCAACTGGTTGGGTCGGCATTTGCATCTGGCTGGCGGTGGGGGTGCGATCGGTGCGGGCCTGATGGTGGCCCCTCAGTGTCCTCGGCAAGGGTTTGCCGGGCCCCGCAGGGTCTTGCAGCGCTTGTTGCCATCCCGGCAAGGGTCTTGCCGTGGCGCTTCTTGTCATCCCCGGCAAGGCTCTTGCCGGGGCCTTGTCAGTCCTCCTTGGCTGGGATCCCGCCAAGGATCATTATCTTCTCAAGTGTGTATCTGATCTTGAATGTCTTCACAAAGATCTGCATGCCACCACGGGGATATCTCCCGAATCCTTGCCCCATGGGGGTAGTGGACTCAAGGGTAATTTGCTCCGTAGGCGCGGGGTGTGCTGCCCCGGCAAGAGTCTTGCCGGGCCTGCTAGAACCGCTCCCCGGCAAGGACCTTGCCGGGGGATTCCGCTTCGCCCCCTTGCTCTTTGTGGCCTTGGTCTTGGCGTCGTTTCGCTCCCCGTCGGCTTCGGCTGTACCTTAGTTCACATCCCTTGCCTTGCTCAAGGTGGTGGTGCCCGTGGCTCGGACCGCCTGCAGCACAGTTATAGGGTACAAAAAGTGTACCCTCTTTTTGTACACGGCAGGAGCCCCGGGCCTGGGCCACACGTAAGCGTTAATCGTGTCGTTGGGCTAGGCCCAAAAGCGGTCTTGTGGGCGGGCAGGCGGTTTTACCACGGTAAGTTTCCTTCGCTGCGCTCCCATGCTTCAGCGTGGCGCTGGCGTAGAAGCGTGTGTGGCGTGGGCGGCATCTTGTGAGCTGAGATCTGCGCGCATTCGCCACGTCGTAATAAAGAGGCGGCGCGCCCTCCCGTAAACGGAGGGAGGCGTGGGCGCGGCCTCTTACTTGAATGGGGCCGAGGCGGGTCTTCAAGGCGTCCACTCCCCACGATCACGGGCTGGGGAGAGGTCGCCTCACCCGTCGCTTCGGTCCACGCCCGCCACGCGGCCCCCATGCGCTTGGGGTGGCGAACGGTGGAGGCAGGAAACCGGGCCATGGCGGGTTGGAGTAGCGGGCCGGTCCCAGTCTCATGCGCCTTCCGTGTCTTGACTGGCTGAGCGGAGCGGTCGAGCCCCACCCCGTTCCTTTATAAAGAGCGGGGGGGGGGGGGTAGGGATGGCGTCCCGCATTCCTTCATCTCCTCCTTGCTTCAGCTTCCGCTCCCCTTCCCCCATTCGCCATGGAGAGAGGGAATTCTGGTCCTTCAACGGTGGCAGCAAGGGTCGCCGCTCGACAGCGCATCCTTCCTCCCCCTGCTCCTGCGGCGGCGGAATCAGCCGCGAGGGGGAGGGGAAGGGGGCGAGGCCGTGGGCGAGGCCGAGGAGCCCGTGGAAGAGGAGGACGGGACGGCGCGTCGGTCTCGCCTCCGCTAGCAGCTCCTCCTCCCATGGAGGGCCATGTTGGAGACGACCCTTGCGAGTTCTTCATCAGGCTGCGCCGGCCGCCTCGCCGTCGCCTTCGTCTCCCGACTCCATTTGCGAGCGAGATGGAGCTGGACCCGCCTGAGTCACTGCGGCTGCACATGAGGGGCTGTGGGATCAGCGGTACGCGAGTCCGCGTCGACTTCCCAGCCCCTCACGTGATGTATCTTGGTCGAGGGTGGAAGACGTTCGCCCATATCCACCACTTGACGGCGGGGCTCACCCTTCATTTCAAGCTGATGGAGGGCCGGGCCAACTGCCAGAGCCGATTCTCACAACTGCGCCCCTACCTGGCGCGCCAAAGATGTCGGTGGGAAACGACACCTATGGGATCACAAGAATCCCTACTGCGGTTGCGGGGCGCGGGGGTCGTGAGAAGAGCAGATCAAATAGGTAGCACGCGGTTCGTTTATCTAGGTTCGGGCCGCGAGGTGCGTAAAACCCTACTCCTGCCTTGGTGGATTGTATATCTTCGTTCCTCAGCTAGCTATGGGGCGTGAGGAGCTCCAAAGTCGAATCCTTCTCCAGTCGCCTCGGGCCTCCTTTTATAGGAAAGGGGCTGCCACAGTGGCACACAGGAGGTGGAAGGGCATGAATGCGGCTTATCCCTCGCATTACATGACAAGGCGCATTTAATGCGCCTCGCTTAGGTGTCCTTACTTTATCGGGTCGGGAGAGCCTGCCCCGTCCGTCGCCGCTCCCTCTGGTGTTGACGCGCGCCATGGCCAGCGGTGCTCGTGGTGCCATGTAGGCAGGCAGGCAGCTGAGGTGGCGCAGTGGTGGATCTCCACTAAGATTTGCATGTCGCCACGCAGGTGCCTGCCCAACTGGTTGGGTCGGCTGCTGCATGCGAACGGCGGTGGGGGTGCGATCGGTGCGGGCTGATGGTGGCCCCTCAGTGTCCTCGGCAAGGGTTTGCCGGGCCCCGCAGGGTCTTGCCGCGGCGCTTGCTGCCATCCCCGGCAAGGGTCTTGCCGCGGCGCTTGCTGCCATCCCCGGCAAGGGTCTTGCCGTGGCGCTTGCTGCCATCCCCGGCAAGGCTCTTGCCGGGGGCCTTGTGGTCCTGCTTGGCTGGATCCCGCCAAGGATCATTATCTTCTCAAGTGTGTATCTGATCTTGAATGTCTTCACAAAGATCTGCATGCCACCACGGGGATATCTCCCGAATCCTTGCCCCATGGGGGTAGTGGACTCAAGGGTAACTCCGTAGGCGCGGGGTGTGCTGCCCCGACAAGAGTCTTGCCGGGCCTGCTAGAACCGCTCCCCGGCAAGGACCTTGCCGGGGGAGTCCGCTTCCCCCCCTTGCTCTTTGTGGCCTTGGTCTTGGCGTCGTTTCGCTCCCCTTCGGCTTCAGCTTTACCTTGGTTCATCTCCCTTGCGTTGCTCAGTGTGGTGGTGCCCGTGGCTCAGACTACCCATGCACAGTTATAGGGGTACAAAAAGTGTACCCCTCTTTTTGTACACCGACAGGGACGAAGCTAGGAAAAATTCAAAAGTGTGCCTTATTCCTGTTATGTGGAAGCATGAAATTTGGAAACATAAACAAAATAAAATATTCCTATGGATACATATTTTTGGAATATAGACCATTATGAGATGAAGGCATGGAAGCATATATCTAGGCGATCGTAACAAAATGAATACAATGTAGAAGGACACATGTACGAAGCTAGGAAAAATTCAAAAGTGTGCATTATTCCTGATATGTGGAAGCATGAAATTTGGAGACATAAACAAAAAAAGATTCCTGTTGATACATATTTTTGGAATATAGACCTTTATGAGACAAAGGCATGGAAGCATATATCTAGGCAACGTAGCAAAATGAATACAATGTAGAAGCAGATAGGTATGAAGCTAGGAAAAAGAAATCAAAAGTGTGCTTCATTCAGTATTAGGTGGAAGGATGCAATTTTGAAACATAAACAAAAGAAATATTTCTGTGGATACATATTTGTGGAATAGACAATTATGAGACAAAGGCATGGAACCATACATCTATACGACCGTAGCAAAATGAGTCCAATGTAGAAGCACAAAAGTATGAAGCTAGGAAATGATGCAAAGGGTGCATTTCTGGTGTTAGGAGGAAGCATCAAATTTTGAAATCTGATGATACATAACATAAAAGAAAAATCACGCCAACTGATGATACATTTTTTTTGGAATCCGTTTGAAGCAATGACAGAAAAATTTCTCTGCATTTCTCATATTCATTAGAATACTTAATATTGAAACTACGTAATAGGCACGATTGATGCGTACATAGCCATGTGTGATCGAAATATGTAAAAAATTCATCAATAGATACATGACCTAACGTATGAACTTCATGAATACTAGTCAGACGATGAATCATCAAAATCAAGGGCGATAGAGGAAAAATAATACCTTCGATTTCGATATGTCAGCTTTGATAGGGATGGGGTTGGGGGGTTGCAACCCACTGCCGTTTCTCCGGCAAGTCGCTGCTACACCGGCAGGAAATTTGTAACCTGTCGACCCATGAATCGCGGTTAAGGATTGGGGCCCGACCCCTAATTTCAGGATGGCGACGTCACATCTCGCCCGGGCTGGGGGGCACATCGGTGGAGTGGACGAAGGGCTCGCCAGCGGCTTGACAGCGACAAGGATAGAAGGAGGAGCGGTTGGTTGGACCTGGCGGTGAGCTTGTTGTGCTGCCGGACGAAGCTCGAGAAAGAGGACCGGAGCAGGGCGGAGCTGGGGAGATCTGGCGAGGCAAAGCGAGCTGTGGTGCGCTTGAGGTGGAGGAAGAGCTCCAAACGGTGCGGCCGTTTGGAATCTGGGAATTAGGAGCTGATTACGCGCGGACGTTGCAGGGGTGAGCTCCCTACTGATTGTTTTTATTTATTAACTTATTATAATTAAAACAGAAGGACAACTTTATAGCGTTCGATTTCAATTACATCGACGACGCAGTATTGGTCTGACGTTGGAGTCTTTAGGAGACTACAGATACAAAGTGTTTCCCTTTTGTTGAATCCATGTCTCTATGTAAGACATAACAGGCCTTGTACCTGTACAGGCACTAATCCTATGTTATAATGCTTCAGCTTAATTCCCATGTACCACCATTGAAGGCTTAATGCTAAGTCTCCATTTGCACATAACTGAAGCTCTTAAATGTGACCTTGCACCATTTGGTAACGGGTCATCTCATAGTAGAAAGCCATAAATGGAGAAATAGCCATACATATAAGGGAACCAAACAAGCAACGAATATCATCACTTTGAAAAGTTACCAAGTTTTGCAATAAACACTGTCAGATTGTTTTTTCCGTAATATCGTAATTACATTTTTTTTGAGGATGATTACATTATTTATAATATGGTATATATTATTATACACAAGTGTTGGGATGGCCGAGTGGTCTAAGGCGGCACATTCAGGATGTGTTCCTAAAAGGGCGTGGGTTCGAATCCCACTCTCAACAAATAAATAATTTTTTTCTTTCTACAAAACGTTTTCCCCTTATACACTATATAATATATAAATTTGTTAATGGATTATTCGTTGCACGTGGCGCCGGGAGCTACTAATAACGAGCGTGACGCACCGAGCCTTTCGTGTTGGGCGGCCCATGTAGCAACTCGCAGCTACTGTAGCAGTTCAAATATGCTGTAATGTTTTCACCTTTTATGAAAGCAGTTTTAAAAAAATGTTCGAAGTGTAAAAAAAAACCAATACAGTAATACTAATAAATTAATAATCACTCTCGGATTTGTTTTCACAGTAATAGTTATTATAGTATTTTTTAAATGATAAATGATTTTATCCAGAATTGGTGGGATGGCCGAGTGGTCTAAGGCGGCACATTAAGGATGTGTTCCGAAAGGTCGTGGGTTCAAATCCCACTCTCAACAAACAAATTTATTTATTTCTCTACAAAACGTTTTCCCCTTTATTAGTATAACTCTTTTTAGTTTTTTCTTACTAACCAGCGCCGGGAGGTACTTTTCCGAGCGTGACGCACACAACGTTTCGTCTTGGGTCGGCCCATGTAGTAGCGGGTTTATGTAGCAACTCGCGGAACTGTAGCAGTTCAATATGTTGTAATGATTTCACCTTTTATAAAATAATTTTTCTAAAATGTTCGAAATTGAAAAAAATAATCGCTACATAACAATATATTAATAATCTCTGTCGTGTTTTTCCCGGAATAATCGTGATTAAATTATTTATTAAATAATATATATTGTTATCCACAACTGTTGGGATGGCCGAGTGGTCTAAGGCGGCACATTAAGGGTGTGTTCCGAAAGGCCGTGGGTTTGAATCCCAGTCTCAACAAATAAATATATTTCTTTTCTCTACAAAACATTTTCCCCTTTATTTATTAGCATATATATATTTTTAGTTTTTTTAGTAACCAGCACCAGGATCTACCATTCCCAACAGGACGTTTCGTCTTCAGACGGCCCATGTAGCAACAGGTTATGTAGCAACTTGAGGCTACTGTAGCAGCCCAATATGTTGTAATGTTTTCCCTACAAAACATTTTCCCCTTTATTTATTAGCATATATATATTTTTAGTTTTTTAGTAACCAGCACCAGGATCTACCATTCCCAACAGGACGTTTGGTCTTCGGACGGCCCATGTAGCAGCAGGTTATGTAGCAACTCGAGGCTACTGTAGCAGCCCAATATGTTGTAATGTTTTCACCTTTTATAAAATCATTTTTCTAAAATGTTCGAAACTGGAAATACAATCGGTACATTAACAATATATTAATAATCACTGTCGTGTTTTCCTCCCGGAATAATAGTGATTAATTTATTTATGAAATAATATATACTATTATCCACAACTGTTGGGATGGCCGAGTGGTCTAAGAGCATCTCCACTAGGCTCCCCAAGACGCCCCCCCAAGCACCTTTTTTTAGCGCCGGTTGTAAAAAAATGCTCCCAGTCACGCCCCCACACCCTCGTTTTGCGGATTCTGCGAAATCAGCCGGCGACTCAGCAAAACCCAGCGCCCAGGGAGGCATTTGGGATGCCCGGCGCTACTTTTCTTGCATGCAAACCCCACCAGCCAGCCTCTCTACTCCCTCTCTCTCCCCCTTTTTCTGTCAGGCCCACCCCACCCACTTGCAAAAAAGAATTTCTCTCCTCTCTCTCCGCAAGCAGCAAGCAGAGCTCCTCGCTCCGGCCGCGCTCGCCGCCACGCCTCCTGGCCGCCGTCTCCTTGCTGCCCGCCGAGCCTCCTCGCCGCCCAGCTCACCACGCCCTCGCCACGCCTCCTCGCTGCTCCCTTGCAGTGGGCAAAACGGGCACGGGCCGAGGCGGGCAAGCGCAGGGACGCTGGCGTGCCCTCGGCGCCCAGGCGGCCTGCGCCCGGCGACACTGGCGTGGCGGAGGAGGCAGCGTCTTAACCTCGTCCATGACCTCGAAGGAGCGGAGGGAGTTGATGTTGGAGAGCGCATGATGAAGGCGACGCTGCGGGCCTCATGAGCGAAGGCCTGTGGGCATGACGCTGCGCCACGATCTCCTCCATGTGGCATGACGCTAACGCGAGGCACACGGCGGGGCGAGGAGCAGCCGACGTGAGGTCCCGGCGGAGCGCTGGCGGCGTGTGGCGCGGGCGACTTGGCGAAAGCACGGGCGGGCGGCCAGTGGCGCGCATGCGAAGCTGGGCTGCGACCGGAGGCCTGCGCGTGAAGGGGAGGCGCGCTCAGGCATGGCTGTGAAGGAGCTCCAGTGTGCGTGGCCGGGAAGGAGCTCCGGCTGGGGTCTGGGCGCCACGTTGTTGCTGTGAACTCGCGCACGCCGGCCGCTCCCCCTCCTCCTCGTCCACCTCCCTCTGTTTCGGCCGGGCCCGGGGCGTTGAAGTCGATGGCGTGAAGGGTGGAGGAGAGCAGCGCGGGGCAGGCCGTGGCGGAGGCGCAGGGCTCGAGCAGCGGGCTTGACGCCAGCGCCGGGCGGCCCTGCAGTGCGCCATGGCGAGGAGGAGCAGGAGGAGGCGGCGATGGAGTGGGGTGGGAGTGTGGGATGGGCAACGAGTGGATAAAAATGTGTCCCAGGCTTCAAGTTTTCGCCGGCAGCCCCCCAGGCGGCGAAAAAAATGCCTCCTGGGGGGCTTAACGGCTGGAGATGCTCTAAGGCAGCACATTAAGGGTGTGTTCTGAAAGGTCGTGGGTTCGAATCCCACTCTCTACAAATAAATATAATTTTGTTTCTCTACAAAACGTTTTCCCTTTTATTTATTAGCATATATATATATATATATATATATATATATATATATATATATATATATATATATATATATATATATATATGTGTGTGTGTGTGTGTGTGTGTTTTTAGTTTTTTTGTAACCAGCACCGGGATCTCCCATTCCGAACAGGACGTTTGCCTTCTGGACGGCCCATGTAGCAAAGCAGGTTATGTAGCAACTCGAGGCTACAGTAGCAGCCCAATATGTTGCTTTGTTGAGTGGCTAGACAGCTGCTCCCCTCTAGTTAGGGTTTGTTTTCCTCCGGTGGCGCCTCGGCATCGACGTGGAGACCTCGATCCCCTCTGCCTCCCACATTCGATCGCTGGCGTCCTTGGAACCGGTGTTTTCTCGGGCAAGAGATCCAACAATGGGCTCGACGTCTGCGTCTGATGCGGCGACGAGCGAGATGGAAGCGATGATGAAGGAGCTAGGGCTGAAGGAAGATGATCTGGTGGACGTGGTTGTGGAAGATGGTGACATCCCAGAGGAGGTTGCCCGCTGGATGGCCATAGCTCATTGAACACGGACAAACAAGTACAGCCAATACCGGTTCTATCGTAATATGCGAGTTGCACAGGATCTAGCAAGGGAGGTAAAATTCCGTCCGCTCGAAGAAAACCTATACACACTGCAATTCTCCTGCCTGGGTGATTGGGAGAGAGTAATGGAAGATGGACCATGGGTGTTCAAGGGCAAGGTAGTCGTCATAGAGCCGTATGATGGAATCACCAGGCCATCACCGATAGAGCTGAACAAGATTGAGATGTGGATCCAAATTCACGACCTACCAGAGCTCTTTTTTGGCAAGAATCAAAGTGGATGTTACAAAACCCCTAAAGAATGCGGTGTCTCTTGTGATAAAGAGGAAGAGGGAGATCTTCCGGGTGAAGTACGAGAGGAAGCCAGACTGGTGTGTTGTTTGTGGAATGCTAGGGCACTTGTACAAAGAGTGCGGCAATGGGATCCATCCCCTTCGCACTAGTTTTTAAAACTTTCAAGCTGAATGGTTCAAAGGTCCAGGTCGTGGCCCGGGAGCCGGAAGCTCGGCAGGCGGGTAGAGGCAGAGGCCGAGCAGCCGTGGTGCAGTCGTGGGAGGAGCCAAAGAAGCATTCCAGAGTGGATGGAGCAGGATGAGGCTAACCCTAGACCAGATGATGCATCGATGAGAGAAGCTGAGAGCAACAAGAAGCGTGGATCTATGCAAGTGAACATGGGAAGCCCGGTCGAACCGTAACATGCAACAACAATAAGCAACAATGGGCAGCAGCTCCTCACTTTGCTTCCGCGGTTGTTCCCCTAGCCCAGATTCCAAGCAAGAACCAAAGAGGACCAAGGCCACGGTGATGATGTTTGAGCAAGGAAATATGAAGTCTACAACAAGAACAACCTATCCAATGCGTGTTTGGCAGGCTCCTCGAGGAGTCACGCCGAGTGTAATGAGTTACTTTGAGGCCGAACTGTCATGAGCTGGCAAACCCGCCTGACAAAGGCGTGAGCTTCGCAATCTAGCAAGGCAATTTGCCCCCTCGATCCTTTGCATTGTTGAAACTCAAATCGATGACTCCAGGGTGGAGGATATGGCTGTATCTTTAGGTTATAATAAAAAATTTGCTGTAAGTAGCTCCGGTAGGAGCGAAGGACTTGGAATCTTTTGGAATGAGGAAATAAAGCTTGAAATTTTAGGGTATTCGAAGTATCATATTGATGCTTTGGTGGGTGAGCTTGTTGACATACCAACTAGATTCACTTTTGTATATGGCGAAGCCAGGTCAACGAACGTTACAAAACATGGGACACACTACGAGGTATTGTTGGATCTTCCAACCTGTCTTGGGTGGTACTAGGTGACTTCAATGAAGTGCTTCATGGGCACGAACATGATGGAGTGGGGATGAGAAACCAGGCGCAGATGGATGGCTTTCGGCATGCACTTGATACGTTTGGCTTATCGGATATCGGATACATTGGTAACAACTGGACTTGCACTAGTGCAGAACCAGCCTTTAATGCCGGTTCGTGACAGCCTTTAGTGCCGGTTCGCCAACCGGCACTAAAGAGTGGGGACTAAAGGTCCCCTGTTGGAAAAAATATGCCCTAGAGGCAATGATAAAATGGTTATTATTATATTTCCTCATTCATGATAATTGTCTATTATTCATGCTATAATTGTGTTATCCGGAAATCGTAATACATGTGCGAATACATAGACCACAACATGTCCCTAGTGAGCCTCTAGTTGACTAGCTCGTTTATCAATAGATGGTCACGGTTTCCTGACCATGGACATTGGATGTCATTGATAACGGGATCACATCATTGGGAGAATGATGTGATGGACAAGATCCAATCCTAAGGATAGCACAAGATCGTGTAGTTCGTTTGCTAGAACTTTTCCAATGTCAAGTATCATTTCCTTAGACCATGAGATCGTGTAACTCCCAGATGCCATAGGAGTGCTTTGGGTGTACCAAACGTCAAAACATAACTGGGTGACTATAAAGGTATGCTACAGGTATCTCCGAAAGTGTCATTGGGTTGACACGGATCAAGACTGGATTTGTCACTCCGTATGACGGAGAGGTATCTCCGCCCACTCGGTAATGCATCATCATAATGATCTCAAAGTGACTAAGTGGTTGGTCACGGGATCATGCTTTACGATACGAGTAAAGTGACTTGCCGGTAATGAGATTGAACGAGGTATTGGGATACCGACGATCGAATCTCGGGCAAGTAACGTACCGATTGACAAAGGGAATTGTATACGGGATTACTTGAATCCTCGACATCGTGGTTCATTCGATGAGATCATCGTGGAACATGTGGGAGCCAACATGGGTATCCAGATCCCGCTGTTGGTTATTGGCCGGAGAGTCGCCTCGGTCATGTTCACGTGTCTCCCGAACCCGTAGGGTCTACACACTTAAGGTTCGGTGATGCTAGGGTTGTAGAAATATTAGTATGCGGTAACCCGAAAGTTGTTCGGAGTCCCGGATGAGATCCCGGACGTCACGAGGAGTTCCAGAATGGTCCGGAGGAGAAGAATTGTATATAGGAAGTCTAGTTTCGGCCACCGGGAAAGTTTCGGGGGTTACCGGTATTGTACCGGGACCACCGGAAGGGTCCCGGGGTCCACCGGTGGGGCCACCTATCCCGGAGGGCTCCATGGGCTGAATTGGGAGGGAACCAGCCTCGGTGGGCTGGTGCGCCCCTTGGTCCTCCCCGCGCCTAGGGCTGGAAACCCTAGGGGTGGGGGCGCCCACTTGGCTTGGGGGCAAGCCACCCCTTGGCCGCCGTCCCCTTGAGATCCAATCTCTAGGGGCCGGGCGCCCTGACCCCTATATAAAGAGGGGAGGGAGGGCTGCACCCCTAGTCCCTGGCGCCTCCTCTCCTCGCAACACCTCTCCTCTCGCCGAGCTTGGCGAAGCCTCGCCGAGATCACCGCTACTTCCACCACCACGCCGTTGTGCTGCTGGATCTCCATCAACCTCTCCTTCCCCTTGCTGGATCAACAAGGAGGAGACGTCTTCCCCAACCGTACGTGTGTTGAACGCGGAGGTGCCATCCGTGCGGCACTAGGATCTTCGGTGATTTGAATCACGACGAGTACGACTCCCTCAACCCCGTTCTCTTGAACGCTTCCGCTCGCGAGCTACAAGGGTATGTAGATGCACTCCTCTCTCCTGTTGCTAGATGACTCCATAGATTGATCTTGGTGAAGCGTAGAAAATTTTTATTTTCTGCAACGTTCCCCAACAGTGGCATCATGAGCTAGGTCTATGCGTAGTTTTCTATGCACGAGTAGAACACAAGTTGTTGTGGGCGTAGATCATGTCAATTTACTTGCCGCTACTAGTCTTATCTTGATTCGGTGGCATGGTGGGATGAAGCGGCCCGGACCGACCTTACACGTACGCTTACGTGAGACAGGTTCCACCGACTAACACGTATGCTTACGCCGGCGACGACGTGTGGCGACGCGGCAATGACGCGGGCGGCGTCGGCGTCGGAGATCGATGTCGCGCGAGAGAAGTGGAACGAAGTGGTCGACGATAACTGAATTTTCGTAAGTGCCATATATATAGGAGGGGCCTTTAGTACCGGTTGGAGCCACCAACCGGTACTAAAGGCCAATTTTGGCCAGCCCAAGCGGCGGGAAACGAGGGCCTTTAGTACCGGTTGGTGGCTCCAACCGGTACTAAAGGGCAACACATTAGTACCGGTTGGAGCCACCAACCGGTACTAATGGTCGTGCGCTCCCACCCGCACCGGCGCTATTTTTAGTCCCACCTCGCCGAGCGAAGGGCAGACGCACTTGTTTATAAACCTAGCCGCGGCTGCCCATTCGAACTCCTCTATATAGCAGGCTTCTGGGCCTAACTAGGGCGCGCTGCCCTGTGAGCCTGCTGGCCCTTCTGTGCCTGAATTTGCACACCCTAGGTCTGGCAGGCCCACCGGACAGTGCCCCAACAACTTTTTATAGAATTTTTTTCTTTTCTGCATTATTTATTTTCTTCTATTTATTTTTGAGTAATTTTTTATATAGTTTTTTCTTTTCTGCTTTATTTTTTTCTTCTATTTATTTCTGAGTAGTTTTTTTGCTGTATTTAGTTTCTTTGTGAATATTTTTGCTTTATATAATATTTTTTCTTTTCTGTATTATTTATTTTCTTCTACTTATTTTTGAGTAATTTTTTATATAGTTTTTTCTTTTCTGCTTTATTTTTTCTTCTATTTATTTCTGAGTAGTTTTTTGCTGTATTTAGTTTTTTGTGAATATTTTTATTTATATAGTTTTTTTTCTGCATTATTTATTTTCTTCTATTTATTGCTTTATATAGTTTCTTTTCAGAGTTCGTTTTGCTGTGATTTACTGTTTCACGGTCATTTAGCTCTCTGAACAAATTGCTGGGATTTTCATTTTCACGGTCATTTAGCTCTGATCTAAACAAGTCGGTGACTGAATAACAACAAATGATGTCAGAACGTGTTGGAAATTGATGACGCCGCTTCGAATGCTGCATAATGTCGGCTCAAAAAAAGTCTGGAGTTCAAATAAGTTAAAAAAATGAAGTGCTCGTGTAACTGATGAGTTCTCGTCCGAAACCGTGAAGACTCATATTGAGTCCACAAATTATACACATAGAGTTCAATGAAGACCAAATGCTTGTGATAGTTTGAAAAATAACATATTTAAAATGTGTATCTGAAAACAGAAAATAATACATTGATCAGTACAGCCTATCAGCCAAAACGCGCTACTGCTGAGAGAAGTACATATAAAAATACATTGATCATCAATGATCTTTTGTATAGAATCTAAATTGTCAATAGGAATCTACCACTGATTTAAGAACCGCAAGGACTCCTATTGCAGCCACAGATCCTACACATAGAGTTCAATGAAGACCAAATGCTTGTGATAGTTTGAGAAGTAACATATTTAAGGTGGTCAAATTCTTGCTAGGGGAGCGAGGTGGGACTAAAAATAGCCCCTGCCACAACCTCTTTAGTACCGTTTCGTGGCACGAACCGGTACTAAAGATGCTGGTGCCCGGCCAGCATCTTTAGTACCGGTTCGTGGCACGAACCGGTACTAAAGATTCGCACTGAACCGGTATTAAAGGTCTCCTCCCGCCTAGTCATTTGAACCGGCACTAATGGACGCATTAGTGCCGGCTCATATACAAACCGGTACTAATGTTTCTCATATTTGACTCTTTTTCTACTAGTGTTGGGAGAAGAAGGTGACTGGAGGCACGTTCACTAGAGTGCGATTGGACAGAGCGGTGGCTAATCCAGCATGGAGCATTACCTTCCCATCGGCCGTTCGAGCACAAACTAGCAGCATCTTCGGATCACGTACCGATCATTCTCACGCTACGAGACATGCATGCATGCAGGAGGGCCACACGGGCCTTTAAATATGAGCTGGCCTGGGAACGAGAAGAATCTTTGGCGACAGCGTTGGCAGACGGATGGGAAAAGGCAACGAGACTCGGTGCAATCATTGCATGATAAGCTACAGTCAGTGGCGGGAGACTTGAGCACCTGGGAGCGATCGCATTTTGGCAACGTACGACAAGAAATCACCCGCCTCAAGCTGCAGCTACAGGAGTTCCGAGGGACCCCGGGGAGAGCCGGGCCCACACATGCTGAAACCAAGGTCTGTGATAGGCTGGTTGAACTATACCACAGAGAGGAGATCCTCTGGCGTCAAAGGGCGAGGCTGGAGTGGCTTGTTCATGGCGACAAAAATACGATTTTTTTCATTTGCGAGCCAGCAGAAGAAGGAGGAAAAACCAAATAAAACAGCTTCAACGTCCGGATGGCTGTGATAGATAATAAGGAGGAAATGGAGGCGATGACCACGTCCTTTTATAAAAACCTCTACACCTTAGAGGGGGTCTTAAACATGGAACAAGTTCTTGACACGGTCCCATCCAAGGTGACGCAAGCAATGAACGATTCTCTCAACGTCCCGTATAGTGCTGATGAGGTTAAAAAAGCTCTATTCCAGATGTTTCCAGTGAAGGCACCTGGTCCAGATGGTTTCCCAGCACACTTCTTCCAGCGTCACTAGGACCTATGTGGCAGCGATGTGACAAAGGTGGTGATCAAAATTGTGGAGGGCACCGAATCTGCGGAGAGTATCAATGAGACTATCCTGGTCCTAATCTCCAAGGTAAAAAACCCCAACTTTGTTAACACAATTTCGACCCATTAGTCTCACAAGTAATGTCTTATACAAGATAGCATCAAAGGTGATCTCTAACCGCCTGAAGTTAGTGTTACCTGACATCATTTCTAAGGAGCAGTCGGCCATTGTCCCGGGGAGGCTGATTGCTGACAACATCATAGCTGCGTATGAATGTTTGCACTTCATGAAGAGAAACAAGGCCAAGAAACATCAATCATGTGCTCAAACTTGACATGATGAAAGCGTGTGACAGAGTTGAATGGGCATATCTTCGTGCCATTATGCTCAAATTGGGCTTCTCTGAAAACTGGGTAGATATTGTCATGGGCTTGGTCAAGATAGTTTCCTTTTCGCTTATGTTTAATGGCAAAAGTTAGAAGAATTCAAGCCATCTCGAGGAATCGGACAAGGGGACCCGATATCTCCATACTTGTTCTTGATAGTAGCAAAGGGCCTTTCGTGCCTCCTAAAATCCAAAGACGAGTCATCAAATATGCATGGTTTACAGTAGCACATTCTCGCGCCACCAAGAAACCACCCCTTTTCGCCGATGACACCGCTGTTTTTCAAGGCCAACGGTGTGGGTGCTACCGAGGTGAACCTAGCTCGAAGCTTCATCACGCTTCAGGTCGAGGATCAATTATAATAAATCTTCAATCCTTTTCAGCAAAGGGGTTCCAGATAGCACACGTTTGGAGATAAAAACGATGTTGAATGTTCCAAATGAGACGTTGAATGAAAAATACCTTGCCATGTCGTCTGATATTGGTACTTCAAAAAGTAGGGCTTTTAAGTATCTGAAAGACCGACTTTGGAGCAAGGTGCAGGGGTGGATCGAGAATTGCATGTCTCACGGCAGCAAGGAGGTCCTAGTAAAAGCAGTTGCACAATCGGTCCCTGTCTTTTCCATGTCATGTTTCAAGTTACCGACAGGATTATGTGAGCACCCTAATATGTCAATCAGGAAATTTTGGTGGGGCTCAAAGGAAGGCAAAATAAAACCACACTGGGTCTCTTGGGAAACTATGACTCAGCTGAAGGGCATGGGCGGTCTTGGTTTTAAAGATTTCGAACTTTTTAACCTGGCTATGTTGGCAAAGTAGGCATGGTGACTTTTGCAGGAACCCAACTCTCTCAGTGCCAGATTACTAAAGAGCATATACTATCCGAATGGTGATATCCTGCAAGCTTCTTTGGGGGGTCACACGAGCCAGATATGGAGTTCAATTATCGAGGGATGTGACGTTTTGAAATTGGGGCTGATACGGCGAAGTCGGAAGCGGTGCTACCACCAATATATGGACGGATAATTGGCTCCCAAGGAAAGAGATGCTTCGGCCCTATGGGTGCATCTCGTCGAACCCACCGCAGCTCATGTCAGAATTGATAGATCCAACTTCAGCTAGCTGGATTAAGCAAAGGGGGAACGAGGTCTTCATGCCAATGGACGCAAATATTATACTGGGCATTCCTCTCTATACACGCAACATAGACGACTTCTGGTCGTGGAACTTTGAGAGCAAAGGCACTTTCTCTGTTAAATCAGCGTAAAGAATGCTTTCTGAAACTAAACATGAAGGAAATATGCCCTAGAGGCAATAATAAAGTTATTATTTATTTCCTTATGCCATGATAAATGTTTATTATTCATGCTAGAATTGTATTAACCGGAAACATAATACATGTGTGAATACATAGACAAACAGATAGTCACTAGTATGCCTCTACTAGACTAGCTCATTAATCAAAGATGGTTGTGTTTCCTAACCATAGACATGTGTTGTCATTTGATTAATGGGATCACCTCATTAGGAGAATGATGTGATTGACATGACCCATTCCGCTTAGCTTAGCACTTGATCGTTTAGTATATTGCTAATGCTTTCTTCATGACCTATACATGTTCTCGTAACTATGAGATTATGCAACTCCGTTTACGGAGGAACACTTTGGTACTACCAAACGTCACAACGTAATGGGTGATTATAAAGGAGTACTACAGGTGTCTCCAAAGGTACTTGTTGGGTTGGCGTATTTGAGATTAGGTTTTGTCACTCCGATTGTCGGAGAGGTATCTCTGGGCCTTCTCGGTAATACACATCACATAAGCCTTGCAAGCATTACAACTAATGAGTTAGTTGTGAGATGATGTATTACGGAACGAGTAAAGAGACTTACCGCAACGAGATTGAACTAGGTATTGGATACCGACGATCGAATCTCGGGTAAGTAACATACCGATGACAAAGGGAACAACGTATGTCGTTATGCGGTTTGACCGATAAAGATCTTCGTAGAATATGTAGGAACCAATATGGGCATCCAGGTTCCGCTTATTGGTTATTGACCGAGAATGGTTCTAGGTCATGTCTACATAGTTCTCGAACCCGTAGGGTCCGCACGCTTAACGCTTCGATGTGACAGTTCATAATGAGTTTATAAGTTTTGATGTACCGAAGGTTGTTGAGTCCCGGATGTGATCACGGACATGACGAGGAGTCTCGAAATGGTCGAGACATAAAGATTGATATATTGGAAGCCTATGTTTGGACTTCGGAAGGGTTCCGGATGAAAACAGGAAGTTACCGGAACACCGGGGGGTTACCGGAACCCCCCGGGGGGTCTATGGGCCTTAATGGGCCATAAGAGAGAAGAGGAAGGGCCGGCCAGAAGGCCGCGCCTCCCCCTCTAGTCCGAATAGGACAAGGAGAGGGGGGCGGCGCCCCCTTCCCTCTTCCCCCTCCCCAAACCTATTCCCACTAGGAAAAGGGGGAGTCCTACTCGCCGGAGTAGGACTCCTCCAGCGCCGCTTCTTGGGCTGGCCGCACCCCTTGCTCCTTTATATACGGGGCGGGGGCACCCCATGACACACAAGTTGATCTACGGATCGTTCCTTAGCCGTGTCTGGTGCCCCTCCACCATATTCCACTTCGGTCATATCGTCATGAGCTTAGGCGAAGCCCTGCGCCGGAGAAGTCATATCGTCGCGGAGCTTAGGCGAAGCCCTGCGTCGGTGGAGCATCATCATCGCCACCACGCCTCGTCTTGACGGAACTCATCCCCGACACTTTGCTGGATCGGAGTCCGGGATCGCCATCGAGCTGAACGTGTGCGTAACTTGGAGGTGCCGTACGTTCGGTGCTTGGATCGGTCGGATTGTGAAGACGTACGACTACATCAACCGCGTTGTTATAACGCTTCCGCTTTCGGTCTACGAGGGTACGTGGACAGACACTCTCCCCTCTCGTTGCTATGCCATCACCATGGTCCTGTGTGTGCGTAGGAAATTTTTTGAAATTACTACGTTCCCTAATAGTGGCATCCGAGCCTGGTTTTATGCGTTGATGTCATGTGCACGAGTAGAACACAAGTGAGTTGTGGGCGATATAAGTCATACTGCTTACCAGCATGTCATACTTTGGTTCAGCGGTATTGTGAGATGAAGCGGCCGGACCGACATTACGCCAGACGCTTACGCCGAGACTGGTTTCACCGCTTGAGCACTCGTTGCTTAAAGGTGACCGCGGGTGTCTCCTCTCTCACTTTAGTTGAACCGAGTGTGGCTACGCCCGGTCCTTGCGAAGGTTAAAACAGCACCAACTTGACAAACTATCGTTGTGGTTTTGATGCGTAGGTAAGAACGGTTCTTGCTCAGCCCGTAGTAGCCACGTAAAACTTGCAACAACAAAGTAGAGGACGTCTAACTTGTTTTTGCAGGCATGTTGTGATGTGATGTGGTCAAGACGTGAAGCTATATTTTATTGTATGAGATGATCATGTTTTGTAACCGAAGTTATCGGCAATCGGCAGGAGCCATATGGTTGTCGCTTATTGTATGAAATGCAAACACCATGTAATTGCTTTACTTTATCACTAAGCAGTAGCGATAGTCGTAGAAGCAATAGTTGGCGAGACGACAACGATGCTACGATGGAGATCAAGGTGTCGCGCCGGTGACGATGGTGATCATGATGGTGCTTGGCGATGGAGATCACAAGCACAAGATGATGATGACCATATCATATCACTTATATTGATTGCATGTGATGTTTATCCTTTATGCATCTTATCTTGCTTTGATTGACGGTAGCATTATAAGATGATCTCTCACTAAAATTATCAAGAAGTGTTCTCCCTGAGTATGCACCGTTGCCAAAGTTCAGTAGTACCCGGACACCACGTGATGATCGGGTGTGATAAGTTCTCGTCCATCTACAACGGGTGCAAAACAGTTGCACACGCGGAATACTCGAGTTAAACTTGACGAGCCTAGCATATAACAGATATGGCCTCGGAACACGGAGACCGAAAGGTCGAACGTGAATCATATAGTAGATATGATCAACATAGTGATGTTCACCATTGAAACTACTCCATCTCACGTGATGATCGGACATGGTTTAGTTGATTTGGATCACGTAATCACTTAGATGACTAGAGAGATGTCTGTCTAAGTGGGAGGTTTTTAATATGATTAATTAAACTTAAACTTATCATGAACTTAGTACCTGATAGTATTTTGCTTGTCTATGTTTACTGTAGATAGATGGCTCGTGCTGTTGTTCCGTTGAATTTTAATGCGTTCCTTGAGAAAGCAAAGTTGAAAGATGATGGTAGCAATTACACGGACTGGGTCCGTAATTTGAGGATTATCCTCATTGATGCACAGAAGAATTACGTCCTGGAAGCACCGCTAGGTGCCGAACTCTTTGCGAGAGCTGCGCCAGTAGTTGTGAACGTCTGGCAGAGCAAAGCTGATGACTACTCGATAGTTCTGTGTGCCATGCTTTACGGCTTAGAACCGGGTCTTCAACGACGTTTTGAACGTCATGGAGCATATGAGATGTTCCAGGAGTTGAAGTTAATATTTCAAGCAAATGCCCGGATTGAGAGATATGAAGTCTCCAATAAGTTCTATAGCTGCAAGATGGAGGAGAATAGTTCACAAGGAACATATACTCAAAATGTCTGGGTATAATAATCACTTGATTCAACCGGGAGTTACTCTTCCGGATGATAGTGTCATTGATGTAATTCTCCAATCATCGCCACCAAGCTACAAGAGCTTCGTGATGAACTATAATATGCAAGGGATGACCAAAACAATTCCCGAGCTCTTCGCAATGCTGAAAGCATGGAGGTAGAAATCAAGAAAGAGCATCAAGTGTTGATGGTCAACAAGACCACTAGTTTCAAGAAAAGGGCAAAGGAAAGAAGAAGGAAACTTCAAAAGAACAGCAAGAAAGTTGCTGCTCAAGAGAAGAAACCCAAGTCTGGACCTAAGCCTAAACTGAAAGTGTTTTTACCGCAAGCGCATCGACACCTTTGGAAGCGGAACTGCCCCAAGTATTTGGCGGATAAGAATGATGGCAAGGTGAACAAAGGTATATGTGATATACATGTTATTGATGTGTACCTTACTAGAGCTCGTAGTAGCACTGGTATTTGATACTGGTTCTGTTGCTAATATTTGCAACTCGAAACAGGGACTACGGAATAGACGAGCACTGGCAAAGGACGAGGTGACGATGCGCGTGGGAAACGGTTCCAAAGTCAATGTGATTGCGGTCGGCACGCTACCTCTACATCTACCTTCGGGATTAGTTTTAGACCTAAATAATTGTTATTTGGTGCCAGCGTTGAGCATGAACATTATATCTGGATCTTGTTTGATGCGAGACGGTTATTCATTTAAATCAGAGAATAATGGTTGTTCTATTTATATGAGTAATATCTTTTATGGTCACGCACCCTTGAAGAATGGTCTATTTTATTGAATCTCGATAGTAGTAATACACATATTCATAGTGTTGAAACCAAAAGATGCAAAGTTGATAATGATAATGCAACTTATTTGTGGTAATCGCCGTTTAGGTCATATCGGTGTAAAACGCATGAAGAAACTCCATACGGATGGGCTTCGAATCACTTGATTATGAATCACTTGGTACTTTGCGAACCGTGCCTCATGGGCAAGATGACCAAAACGCCGTTCTCGGAACTATGGAGCGAGCAACTGATTTGTTGGAAATCATACATACCGATGTTTGTGGTCCAATGAATGTTGAGGCACGCCAAGTGGTATCAAGTTATTTTCTCACCTTCACAGATGATTTGAGCAGATATGGGTATATCTACTTAATGAAACACAAATCTGAAACATTTGAAAAATTCAAAGAATTTCAGAGTGAAGTGGAAAATCATCGTAACAAGAAAATAAAGTTTCTACGATCTGATCGTGGAGGAGAATATTTGAGTTACGAGTTTGGTTTACATTTGAAACAATGTGGAATAGTTTCACAACTCACGCCACCCGGAACACCACAGAGAAATGGTGTGTCCGAACGTCGTAATCGTACTTTACTTGATATGGTGTGATCTATGATGTCTCTTACTGATTTACCGCTATCATTTTGGGGATATGCTTTAGAGACGGCCGCATTCACGTTAAATAGGGCACCATCTAAATCCGTTGAAACGACACCGTATGAACTGTGGTTTGGCAAGAAACCAAAGTTGTCGTTTCTTAAAATTTGGGGCTGCGATGCTTATGTGAAGAAACTTCAACCAGATAAGCTCGAAGCCAAATCGGAGAAATGTGTCTTCATAGGATACCCAAAGGAGACTGTTGGGTACACCTTCTATCACAGATCTGAAGGCAAGGTTTTCGTTGCTAAATTCGGATCCTTTCTAGAGAAGGAGTTTCTCTCGAAAGAAGTGAGTGGGAGGAAAGTAGAACTTGATGAGATAATCAGATTCTGCTCCCTTATTGGAAGGTAGTTCATCACAAGAAACGGTTCCTGTGACAACTACACCAATTAGTGAGGAAACTAATGATGTTCATCATGAAACTTCAGATCAAGTTGCTACTGAACTTGGTCAACCGTAATAAAATACGCACTGCAGTGGTATGGTAATCCTATTCGAAGTCATGTTACTTGACCATGGCGAACCTACAAACTATGAAGAAGCGATGGTGAGCCCAGATTCGCGAAATGGCTGGAAGCCATGAAATCTGAGATGGGATCCATGTATGAGAACAAAGTATGGACTTTGGTTGACTTGCCCGATGATCGGCAAGCCATTGAGAATAAATGGATCTTTAAGAAGAAGACTGACGCCGATGGTAATGTAACTGTCTACAAAGCTCGACTTGTTGCGAAAGGTTTTCGACACGTTCAAGGGGTTGACTACGATGAGACTTTCTCACCCGTAGCGCTGCTTAAGTCTGTCCGAATCATGTTAGCAATTGCCGCATTTTATGATTATGAAATTTGGCAAATGGATGTAAAAACTGCATTCTTGAATGGATTTCTAGAAGAAGAGTTGTATATGATGCAACCGTAAGGTTTTGTCGATCCAAAGGGTACTAACAAAGTGTGCAAGCTCCAAATGATCAATTTATGGTCCAGTGCAAGCCTCTCGGAGTTGGAATAAACGCTTTGATAGTGTGATCAAAGCATATGGTTTTATATGCACTTTTGGAGAAGCCTCATATTTACAAGAAAGTGAGTGGGAGCTCAGTAGCATTTCCGATATTATATGTGGACGACATATTATTGATTGGAAATGATATAGAATTTCTGGATAGCATAAAAGGATACTTGAATAAAAGTTTTTCAATGAAAGACCTCGGTGAAGCTGCTTACATATTGGGCATCAAGATCTATAGAGATAGATCAAGACGCTTAATTGGACTTTCACAAAGCACATACCTTGATAAAGTTTTGAAGAAGTTCAAAATGGATCACCAAAGAAAGTTTTTTTGCCTCAGACATAAGGTGTGAGATTGAGTCAGACTCAATGCCCGACCACAGCAGAAGATAGAGAGAAAATGAAAGATGTTCCCTATGCTTCAGCCATAGGCTCTATCATGTATGCAATGCTGTGTACCAGACCTGACATATGCTTAGTTGTAAGCTTAGCAGAAGGTACCAAAGTAATCCAGGAATGGATCAATCGGACAGCGGTCAAGAATATCCTGAAATACACGAAAAGGACTAAGGATATGTTTCTCGTATATGGAGGTGACAAAGAGCTAGTCGTAAATGGTTACGCCGATGCAAGCTTTGACACTGATCCGGACGATTCTAAATCGCAAACTGGATACGTGTTTTTATTAAACGGTGGAGCTGTCGGTTGGTGCAGTTCTAAACAAAGCGTCGTGGCGGGATCTACATGTGAAGCGGAGTACATAGCTGCTTGAAGCAGCAAATGAAGGAGTCTGGATGAAAGAGTTCATTTCCGATCTAGGTGTCATACCTAGTGCATCGGGACCGATGAAGATCTTCTGTGACAATATCGTGCAATTGCCTTGGCAAAGGAATCCAGATTTCACAAGAGGACCAAGCATATCAAGAGACGCTTCAATTCCATCCGGGACCAAGTCCAAGTGGGAGACATAGAGATTTGCAAAATACATACGGATCTGAATGTTGCGCACCGTTGACTAAGCCTCTTCCACGAGCAAAACATGATCAGCACCAAGACTCCATGGGTGTTAGAATCATTCTTGTGTAATCTAGATTAATGACTCTAGTGCAAGTGGGAGATCAAGGAAATATGCCCTAGAGGCAATAATAAAGTTATTATTTATTTCCTTATGCCATGATAAATGTTTATTATTCATGCTAGAATTGTATTAACCGGAAACATAATACATGTGTGAATACATAGACAAACAGATAGTCACTAGTATGCCTCTACTAGACTAGCTCATTAATCAAAGATGGTTGTGTTTCCTAACCATAGACATGTGTTGTCATTTGATTAATGGGATCACCTCATTAGGAGAATGATGTGATTGACATGACCCATTCCGTTAGCTTAGCACTTGATCGCTTAGTATATTGCTAATGCTTTCTTCATGACCTATACATGTTCCTGTAACTATGAGATTATGCAACTCCTGCTTACGGAGGAACACTTTGGGTACTACCAAACGTCACAACGTAATCGGGTGATTATAAAGGAGTACTACAGGTGTCTCCAAAGGTACTTATTGGGTTGGCGATTTTGAGATTAGGTTTTGTCACTCCGATTGTCGGAGAGGTATCTCTAGGCCTTCTCGGTAATACACATCACATAAGCCTTGCAAGCATTACAACTAATGAGTTAGTTGTGAGATGATGTATTACGGAACGAGTAAAGAGACTTACCGGTAACGAGATTGAACTAGGTATTGGATACCGACGATCGAATCTCGGGTAAGTAACATACCGATGACAAAGGGAACAACGATGTCGTTATGCGGTTTGACCGATAAAGATCTTCGTGAGAATATGTAGGAACCAATATGGGCATCCAGGTTCCGCTATTGGTTATTGACCGAGAATGGTTCTAGGTCATGTCTACATAGTTCTCGAACCCGTAGGGTCCGTGACGCTTAACGCTTCGATGATGTTCATAATGAGTTTATAAGTTTTGATGTACCGAAGGTTGTTCGAGTCCCGGATGTGATCACGGACATGACGAGGAGTCTCGAAATGGTCGAGACATAAAGATTGATATATTGGAAGCCTATGTTTGGACTTCGGAAGGGTTCCGGATGAAAACAGGAAGTTACCGGAACACCGGGGGGTTACCGGAACCCCCCGGGGGGTCTATGGGCCTTAATGGGCCATAAGAGAGAAGAGGAAGGGCCGGCCAGGCAGGCCGCGCGCCCCCCTCCCCCCTCTAGTCCGAATAGGACAAGGAGAGGGGGGGCGGCGCCCCGGCCCTCTTCCCCCGCCCCAATCCGATTCCAACTAGGGGGGAGTCCTACTCCCGGTGGGAGTAGGACTCCTCAGCGCCGCCTTGGGCTGGCCGCACCCCCTTGCTCCTTTATATACGCAGGGGGCACCCCATGACACACAAGTTGATCTACGGATCGTTCCTTAGCCGTGTGCGGTGCCCCTCCACCATATTCCACTTGGTCATATCGTCATGAGCTTAGGCGAAGCCTCGCGCCGGAGAAGTCATATCGTCATGAGCTTAGGCGAAGCCCTGCGTCGGTGGAGCATCATCATCGCTACCACGCTGCAGGTCGACGGAACTCATCCCGACACTTTGCTTGGATCGGAGTCCGGGATCGCCATCGAAATAACGTGTGCGTAACTCGGAGGTGCCGTCGTTCGGTGCTTGGATCGGTCGGATCGTGAAGACGTCTGACTACATCAACCGCGTTGTTATAACGCTTCCGCTTTCGGTCTACGAGGGTACGTGGACAGACACTCTCCCCTCTCGTTGCTATGCCATCACCATGGTCCTGTGTGTGCGTAGGAATTTTTTTGAAATTACTACGTTCCCTAACAAAACAGCGCCATGAGGCATGGCTTAATGGGGCACCAGGAACGTCATCGTCGCAGTCAGAGGAAGGGATGTGGAAAAAACTGTGGAAAACCGAAGTACCAGGCAAAGTCCGGATGTTTCTATGGAGATTGTCTAAACACTCCCTTCCCACTGAGGATGTGCGAGCTCACCACCATATGATGACGTCTAGTAGCTGCGGGCTATGTGGGATGCCGGATTCGTGGAAACATTCGCTGATTCAATGCACAATGTCCAGATATGTATGGGCCTTGGTGGATGAGGAACTTGCACATAAAATGATGGCGCTGACAGAGCCTAAAGCGAAGCAATGGCTGTTCGCACTTATTGAGTCCCTCACACATGATGAGTTTGTCCTCCTGTCGATTACACTGTGGTCAATCCGGCACGCGAGGCGCAAGGCGATCCATGAGGGGATTTTTCAGAGTCCTCAGGCAACACAAATTTTCATCAACAGATACCGTGACGAGCTTAATATGATCCGCCCGACAGTAAGACGAGCGAGTGCACCTAATGCTCCAGTGGCACCGCAGAGACCCAAGGCACCTCCGGCGGGTTTTGCAAAAATACACGTTGACGCTGCGGTACGACCAGGGAGAGGTGGGTCAGCTGTTGCGGTTTGTCGTGATTCAAACGGAAATTATTTAGGGAGTTTAGCCCTAGTGGTGGAAGGAGTGGATGATTCGGCTTCTCTGGAAGCTATGGCATGCAGGGAGGCAATGTGTTTGGCAGAGGATCTCCTTATCAACAACTACATTGTGGCCTCTGATTGCAAGCAAGTTGTCTCCGATATAAACTCGGGTGGTAGAGAGCAATACGGTGTCATTCCATCCGAGATCAATCTTAGAGCTACCCTTTTTCAATGTATTTTTTCTTTTGTGTCGTGCTGTAAATTATGAAGCACATAGTCTAGCCAGATTCTCTCTTAGAAGGGGACCGGGGCGCTACCTGTGGTTTGGCCAACCCCATGACCCATCTTGTATCCCACTCTCTATGGACTTTGATTAATAAAGCTGGCTTTATCCTAAAAAAAAGCCCAATATGTTGTAATGTTTTCACCTTTTATAAAATTATTTTTCTAAAATGTTCGAAATTGAAAAAAATAATCGGTACATTAACAATATATTAATAATCACTGTCGTGTTTTTTCCCGGAATAATCGTGATTAAATTATTTATTAAATAATATATATTATTATCCACAACTGTTGGGATGGCCGAGTGGTTTAAGGCGGCACATTAAGGGTGTGTTCGAAAGGTCGTGGGTTCGAATCCCACTCTCAACAAATAAATATAATTTTTTTTCTCTACAAAACGTTTTCCCTTTATTAGTATAACTCTTTTTAGTTTTTTCTTAGTAAGTAGCGCCGTGAGCTACTATTCCGAGCTTGACGCACACGACATTTCGTCTTGGGTCGGCCCATGTAGCAGCGGGTTGTGTAGCAAATCGCGGCACTGTAGCAGTTCAATATGGGACCTCCTATGTGCCGCTTACTGCGGCAAAATGCTGCAGCTTCGCACAGGAGACGGGTCACCTGGGCCGGCCCATTCGCTGCTCTTGGCGGAATAAAAACTCGCAAGAAAAGGATGCGCTACATAGGAATCGAACTCGCGACCACAAATAGATGCCCACGATGCGCAAGCCACTGCGGCACACGCGCTACCCTGATAGGATTGCAACACGTCCCTTAAAGAACTATATGAAGCCGTAAAAATAAAACAAGTTCGCTAAATTCCATAAAAATGAAATTTGTGGGCAACTGATCGAACTCTTCTCCTCACGCCAGGGAAGCCAGTCCATAGCCAATGTGGTAATTCCGATACATTTTTTAATTTATGACAAAATTTAAACATGTGAACATTATTTAAAATTTCTTACTTTTTTAAAACAAACGTAATTTTTTTTACAAAAAGTAGTTTTTGCTGTGTGAACATAGTTTTTAAAAAGGTGAACATTTTTCGAATTACGGAACATTTATTCAAATGAGCGAACAAATTTTGAAATTTATGAACAAAATTCGAAAACAGGAACATTTTCAGTAAAAATGAACAAAATTTATAAAAATGAGAACAAAAATTAACATTCAAAACAAATTTTAAACTCCAAACTTTTGAAAACACAAATAACATGACAAAAGTTTAAAAAACGTGAACAAAAATTAACATTCTGAACAAATTTTAAGAACAAAAATAAGATTCCGAACAATTTTCAAAATACGAACAAAAATGAGAAAAAAAATTAACATTCCGAACAATTCTTCAACTCCAAACTTTCGAAAACACGAACAACATGAACAAAATTTGAAAAAAATGAAAACAAAAATTAAGATTCTGAACAAATTTTCAGACCAATAGTAAGATTCCGAACAATTTTTGAAAAATGAACAAAATTGCGAAATATATCATTTTTTGAATTTCTAAACAAATTTTGAAAATGCAAACAATTATTGAGATTCTCATCTTTTTCAAATTTTGTACATTTGAAACGAAATTTGAAAACAGGAAAGAGTTTCATATATTTTTAACAAAAATTTGAAAAATGTAATCATTTTTTAAAATTCTGGACACTTTTTGAAAAAGTAAAATAAACTTGAAAAAAGAAATTTGTGAACAAATTTGGAAAGCCGGAACATTTTTTTCAATTCCCAAAAATTTTTTGAATCTTGAGAACAAATTTTGAAACGGTGAACAATTTTAAAAAATCCTGAACAAATTTGGAAGCACAAACAATTTTTTAAAGCACGAACATTTTTTGAATCTTGAGAACATATTTTGAAACGGAGAGAATTTTTGAAAAATTCCGAACAAATTTGGAAGTCCGAACAATTTTCTAAAGCACGAACAATTTTTGAATCTTGAGAACATATTTTGAAACGGAGAGAAATTTTGAAAAATCCCGAACCAATTTGGAAGCGCGAACATTTTTTGAATATGTGAACAAAAAATTGAAATTCAGTACATTTTCTGAATTTCAGAAGTTTTGTACTTTGTTGTGTAACGAGAACAAATTTTGAGAACATTTTTTGGGAACACGAACAAAATTTAAATTTTTGATATTTTTAAATGAAGAGAAGAAAAGAAAAGGAAATAAAAAGGAAAATCATAAAACATTTTGTAAAACTATGAACATATTCTGAAAAAGAAAAATAAACTTGAAAAAGAAAGTGAAACAAGAAACAAAAAACGAAAAAATGAAAAAGAAACAGAAACGAAAAAAAGAGAAATAAAAAAACGATAGAAAGCCGAAAAGGAACCAGGAAAAAACGATACAGGAAAAAAAACCCGGTTTAGGGAACCTTCTGGAAGGTTCCCAAAACCGGCCCATTTCTGTCGCTCGCTGTGCTGCCCCCGTGCGATCGCTCGACAGTTTGCCGCAGCGAGCGGCGAATAGGATTTTCTGTTCAATATGTTGTAGTAATGTTTTAATCTACAAAACGTTTTCCACTTTATAAAATCCATTAGTAATTTTTTTTCCAAAAATGTTCAGATTTTGCAAAAAAAACATAGAAATTTCATATTTTATTCACCTTTAATATTTTTGTAAACTGTTTGAAACAGAAAAATAAGCGCTACAGTAATAATCCATTAATACATTTATATAAATGTTGGAATATTTAAAATAATTCATTTATAAATTTACTAATGGGCTATTACTGTAGTGCCTATTTTTCCCAATTCTGAACAGTATCTGAAAAAAGTTTAAAGGTGAACAACATTTGAAATTTATAGACATTTGTTTTGCAAAACCCGTACATTTTTGGAAAAACTGGAACGAAATTTGAAAACACGTATATTTTCTGAAATTACGACCAACACTTTTTGAATTGCCTGTATATTTCTAAACACAGGCAGCTTTTGAATTTGTGAAGAAATTTTGAAAATACTAACATTTTACAAAATACAAACAACCACAATGAGAGTGTTGTTTTGTGCAGCGTGGAACAAGAGCCGCAACAATGACCAACGAAGCTGCAAATCAACAACTGCAGCTAGGGAAAAGGAGTTTCAAGAGTATGGAAGAAATTTGTCGCTATCTATCCTTTCCATGGAACGACTCTTTTGTTCAAGTGGGAGGCACTAGGCATCAGACTAGTGATGTTGTGCATCCATCAGACTAGTCATCTACCCTTGCATATGAACAACCAGAGGCGTCCGATGCGTTGTGCCCAGGACCCGCGAGAGAGGATGTTTCGGTCCCTGATTGCCTGTTTGATTGTTTGTAACTGCTCCCGCAATGAACGCACACCACTATCGGGGGTAACTCTGCATGCGTTTCTTCCTCCTCCATTCCAGATTGCTTCCAGAGTAGATGCTCCTGCCTAGTTGATACAAAAATGGCGCACCTGACCCGTGAGATTGAGTACCGTGGGATCCCTATTCTAGACGTCGTCGTCCCTACTGGTGTGTACGTATTAGGTGGTTGGTGGTCTGGTATGAGTTCGGAAGCAGCAGGAGATGCTGCATCTGGGTTCCATTGGCAGATTGGAACCATGGAGGTGAAGAGGTAAATTGATGAGCGTGCCTATTGTTTCATTTTTGCCAGATGATTGTGACGAAAATTAAGTTCTGTATGATGATACTTGTTGGTGGATGGATATTTCTCTAGTATAGGAAGGATTACAGTGTGGTTACGTGGGGTAGTTGATTTCTGGAAGATATTCTGTTAGTATTTTGTTGGAAGCTTTTTGAGTAGGTATCTGATGCACTGCAAATGCATTGTGGAAGCTTAGGAATTTCATGTTCAGTAGGTTCAGCCATGTACTGTGTTTTTTGAAGAACTGGACGGACACAGCAGAAGAATGGCAGCAGATGGTGTTGGTTTGGCAATTTCCAAGAAACTAGGCTTGACCGGAGGACAATGCTGGATTGCTTGGCGAGGCGAAAGTAGCGCCGTTATGGTCTGGGTATGGAGTTACAACGATTCCTTCTAGTACTTGTATTTGTTGCATCGTCAGTATTGTTGTTATGCTTCTTTAGTGTTTTTTGGGTGCGGCCGTACACAGAACTAACTTATTCATGTTATATTCACACAGGTACAAAATTGAGGAACAAGGTTGCGTTTGGAAAAGTTCAAGAAAATGATGGGGGAAACAACAACTTTGATGATAATGATGAATGTTGGTATTGTTGCGTGGATTTCTAAATTTGCTAAGCGTCGGGTCAATCCTGTCAATGATCCATTCTAGGAGACCCTTTAGAGCTGAGAAAGAGCAAACATTAAGAAGATTAACCCATTTTTTTTCACGAACGAGGTCTTTCTGTTTCTTCGGCAGACCTTTGACAATATCATGTAACCGACCAACGGCCTATCGGCTCTTGAGCATATGAAGCCCATCGCCTTTCTTCATTTTTGAATGTCACCTGAGAACATATGGAATGTAATATGTTAACAATTGAAAAGAATGCAAGGGGAATAAAGGGATAGATTAGATGTATGTTGAACATAGTTGTATGGAACCAAGCCTATTAAAACCCATTATGAGATATTGGCGTGGAAGCATGTTTCTATACAACTGTAGCAAAATAGGAACAATGTAGAAGCAAACCGAAATGAAGCTAGTAACAATTCAGAAGTGTGCATTATTCATGTTAGGTGGAGGCATGAAATTTTGAAACATAAACAATTTTTTTTATGTGGATACATAATTTTGAAATAGACCATTATGAGACGAAGGCATGGAAGCATATATCTAGGCGACCATAGCAAAATGAATACAATGTAGAAGGATACATGTCCGAAGCTAGGGAAAATTCAAAAGTGTGCATTATTCGTGTTAGGTGGAAGCAAGAAATTTTGAAACATAAACAAGCAAAGATTTATGTGAATACATATTTTTGATATAGACCATTATGAGACGAAGGCATGTAAGCATATATCTAGGCGACCATAGCAAAATGAATACAATGTAGGACACAGGTTCGAAGCTAGGAAAAATTTAAAAGGTGCATTATTCGTATTAGGTGGAAGCGTGAAATTTTGAAACATAAAAAAAGATTTATGTGGATACATATTTTTGTAATATAGACCATTATGAGACGAATGCATGGAAGCATATATCTAGGCGACCGTAGAAAATAAATACAATGTAGAAGGACAGAGGGACTGTCGGTGGGAAGCGACACCTATGGGATCACAAGAATCCCTACTGCGGTTGCGGGGCGCGGGGGTCGTGAGAAGAGCGGATCAAACAGGTAGCACGCGGTTCGTTTATCCAGGTTCGGGCCGCGAGGTGCGTAAAACCCTACTCCTGCCTTGGTGGATTGTATATCTCTGTTCCTCAGCTAGCTATGGGGCGTGAGGAGCTCCAAAATGCCGAATCCTTCTCCTGGTCGCCTCGGGCCTCCTTTTATAGGAAAGGGGCTGCCACAGTGGAACACAGGAGGTGGAAATGGTACAGTAATGCGGGCTTATCCCTCGCATTACATGACAAGGCGCATTTAATGCGCCCTGCTTAGGTGTCCTTACTTTATCGGGGTCGGGGGAGAGCCCCGTCCCGTCCGTCGCCGCTCCCTCTGGTGTTGACGCGCGCCATGGCCAGCCGTGCTCCTGGTGCCATGTAGGCAGGCACGCAGCTGAGGTGGCACAGTGGTGGGTCTCCACGAAGATTTGCATGTCGCCACGCAGTGCCTCGCCCAACTGGTTGGGTCGGCAGATGCATGCGACGGGCGGTGGCGGTGCGCCTGATGCGGGCCTGTGGGTGGCTCCTCAGGTGTCCTCGGCACGGGCCTTGCCGGGGCCCCGGCAAGGGTCTTGCCGCGGCGCTTGCTAGGGCCCCGGCAAGGGTCTTGCCGCGGTGCTTGCTGTCATCCCCGGCAAGGCTCTTGCCGGGGGCCTTGTGGTCCTCCTTGGCCGGGATCCCGCCAAGGATCATCATCTTCTCAAGTGTGTATCTGACCTTTGAATGTCTTCACAAAGATCTGCATGCCACCACGGGATATCTCCAATCCTTGCCCCATGGGGGTAGTGGACTCAAGGGTAATTCGCTCCAGAGGCTGGTGTGCTGCCCGGCAAGAGTCTTGCGGGCCTGCTAGAACCGCTCCCCGGCAAGGACCTTGCCGGGGGAGTCCGCTTCCCCCCCTTGCTCTTTGTGGCCTTGGTCTTGGCGTCGTTTCGCTCCCCTTCGGCTTCGGCTTTACCTTGGTTCACCTCCCTTGCGTTGCTCAGTGTGGTGGTGCCCGTGGCTCAGACTGCCCGTGCACAGTTATAGGGTACAAAAAGTGTACCCCTCTTTTTGTACACCGGCAGGAGCCCCCGGGCCTGGGCCACACGTAAGCGCAATCGTGTCGTTGGGCTAGGCCCAAAAACGGTGCGCGGGCAGGCGGGGCGGTTTTTACCGCGGTAAGTTTCCTTCGCGCGCTGCGCTCCCCATGCTTCCCGCGCGTGGCGCGGCGTGGGGAAGCGTGTGTGACGTGGGCGGCATGCGCGGGGCTGAGCTCTGCGCGCATGCGTCACGTCGTAATAAAGAGGCAGTGCGCGCCCTCCCCAGAAACGGAGGGAGGCGTGGAGGCGCGGCCTCTTTACTGAATGGGGCCGAGGCAGGGTCTTCAAGGCGTCCACTCCCCACGATCACGGGGTGGGGAGAGGTCACCTCACCCGTCGCTTCGGTCCACGCCCGCCACGCGGCCCCCATGCGCTTGGGGTGGCGAACGGTGGAGGCAGGAAACCGGGCCATGGCGGGTTGGAGTAGCGGGCGGTCCCGTCTCCTGCGCCTTCCGTGTCTTGGACCGGCTGTTGGGCGGTCGAGCCCCACCCCTGCCCTTTATAAAGAGCGGGCGCGCGATGGCGTCCCGCATTCCTTCATCTCCTCCTTGCTTCAGCTTCCGCTCCCCTCCCCCCATTCGCCATGGAGAGAGGGAATTCTGGTCCTTCAACGGTGGCAACGAGGGTCGCCGCTCAACAGCGCATCCTTCCTCCCCCTGCTCCTGCGGCGGCGGAGTCAGCCGCGAGGGGGAGGGGAAGGGGGCGAGGCCGTGGGCGAGGCCGAGGCGCCCGTGGAAGAGGATGACGGGACGGCGCGTCGGTCTCGCCTCCGCCAAAAGCTCCTCCTCCCATGGAGGGCCATGTTGGAGATGACCCTTGCGAGTTCTTCGTCAGGCTGCGCCGGCCGCCTCGCCGTCGCCTTCGTCTCCCGACTCCATTTGCGAGCGAGATGGAGCTGGACCCGCCTGATTCACTGCGGCTGCACATGAGGGGCTGTGGGATCAGCGGTACGCGAGTCCGCGTCGACTTCCCAGCCCCTCACGTGATGTATCTTGGTCGAGGGTGGAAGACGTTCACCATATCCACCACTTTGACGGCGGGCTCACCCTTCATTTCAAAGCGATGGAGGGCGGCCTCCTCTCCGTCAAGGTCTTCGGTGCCGGGACTCGGGCAAGGTGCTGCGTGGAGAGCTCTTCTGATAGCGAAGACTCCTCCTCGAGCGGGAGTGGCGAGGAGGACAGCGGCAGTGACGACGAGGGTAGCGGGCGGCAGGATGACGGGTCCGACTAGGTGTCGGGCGTCGCTCCGCGCGGCACCGGCGTCCCCATCATCCGTGTCGCCGGCTCCTTGAACTTCTCGGGGTCGTCTCCTTGGGCGGCTGGCGTTGGGAGGCTGCGGAAGAGGAAGAAGGCGGGCGGCAAGGCCGTCAAGTCGGAGTACGCGTGCATCAACGCGTTCGACAACAGCGTCGACGTCCCCGCCGCCGTCTTGAACTCTACTTCCGGCGTCGCCATCACCATCCAGCCTTTGGACGGCCACCGAGATGTTCTCTTGGTGTCTTCTGCCACCCGTAGCTTGCCTAGGCGCTCCTTTTGCCTTTTCCGCCTCCTTGACCTACCTCCTGAATGGAATGTTTTTAATGAAAAAGGGATGTTTGCCGGGAGGCCGTGGCTGAGGCCGACAAGGTTGCCGCCGAGGAGGCCGCCAAGAATGCGTGACGAGGCCGCCACTAGTGAGGCCGCCGCCGATGAGGCCGCCAAGGGCGCGGCCGAAGACGCCGCCGCGGGGGCCGCCAAGGCCACGGACGAGGCTTCCGCCGAGGGCGCCAGCGGTGGTCCTGCCGGGGGAGCCGGCAAGGCCCCCGCCGAGGAAGAGGCGATGGACGATCAGCCTCCTTCCTCCTCAACCTCGGGCCCCGGCAGGTATCTGAAGGTGGGTGATGATCTTTTCGTCCACCTCCCGGGGGCGTCAAGCCGGGCGCCTACCAAGGAGAAGCCTTTGATGACGAGGTGCTTGCCGCTACCGGGTTCGAGGTTGTCGACGCGCCGGGGGCTGGCGGCGATGGTTCTCCAGAAGAGCAGCTCTTCCGCGCCATGGGGGCCACTTTCCGGAAGCTCCAAGCGCTCTACCGCGCCCGCCTGGACAAAGTCGAGTCCAGGGCGGCAGCGGTGGACAACGCAGAGGTGGACTTCAAGGCGCGTGTTGCCGAAACGCAGGCTTGGTTCCACCAGTCCCGCGAGGAGCAGAGGGCCTTCCAGGAGAAATTGGCCAGGCGCGATGAGGAGCTCACCATGAAGATGGCCGACATCGAGAAGGCCTAGGAAGAGGCGGCGAACTTGGCTGCCGCGGCCAAAGCCGCTCGGAGCCAGCATCAAGCTGCCTTGGATTCCCGGGAGGAGGGCCTCTCCGCGCGTGAAGCGAAGCTTGCTGCACGCCTCCGGCAAGGACGAGGAGCTCGAGACCCTTGTCGCCATGGCGGAGCCACGAGCTGGAGCAGAGGCACAAAGAGGCACTCGATGCCCAAGCTCTGGCTCACGCCGGCAAGGTGAAGGAGCTGGAAGCGGAGCGGGACGAGCTGAAGGAGCAGGCCTCCAAGCTGTCCGGCGAGAAGGACACGCTCAACCAGGCCTTGGCGGAGGCGCAGGGAGCGGTCATCGGCGGGATCGGGAGCTCTCCGGCCTTGAGAACTCCATCGAGACCTCAAACTGAAGATGGAGGGTCTCGAGAAGATGTCGTCGGAGAGGCGGGGCTCGGGAGGAGACCTTGACCAGAACCTCGAGGAGGAGAAGCATCTGCGGGCGAACGAGGCCGCCTCCCACCAGGAATATGTGGTGGGTGAGAACAAATGGATCAGCCATCTGGAGGTCGTCGCCGGCAGGGTCACCTCGCAATTGGCCACCATGGGGCTGCCAAACGTGAGGTACGCCCCTGAGCGCAGCGGGACCGTCAACGCCAAGCTGACCCAGTTCTTCGAGGGCGTCCTCGGAGCCTTGGCCTATCTTCACTCCAACAGGTCGGCCACGCTGGCCGAAGAGGCCCGGCGACTTTGCCAGAGGGTCGTGACCAAGGTCCTCACCAAGGTGGCGTACTGGAATCCCGACCTCGACTTCGCGGCCGTGTTGAAGAGCTTGCCGGATGGTGTTAACCTCACGGGGCTCAAGGAGCGCATCAAGCCCATCACCGACGGCATCGACGAAATCAAGAGGGTGGAAGGCCAGCGCCGGGATTAGGCATCCCATTCTTCTTCGCCGTTGCGGGTTCTTGACCAAGACGAATTTTATCTTTAGTTAGAATCGCAGCCATGGCGTGATGTGATATAACTTTGAAGTACTCTCAATTTCATGCATGTTATTTCCCCGTTTGATTCCTCTTTGTATGTGTACCCTCGCCCGATCGGGAAGGCTTGCCGTGCCGAAAGCCCCAAGCGGCGTTCGGGACGGATCCCCATGGCCTGCCGAATGCAGCGTCGCGACCGGACGAGCCACCTCCCGTTCAACGCCGCCGAATCGCCGAGCTTGACTCGAGTCGGAATCGAGGGCGTTGCCGATCACGGGAGGCTACTCTGCCATTCTCGACGCAGCCGCTTGAACTGTTGAGCGGACTCGAAACAGGGCAAGGGCGTTGCCAATCATGGGAGAGCCCCCTGGCGTAGCGGTTTTTCATACAAAGGCGTGACATCTGGGGGGGGGGGGATAACCTTAAATAAGAAAGGAAGCACAAACAAGGGTTCAGTGCAACTTAGCTTCTGCTTGCGATCGCTCGAGCGTCGATCTTCTGGCCTCCTTTCTTCTTCGAAGGTCACAAAGATGAAGGAGGGCCGGGCCAACTGCCAGAGCCGATTCTCACAACTGCGCCCCTACCTGGCGCGCCAAAGATGTCGGTGGGAAACGACACCTATGGAATCACAAGAATCCCTACTGCGGTTGCGGGGCGCGGGGGTCGTGAGAAGAGCAGATCAAACAGGTAGCACGCGGTTCGTTTATCTAGGTTCGCCGCGAGGTGCGTGAAACCCTACTCCTGCCTTGGTGGATTGTATATCTCTGTTCCTCGGCTAGCTATGGGGCGTGAGGAGCTCCAAAAGCCGAATCCTTCTCACAGTCGCCTCGGGCCTCCTTTTATAGGAAAGGGGCTGCCACAGTGGAACACAGGAGGTGGAAAGAATGCGATGTCTGGGCTTATCCCTCGCATTACATGACAAGGCGCATTTAATGCGCCCTGCTTAGGTGTCCTTACTTTATCGGGGTCGGGAGAGCCCCGTCCCGTCCGTCGCCGCTCCCTCTGGTGTTGACGCGCGCCATGGCCAGCGGTGCTCGTGGTGCCATGTAGGCAGGCACGCAGCTGAGGTGGCGCAGTGGTGGGTCTCCACGAAGATTTGCATGTCGCCACGCAGTGCCTCGCCCAACTGGTTGGGTCGGCAATGATGCATCTGGCGGTGGGGAGTGCGGTGCGGGCCGGGTGGTGGCCCCTCTGGTGGCCCGGGCATGGGCCTTGCGGGGGCCCCGGCACGGGTCTTGCCGCGGCGCTTGCTGCCATCCCCGGCAAGGGTCTTGCCGTGGCGCTTGCTGTCATCCCCGGCAAGGCTCTTGCCGGGGGCCTTGTGGTCCTCCTTGGCTGGGATCCCGCCAAGGATCATTATCTTCTCAAGTGTGTATCTGATCTTGAATGTCTTCACAAAGATCTGCATGCCACCACGGGGATATCTCCCGAATCCTTGCCCCATGGGGGTAGTGGACTCAAGGGTAATTCGCTCCGTAGGCGCGGGGTGTGCTGCCCCGGCAAGAGTCTTGCCGGACCTGCTAGAGCCGCTCCCCGGCAAGGACCTTGCCGGGGGAGTCCGCTTCGCCCCCTTGCTCTTTGTGGCCTTGGTCTTGGTGTCGTTTCGCTCCCCTTCGGCTTCGGCTTTACCTTGGTTCACCTCCCTTGCGTTGCTCAGTGTGGTGGTGCCCGTGGCTCAGACTGCCTGTGCACAGTTATAGGGGTACAAAAAGTGTACCCCTCTTTTTGTACACCGACAGGGACGAAGCTAGGAAAAATTCAAAAGTGTGCCTTATTCCTGTTATGTGGAAGCATGAAATTTGGAAACATAAACAAAAAAAATATTCCTATGGATACATATTTTTGGAATATAGACCATTATGAGATGAAGGCATGGAAGCATATATCTAGGCGATCGTAACAAAATGAATACAATGTAGAAGGACACGTGTACGAAGCTAGGAAAAATTCAAAAGTGTGCATTATTCCTGATATGTAGAAGCATGAAATTTGGAGACATAAACAAAAAAAGATTCCTGTTGATACATATTTTTGGAATATAGACCTTTATGAGACAAAGGCATGGAAGCATATATCTAGGCAACCGTAGCAAAATGAATACAATGTAGAAGCAGATAGGTATGAAGCTACGAAAAAGAAAACAAAAGAGTGCTTCATAAGTATTAGGTGGAAGGATGCAATTTTGAAACATAAACAAAAGAAATATTTCTGTGGATACATATTTGTGGAATAGACAATTATGAGACAAAGGCATGGAACCATACATCTATACGACCGTAGCAAAATGAGTCCAATGTAGAAGCACAAAAGTATGAAGCTAGGAAATGATGCAAAGGGTGCATTTCTAGTGTTAGGAGGAAGCATCAAATTTTGAAATCTGATGATACATAACATAAAAGAAAAATCACGCCAACTGATGATACATTTTTTTTGGAATCCGTTTGAAGCAATGACAGAAAAATTTCTCTGCATTTGTCATATTCATTAGAATACTGAATATTGAAACTACGTAATAGACACGATTGATGCGTACATAGCCATGTGTGATCGAAATATGTAAAAATTCATCAATAGATACATGACCTAACGTATGAACTTCATGAATACTAGTCAGACGACGAATCATCAAAATCAAGGGCGATAGAGGAAAAATAATACCTTCGATTTCGATATGTCAGCTTTGACAGGGATGGGGTTGGGGGGTTGCAACCCACTGCCGTTTCTCCGGCAAGTCGCTGCTACACCGGCAGGAAATTTGTAACCTGTCGACCCATGAATCGCGGTTAAGGATTGGGGGCCCGACCCCCTAATTTCAGGATGGCGCACGTCACATCTCGCCCCGGGCTGGGGGGCACATCGGTGGAGTGGACGAAGGGCTCGCCGGGCGGCTTGACGACAAGGATAGAAGGAGGAGCGGTTGGTTGGACCTGGCCGGTGAGCTTGTTGTGCTCTTTGGGACGAAGCTCGAGAAAGAGGACCGGAGCAGGGGCGGAGCCAGGGGAGATCTGGCGAGGCAAAGCAAGCTGTGGTGCGCTTGAGGTGGAGGAAGAGCTCCAAACGGTGCAGCCGTTTGGAATCTGGGAATTAGGAGCTGATTACGCGCGGACGTTGCAGGGGTGAGCTCCCTACTGATTGTTTTTATTTATTAACGTATTATAATTAAAACAGAAGGACAACTTTGGAGTGTTCGATTTCAATTACATCGACGACGCAGCATTGGTCTGACGTTGGAGTCTTTAGCAGACTACAGATACAAAGTGTTTCCCTTTTGTTGAATCCATGTCTCTATGTAAGACATAACAGGCCTTGTACCTGTACAGGCACTAATCCTATGTTATAATGCTTCAGCTTAATTCCCATGTACCACCATTGAAGGCTTAATGCTAAGTCTCCATTTGCACATAACTGAAGCTCTTAAATGTGACCTTGCACCATTTGGTAACGGGTCATCTCATAGTAGAAAGCCATAAATGGAGAAATAGCCATACATATAAGGGAACCAAACAAGCAACGAATATCATCACTTTGAAAAGTTACCAAGTTTTGCAATAAACACTGTCAGATTGTTTTTTCCGTAATATCGTAATTACATTTTTTGAGGATGATTACATTATTTATAATATGGTATATATTATTATACACAAATGTTGGGATGGCCGAGTGGTCTAAGGCGGCACATTTAGGATGTGTTCCTAAAAGGGCGTGGGTTCGAATCCTACTCTCAACAAATAAATAATTTTTTTCATTCTACAAAACGTTTTCCCCTTATACACTATATAATATATAAATTTGTTAATGGATTATTCGTTGCACGTAGCGCCGAGCTACTAATAACGAGCGTGACGCACCGAGCCTTTCGTGTTGGGCTGGCCCATGTAGCAACTCGCAGCTACTGTAGCAGTTCAAATATGCTGTAATACCCCTCCAAAAAATATGCTGTAATGTTTTCACCTTTTATGAAAGCAGTTTAAAAAAATGTTCGAAGTGTAAAAAGAAACCAATACAGTAATACTAATAAATTAATAATCACTCTCGGATTTATTTTCACAGTAATAGTTATTATAGTATTTTTTAAATGATAAATGATTTTATCCAGAATTGTTGGGATGGACGAGTGGTCTATGGCGGCACATTAAGGGTGTGTTCCGAAAGGTCGTGGGTTCGAATCCCACTCTCAACAATTAAATAATTTTTTTCTTTCTACAAAACGTTTTCCCCTTATACACTATATAATATATAAATTTGTTAATGGATTATTCGTTGCACGTAACGCCGGAGCTACTAATAACGAGCGTGACGCACCGAGCCTTTCGTGTTGGGCTGGCCCATGTAGCAACTCGCAGCTACTGTAGCAGTTCAAATATGCTGTAATACCCCTCAAAAAAAAATATGCTGTAATGTTTTCACCTTTTATGAAAGCAGTTTAAAAAATGTTCGAAGTGTAAAAAGAAACCAATACAGTAATACTAATAAATTAATAATCACTCTCGGATTTGTTTTCACAGTAATAGTTATTATAGTATTTTTTAAATGATAAATGATTTTATCCAGAATTGTTGGGATGGCCGAATGGTCTATGGCGGCACATTAAGGGTGTGTTCCGAAAGGTCGTGGGTTCGAATCCCACTCTCAACAATTAAATAATTTTTTTCTTTCTACAAAACGTTTTCCCCTTATACACTATATAATATATAAATTTGTTAATGGATTATTCGTTGCACGTAGCGCCGGGAGCTACTAATAACGAGCGTGACGCACCGAGCCTTTCGTGTTGGGCTGGCCCATGTAGCAACTCGCAGCTACTGTAGCAGTTCAAATATGCTGTAATACCCCTCAAAAAAAAATATGCTGTAATGTTTTCACCTTTTATGAAAGCAGTTTAAAAAAAATGTTCGAAGTGTAAAAAAGAAACCAATACAGTAATACTAATAAATTAATAATCACTCTCGGATTTGTTTTCACAGTAATAGTTATTATAGTATTTTTTAAATGATAAATGATTTTATCCAGAATTGTTGGGATGGCCGAGTGGTCTATGGCGGCACATTAAGGGTGTGTTCCGAAAGGTCGTGGGTTCGAATCCCACTCTCAACAATTAAATAATTTTTTTCATTCTACAAAACGTTTTCCCCTTATACACTATATAATATATAAATTTGTTAATGGATTATTCGTTGCACGTAGCGCCGGGAGCTACTAATAACGAGCGTGACGCACCGAGCCTTTCGTGTTGGGCCGGCCCATGTAGCAACTCGCAGCTACTGTAGCAGTTCAAATATGCTGTAATGTTTTCACCTTTTATGAAAGCAGTTTTAAAAATGTTCGAAGTGTAAAAAAAAACCAATACAGTAATACTAATAAATTAATAATCACTCTCGGATTTGTTTTCACAGTAATAGTTATTATAGTATTTTTTAAATGATAAATGATTTTATCCAGAATTGTTGGGATGGCCGAGTGGTCTAAGGCGGCACATTAAGGGTGTGTTCCGAAAGGTCGTGGGTCCGAATCCCACTCTCAACAAATAAATTTCTTTTTTTCTCTACAAAACGTTTTCCCCTTTATTAGTATAACTTTTTTTAGTTTTTTCTTACTAACCAGCGCCGGGAGGTACTATTCCGAGCGTGACGCACACAACGTTTCGTCTTGGGTCGGCCCATGTAGTAGCGGGTTTATGTAGCAACTCGCGGAACTGTAGCAGTTCAATATGTTGTAATGATTTCACCTTTTATAAAATCATTTTTCTAAAATGTTCGAAATTGAAAAAAATAACCGCTACATTAATAATATATTAATAATCACTGTCGTGTTTTTCCCCAGAATAATCATGATTAAATTATTTATTAAATAATATATATTGTTATCCACAACTGTTGGGATTGCCGAGTGGTCTAAGGCGGCACATTAAGGGTGTGTTCCGAAAGGTCGTGGGTTCGAATCCCACTCTCAACAAATAAATATATTTCTTTTCTCTACAAAACGTTTTCCCTTAAATTTATTATCATATATATATATATATATATATATATATATATATATATATATATATATATATATAGTTTTTTAGTAACCAGCACCAGGATCTACCATTCCCAACAGGACGTTTCGTCTTCGGACGGCCCATGTAGCAGCAGGTTATGTAGCAACTTGAGGCTACTGTAGCAGCCCAATATGTTGTAATGTTTTCCCTACAAAACATTTTCCCCTTTATTTACTAGCATATATATATTTTTAGTTTTTTAGTAACCGGCACCAGGATCTACCATTCCCAACAGGACATTTCGTCTTCGGCGGCCCATGTAGCAGCAGGTTATGTAGCAACTTGAGGCTACTGTAGCAGCCCAATATGTTGTAATGTTTTCACCTTTTATAAAATCATTTTTCTAAAATGTTCGAAATTGAAAAAAATAATCGGTACATTAACAATATATTAATAATCAATGTCGTGTTTTTCCCCGGAATAATCATGATTGAAAGGATCGATATAGTTGACTAGAGGGGGGGGGGGTGGATAGGCAACTAACAATTTTTAGCTTTTCTTGACCAATTTAAACTTTGCATCAAAGTAAGCTGTCTAGATATGCAACTAGGTAGACAACCTATATGATGCAAACAACACAAGCACACGAGCAAGCAATGAAAGAGACACAAATAAGCTTGCACAAGTAAAGGGATAAGATAACCAAGAGTGGAGCCGATGGAGACGAGGATGTGTTACCGAAGTTCCTTCCTTTTGAGGGAAATCGTCTCATAGAGCGGTGTGGAGGCACAATGCTCCCCAAGAAGCCACTAGGGCCATCAGTATTCTCCTCACGCCCTCACACAATGCGAGATGCCGTGATTCCACTGTTGGTGCCCTTGGAGGCGGCAACCGAACCTTTACAAACAAGGTTGGGGCAATCTCCACAACTTAATTGGAGGCTCCCAACGACACCACGAAGCTTCTCCACAATGGAATATGGCTCATGGTGACCTCAACCGTCTAGGGTGCTCAAACACCCAAGAGTAATAAGATCCGCAAGGGATAAGTGGGGGAAATCAAATGTCTCTTGGTGGAAGTGTAGATCGGGCCCTTGTCACCCAATCCCGAGCAAATCAACAAGTTTGATTGGCTAGGGAGAGAGATCGGGCCAAAATGGAGCTTGGAGCAACAATGGAGCTTAGAGATGGAAGAGGTAGTCAACTAGAGGTAGGAGACGCCCCTTTTATACTCGTGGAAGAGATCCAACCGTTATCCTCAAGTTCAGCCTGCGACACGCGGTACTACCGCACCAGAGCGCCAGTACTACCGCAAAGGCCACAGCAGTACTACCGTGGATGACCACGGTACTTCCACGGCAAGAAGCAGAGGCGGGACTAGCTCGATTGAAGCAGATTACCGCTCATGGCGGTACTACCGCTCCCCCTTGTGGTACTACCGCAAGGCAGGTAAGCCACAGCCAACGAAGAGTGCAGATGAAATAAAATACATCCGTGCCTACTTCCGCTGAAAAACGAATAGTGCAAAAACCCGACGCGGTACTACCACGCACGAGGTGCGGTACTACCGTTGAGGCGCGGATGTAAAAAATTACATCCGCTCCTACTACCGCGGTGCAACGGTACTAGGTATGAGGGCCACGGTACTACGGCTCCAGGGGAGCGGTACTACCGTGGCCTCCCGCGGTACTACCGCGCATGACGAGCAGTACTACCGTGAGGGCGCAGATGTAAAAAATTATATCCACCTCTACTACCGTACCGGAGTAGCACTAGGCCTGGGGGTTACGGTACTAAGGCTCCAGAAGAGCGGTACTACCGTGACGCCCAGCGGTACTACCGCAGGTGCTTGCGGTACTACCGCTCCATAGAGCAGTACTACCGCAAGTTCAGCAATAGCCGTCTAATTATGCACAACTAGGATAACGGGAAGATGCTCCAAAGTGCAAGGAAAGGTAGGACAAGTGTACATGTTGATTCCACCCAAACCTTTCCGACGCGGACCCCCTCTTAATAGTACGGCTCTCCTACGACTCAAATCCACCAAAGAGAAACGTAGAACAACGCCGTCTTCAATGGTCTCCGAGGGGCACCGAATCGTCTCGTGCCTAGTGATGAAGCATCTGAGAAACTCAAGGCACACGATTAGTCCATAAAAGCATTGTCATCAATCACCAAAACACTTAAGGGATAAAATGCCCTTACAATCTCCCCCTTTTTGGTGGATTGATGACAATACGGGATTTGCACATAGATAAGATAATTTTGAGCAAAGGCAAACCCCTCCTCTCTAAAATATAGACGGGCTCCCCCTAGATGTGTGCACTCTAGATAGATGCTTTGGACTGCATAGCACACAAACTAGGATCAACACTCCCCCTATATTTTAGAGACAAAGACATGATAAATAACATCTAAGCAGAGCAAAGCACAAAGGTAGCACAATATATCACAAGCTCGCTAAGATAGATAGAGTGCATAAGTCTTACACCATAAAGTAAAGCAACCGAGGTTCAAACGAGAAAGCAGCAAATAGTTCAAACGAGAAAGCAGCAAACACACCGACACACGAAAGACGACACACACGACTCGCAAATCCCTACACTCTCTCCCCCTTTGGCATCGAGACGCCAAAAAGGCAGAGAGGACACCTACACACAAGAGGTGGCTCAAGCAGGGAACTCGTCCCAACCCTCTCCATCGGACTCCTCGGCAGCAGGGATGGTCTCCTCGACGTCCTCCTCAGAATCAGTCCACCTAAAGCCTTGCTTCTCCATCCACTCGGCCTGCAGGTGATGCACTCCTCGAGACCCATGAGACACATCCTCACCATAGAGCTGCAAGATCTTCCCGTCCCCTGCGACGACTCTCCTTGGACGCCACGTGAGTCCTCAGATCGCCTTTGGCTTGCATGCAGAAAAGAGTCTTCATCTTGTCCTTCAGCTTCTTGGCCCACGATGGGAAGGCCTATCAGCACGGCCCTCAGCAACATCCTCGGCGCCAGCATCCTCCTCATCAACAACAGCCCTAGCAGCAGACGCCTCGGCACGGGTAGTGGTGTTGGCCCATTTGGGTTTGACACGCAAACAGATGGGATCATGGCGAATCCAGTCTGGAGCAAGGAACTCCTCACCAGGGAACAACTTCTCCCAAGTCTTCGAGATCAGCAGAAACAGATAGGGCCATAGATAGGCACCTTGCGGTTGAACACTGCAAACCGAAGCTCACACCACATTGATGTGTGAGACATCAAGTGGCTGAGTCTGAGACAAACGAGCCTCCTCGCAAATGAGCATCATATCCACCATATAGGCATGAACCTTGTCCTTGTCACCAATGCGAGGGAACAAGGAGTTGCGGAAGATGCAATACATGATATCCAGAAAAGAGTTGAGCACCAACCCTGTCTTGCCATTGGCGAGCGCCTTCTCAACATAGTATGGTGCAAGCTTGTCCTTGTTGGCAGACTCAGCATTAGCATGGGGGCGAACACCCACTGGAGTGTCGAGCCCATCATCAGGAACCTGGAGCAAATCCATGAACTCCTTCCAGGTAGCAGTCAGCTTATGGCCATTGGACATCCAGGTCATCCTCCGCTCTTCATCAGAGTGAAAGTATACTGAGGCAAAGAACTGACAGATAAGCTCAGGGTCATAGTCAAGGTGAAAGGATATCACATGCTCAATACCAAACTGCTCCACCAAGTCCAGAGCCTCTCCAAAGTAATCACGGAACTTGTCCTTCCTCATGTGATGCATGTCAATCCATTTCACATCCACGTAGGTATTCTGCTTGTTTTTTATGACATCCAGTTAGATGTTGGTCTGTTGCTTGTTCCAGAACAGCTCACAACCTCTGACAGAGGAACGAGGGTGCACATACGGGTGAAGCTGCCTGAGACGGACGTACTCAGATTGGGGCATCTTGTCCATGCCCTTAGCGGGCTCCTTGTACTTGCTAGCTATTGTCTTGACATGGCGCTAGGAGGCAGAGGAGCCCTCTGGTGCTTCACCTGGGTTGCGCAGACGCTTGGAGCCAGTGTCATGACTGGGATTGGACCGGCGAGAGCCACCACCTGAGACACACACGCAAAACACCAACGAACGCGAAGAAGATCAATGCAAAGGCCACGGCAAAGCACAAGAAACACATAGAAAGTATACGAGAAAGTTGCCATGCGATAAATGAGAGCCACGGTAGTACTGCCAGTGCCTGCGGTACTAAAATATTAGTACCGCTCCAAAACGCGGTAGTACCGTGCGAGGTCACGGTAGTACCGTGGTTGGAGCGGAAGTAAAATTTTAGTGTCGCAGTGAGCGCTGTAGTACCGCGTCCGACGGGCGGTAGTACCGTACTAGCGGTAGTACCGCGCCTGACGGGAGATCCAAACGGCAGTTCGAATCTGAAAAGACCCGCGAAACAACGGCGGTGCTACGGTGATCAAATCTATCGCAAGACAAAAATACAAGTATAATCCCTAGGCAAAGCTACTCTCCTTCATCCTACTCTTGCAAAGAAAAGGCCTAAGAATCTCTAGAACACACAAGTTTCCCCAAACAACCTAGAGGCAAAGAACTCAACAAAACCTGGGTCCATAGCAAGAGCACGTGGTGGGGAATGATCCCACCGGACGGAATCACGGGAGGGCAGCCGGAGGAGGAGATCCGGCGACGAACGCCGGCTCCGATCTTGAGCGTGGGAGAGAGAGAGAGAGACGACGTGGGGGGAACTGCGAATGGGTATGGGGGAGTTAGAACTCCCCCTACCCGTCCTTATCCCCACGCGCCCAAGCCGGCGCGGTAGTACCGCATGTCATCATGGTAGTACCGCTCGGGCGGAAGTACCGCACCGAAGCGGTAGTACCGCTCACCCAGCGGCGATAAAAATTACTGCCGCGTGGGGGCAGTAGTACCGTGCTCCCACACGCGGTAGTACCGTGGTTGGCTGCGGTAGTACCGTAGCTAGCCGCGGTAGTACCGTGAGCTCAAGACACAGCCGGTTTCAACACAAGAAGGACTTTGCACGGAAACTTTTCGCACAGAGGAAACCACAAGAACACGCACAAACCAGAGGCAGAAGGACAACAAGAAAAACACCAAGTGACAAACCTCTCAAAAGGAGAGGGCGGTGGCCGAAGCCACCTATGTTTGAGTTAGATGGTATGGCACCGCGAAGTATTATCCTTGGGCCCATGACCAAAACTCGTCTTTGAAGCACAAGTACCATCAAAAATGGCTAATTTTAAAGAGTTTATTTTTTTATGCATGTTGGGGGGAGGTAGAGTTCATTGAGAGAACAACACTCCCCCTATGTCCATGCCTACACCTAAACTAGACAACAAGTTGAGTGTGGTGGGGGTGCAAGGGTTCAAGTCACATTGCTCAAATCAATGATATTTAGCTCATGCCTTAACTCGTGAAATCTTGCTTCATCCAAGGGCTTCGTGAAAATATCTGCAAGGTTATCATGAGTGTTGACATACTTGAGCTCGATCTCCCCTCGCCTAATGTGATCCCGGATGAAGTGATACCGAATCTCAATGTGCTTCGTCTTGAAGTGTTGCACCGGGTTGAGAGAAATCTTGATGGCACTTTTGTTATCACACCAAAGAGGCACTTTGTCACAAATGACACCGTACTCCTTTAAAGTTTGCCTCATCCATAGGAGTTGAGCACAACAACTACCGGCTGCCACATATTCCGCTTCGGTGGACGAGAGAGACACACAACTTTGCCTCTTGGAAGACCAACTCACCAAAGAGCAACCAAGAAATTGGCACACTCCGGAGGTGGACTTCCTATCCACTTTGTCTCCCGCCCAATCGGAATCCGTAAATCCTTCAAGCTTGAAGTTTGCCCCTCTTGGGTACCACAAGCCAAAGTTTGGGGTATGAGCCAAATATCGAAGATTCGCTTGACCGCCACATAGTGACTTTCCTTGGTGCGGCTTGAAACCGTGCACACATTCCCACACTCAACATGATATCCGGTCTAGATGCACAAAGGTAAAGCAAGGAGCCAATCATGGAGCGATATACCTTTGATCCACCGCTTTACCATTGGGATCAATGTCAAGTTGGCACTTGGTAGGCATTGGTGTAGTAGCCGGCTTGACATCACTAAGCTTGAATCTTTTGAGCATGTCTTGAGTGTATTTGGCTTGGTTGATGAAGGTTCCTTCTCTTCTTTGTTTGATATCAAAACCAAGGAAGAACTTCAACTCTCCCATAGAAGACATCTTGAACTTGGAGTTCATGAGAGCGGCAAATTCCTCATTGAAAGCTTTGTTAGGGGAACCAAAGATAATATCATCAACATATAGTTGGCATAAAAACAACTCCCCATTGACCTTCTTAGTAAAAAGAGTGGGATCGATTTGCCCCACTTCAAATCCACGATCTTGTAACAACTTCGGTAAGGTGGTCATACCACGCCGTGGGGCTTGTTTAAGGCCACGAGTGCATTATCGAGTTGATACACATGATCCGGGAAGTAGGGGTCCTCGAACCCGGGGTTGCTTGACATAGACCAACTCATTAATAGGACCATTAAGAAAAGCACTTTTCACATCCATTTGTTGCAACTTAAAGTTGTGATGGGAAGCATAAGCAATCAACAAACGAATGGATTCAAGGCGAGCAACGGGAGAAAAGGTTTCACCGTAGTCGATACCCTCGACTTGGGAGTAGCCTTGTGCTACCAATCTTGCCTTGTTGCGAATGATGTTCCCATGAGCATCTTACTTGTTCTTGAAGATCCACTTGGTTCCAATGACGTTGTGGTTCCCCGATGGCCTTGGCACCAATCTCCACACCTTGTTGTACTCGAAGTTGTTGAGTTCTTCATGCATGGCATTGAGCCAATCCGAGTCTTCGAGCGCCTCATAGACCTTTTGGGGTTCAACACAAGAGACAAACGCGTGATGTTCACAATAGTTTGCCAATTGTCTACGAGTTCTTACCCCCTTTCTTAGGCTTCCAACCACATTCTCCATGAGATGGCCTTTGGTGGTTAGTTTGGAAGCAATCTTGGCGGCACGACGCTCTAATTCCTCCTTGGAGGTGAGATGAGGAGGGGTCACTTGATCATCTTGAGCGCCGTCTTGAGCATTTTCTTGATCTTGAGCATGCTCGGGGGAGAGAACTTGACCTTGGGCATCATTTGGTGTGTCACCATCGTCTTGAGCATGATCTTTCCCTTGGTCTTGTTCATGAGGTTGAGGGCCTTCACTTTGTTCTTCGGAAGCGTGTGGGCCTTGGGTTGGTGATGGCTCCACTTGAGTGGAGCATTGTCCTTCTCCTTCGGCCACAAGGGGTTCCTCAACGGGTAGGATAAAACCAACACCCATTCTTCTTATGGCTTGAGGAGGAATTTCATCACCTACATCACAAGTGCCACTTTGCTCCACTTGGGAGCCGTTATTCTCATCAAACTCCACGTTACACGTCTCCTCAATAAGTCCCGTGGATTTATTGAGGACACGGTAAGCATGAGAGTTTGTAGCATAACCAACAAATATGCCCTCATGAGCTCTAGCTTCAAATTTAGACAAACGAACACCTTTCTTGAGAATGAAACACTTACACGAACACCCGGAAGTACTTGAGATTGGGCTTGTTACCGTGAGTATCTCATAAGGAGTCTTGTTCAAGCCTTTGCGGAGATAGAGTCGATTGGATGCAATAAATGCGGTGTTTATTGCTTCGGCCCAAAATTTTTATTGTGACTTTAAATCCGCCAACATGGTCCATTCCGCATCCATCAACCTCCGGTTCTTACTCTTCGCAACACCATTTTGTTGAGGGGTATATGGTGCAGAATATTGATGCTTGATCCCTCATCACTAAGAAACTCATCCAAGGTGTAGTTCTTGAACTTCGGTGCCGTTGTCACGTCTTATAGTCAAGATCTTTGCATTATGTTGACGTTGAGCTTCATTTGCAAAGTCGATGACGGTTTGTTGAGTCTCACTCTTCCTCTTGAAGAAGTATACCCAAGTGTATCTTGAATAGTCATCCACAATTACCAAGCAATACTTTCTACCTCCAAGACTATCAAATGATGGTGGCCCAAAGAGATCCATGTGAAGGAGCTCCAAGGGTCTCTTTGAGTAGATGATGGTCGGAGGGTGAGCCTTCTCATGAAGCTTTCCTTCAATACAAGCACCGCAAGCACGGTCTTTGGCAAAACTAACATTTGTTAGTCCACGGACATGGTCCCCCTTGAGAAGACTTTGCAAAGATCTCATATTGACATGGGCTAAACGGCGATGCCAAAGCCATCCCACGTCAACTTTAGCCATTAGGCATGTCGCGGTTTTAGTGGGTTGCTCCGAAAAGTTGACCACATATAGACCGTTCTCGACATGCCCAACAAAGGTTACTTTGAGAGTCTTGCTCCACAAGAGGGCCACGGAATCAATATCAAATAAAGTGGCAAAGCCCATGATTGCGAGTTGGCGAACGAAAAGTAAATTGAATGCAAGGGACTCAACAAGCATGACCTTCTCGATCGTGAGATCATGAGAAATGACAACCTTGCCGAGTCCCAATACCTTAGAAGACGAGGCATCACCCCACTCGACATTGGTGGGCATAGAAGGAATCTTGTGCACGTCCACCACCAAGTCCTTGCTTCCGGTCATATGATTTGTAGCTCCACTATCGAGCAGCCATGATCCCCACCTAAGCAAACTCCTACACAAGATCAATGCTTGGTTTTAGGTACCCATTTTGTAATGTGTCCTTTGATGTTAGTAATAAGGGTCTTAGGAACCCAAATAGACCATTCAATGTATTCATGAGGAGAACCAACAAATTTGGCATAGACATGCCCATCACTAGCGCGGCATAACACATACGAAGGATGAAAGTCCTGGCTATGTTCGGAGGGGTGGCGTTTCCCTTCTTGGCATTGCCACCCTTTGCATGGTTCTTCTTCTTCTTGGAAGCACCCTCTCCCTCCCTCACAAAAGTTTGCTTGAGAGGAGGAGGTTGCTTGGTCTTGTCATTCTTCTTCTTGTTCTTGGGCTTGGGTGCGAACCCAATCCCCTCCTTGGCCACAACTTCCTTTTGATTACTCAAAAGGTCGTTGAGGTTCTTCTCACCTTGTATGCATGTGACAAGGCCTTTCTCAAGTTGCTCCTTCAACATAGCATTCTCCTCAACAAGATGCACATGCTCACAATAAGGGTTAGTAGCATTTGCATTATCAATCAATACCATATGAGGAAAGGTGGCTTTCTCCTTGGTTAGCTTCACTTGGAGTTGATCATGTGACTCTTTGAGACTAGCATGAGCACCCTTCAAGACTTTGTGAGCCTTGTCGAGAATGTCAAACTCCTCATTGAGTCTAGCAAGATCAACTCCAAACTTTGCCTTCTCGGAGCTTAGCACACGAGACACAACAAGAGCATGATCAAGATCTTTCTTTAATTTAGCATGATCATCGTTGTATGACTCCTCAAGAGCCAAACGAAGACCACGCTCTTCCTCAAGAGCATTGGAAAGATCCGAAATCTCATCGACATAGTCACGACTATGCCCTTCCATCTTAGAGATGGTTTCTTCATGAGCCTCGATCATGTCATTGGCTTCACCAAGTTGTTCCAAGAGAGCAACGAAGTGCTTCTTGGATTTGCCCTTGAGTTTACCCATAAAGGTCTCAAACTCATTCTCCTCCACATTAATCCCCTCATGTTCATCAATGCTATCCGTCAAAGAAGAATGATTGATGATGGTAGTTTTGATGTTGGGGGTTACCTTGTTGGTGGCTTTAGCCATGAGGCACTTGGCGGTGATGCTTTCATTGGGTGAGTCGAAGAGAGACACCCGAGGAGTCGTCGCAATGGCAACGGAGGCCATGGCAACCGACTCACCATCATCATCATCCTCATTGTACTCTTCTTGAACCACCAAAGCTTTGTGAGGAGCCTTCTTGGTGAAGTTGCTCTTGTTGGAGAAAGACTTGGCCTTGTCCTTACGGATGAGCTTTCCACCATTGTCTTCCCTCTTCTCATATGGGCACTCCGCAACAAAGTGACTCACATTGCCACAATTGAAGCAAGTCCTCACTCGTTGCTTGCCCTTTGCGCCACTTGAGTTGCTCTTGTTGAAGTTGAGCCTTGAGTTCTTCTTGCTCCAAAATTGCCTTGAAGCAAGGGCCATGTGTTCATGATAGTCATACTTCGTATCTTCGAGGTTGCTCTCCTCTTCTTCCTCCTCTCCTTCTTCTTCGACACAAACCTTGGCCTTCAAAGCGAGGTTGGGCTTCTTTGCTCTTTGGGAGGCGAAGCACCGCATTGTCGGCGGTCTTGTCCAATATGCTCATAGCCACAAACTCATCCAACACATCACTTGAGGACAGGTGTGGAAGTCCGGCCTTTGATGGATGACGGAGGACATGGCTTTGTGGTAGGGCATCATTGCCTTGAGGAATTTGCGCTTGATCCAGTTGTCATCCGTGTCCTTACTTCCATGATCCGGAGGAGAGACCGCGAGCTTGGTAACTCTCCGATAGAGCTCACGAGGTTCTTCATCTTCTTTCATTGCAAACTCATCGGCTTCATCTTGCACCACTTCATAGTTGGAACGTTGAATGCTTGCGCTTCCTCGATAGAGGGAAACCACCTTGTGCCAAGCATCTTTGGCTAGGGAGTAGGGCGGAGATGAGGGAGGTCTTCGGAAGGATTGCTTCTTGGATGATGAAGAGAGCATTCTCATTGAATTGATGGTCCACGACTTCTCTAGGAGAGAAGTTGCTCGGGTCATCTTGGATAGAAACCTTCTTCAATGATTCTCCAAAGGTTAGTGTTCACATGATTTAAATGACGCTTAAAACGATAAACCCAAGAATCAAAATCCTCCTTTTTATCATTCTTAGGAGGTGGACCGGCATGATTCAAATGAGTAGAAGGAATCGGTCCACCATAAACGGGAGGAGGTTGCACATGGGCGAAGATGCCGGTGCCATTCTTACCACTAGATGATGGGGCTTTCTCACTAGTAGCTTCCCCCTTATCGGAGTTAGCATCCGTCCCCGTGTTGGTGGGATCACCCACTTTCACGGGTGCGGTGGAAAGTTTAAGCCCTTCTAGGAATTCCTTAAACATGTCCTTGACCTCGGTCGTCATGGAGGTTTTCAATGTGTCCAACGCATACATTGAATTCCTCACGTGAGATCGAAGTTACCCCCATCTCCGTAGATGATATCGGATTCGCACCGGAGTGCTCTCCCACATCATCTCTGATGTCAACTATACTCTTGGACGGTAAAGTCCTTAAAAAGAGACGAGGCTCTGATACCAATTGAAAGGATCGATATAGTTGACTAGAGGGGGGGTGAATAGGCAACTAACAATTTTTAGCTTTTCTTGACCAATTTAAACTTTGCATCAAAGTAAGTTGTCTAGATATGCAACTAGGTGGACAACCTATATTATGCAAACAACACAAGCACACGAGCAAGCAATGAAAGAGACACAAATAAGCTTGCACAAGTAAAGGGATAAGATAACCAAGAGTGGAGCCGATGGAGACGAGGATGTGTTACCGAAGTTCCTTCCTTTTGAGGAAATGCGTCTCCGTTAGAGCGGTGTGGAGGCATAATGCTCCCCAAGAAGCCACTAGGGCCACCGTATTCTCCTCACGCCCTCACACAATGCGAGATGCCGTGATTCCACTATTGGTGCCCTTGGAGGCGGCAACCGAACCTTTACAAACAAGGTTGGGGCAATCTCCACAACAATTGGAGGCTCCCAACGACACCACGAAGCTTCACCACAATGGAATATGGCTCATGGTGACCTCAACCATCTAGGGTGCTCAAACACCCAAGAGTAACAAGATCCATGAGGATAAGTGGGGGGAATCAAATGTCTCTTGGTGGAAGTGTAGACCGGGCCCTTGTCACCCAATCCCGAGCAAATCAACAAGTTTGATTGGCTAGGGAGAGAGATCGGGCCAAAATGGAGCTTGGAGCAACAATGGAGCTTAGTGATGGAAGAGGTAGTCAACTAGAGGTAGGAGACACCCCTTTTATACTCGTGGAAGAGATCCAACCGTTATCCTCAAGTTCAGCCTGCGACACGCGGTACTACCGCACCAGGAGCGCGGTACTACCGCAAGGCCACGCGGTACTACCGTGGATGACCACGGTACTTCCGCGGCAGCAGCAGAGGCCGGGACTAGCCTGACTAAGCGCAGTACTACCGCCCCCCTTGCGGTACTACCGCAAGGCAGGTAAGCCAGAGCCAACGAAGAGCGCGGATGAAATAAAATACATCCGTGTCTACTTCCGCTGAAAAAGGAATAGTGCAAAAACCCGACGCGGTACTACCGCCGCAGTCTTGATACTACCGTTGAGGCGCGGATGTAAAAAATTACATCCGCTCCTACTACCGCGGCGCAACGGTACTAGGTATGAGGGCCACGGTACTACGGCTCCAGGGGAGCGGTACTACCGTGGCCTCCCGCGGTACTACCGCGCATGACGAGCGGTACTACCGTGAGGGCGCGGATGTAAAAAATTACATCCGCCTCTACTACCGTACCGGAGCAGCACTAGGCCTGGGAGTTACGGTACTAAGGCTCCGGAAGAGCGGTACTACCATGACCCCCAGCGGTACTACCGTAGGTGCTTGCGGTACTACCGCTCCATAGAGCAGTACTACCGCAAGTTCAGCAGTAGCCGTCTGATTATGCACAACTAGGGTAACGGGAAGATGCTCCAAAGTGCAGGAAAGGTAGAACAAGTGTACGAGTTGATTCCACCCAAACCTTTCCGACGCGGACCCCCTCTTAATAGTACGGCTCTCCTACGACTCAAATCCACCAAAGAGAAACGTAGAACAACGTTGTCTTCAATGGTCTCCGAGGGGCACCGAATCGTCTCGTGCCTAGTGATGAAGCATCTGAGAAACTCAAGGCACACGATTAGTCCGCAAAAGCATTGTCATCAATCACCAAAACACCTAAGGGATAAAAATGCCCTTACAGTGATTAATTTATTTATTAAATAATATATATTATTATCCACAACTGTTGGGATGGCCGAGTGGTCTAAGACGGCACATTAAGGGTGTGTTCCGAAAGGTCATGGGTTCGAATCCCACTCTCAACAAAAAAAAATTCTTTACAAAATGTTTTCCCCCTTATTTATTAGTATATATATTTTTTAATTTCTTTAGCAATAGTTTTTTCAGTATTTTTTTTTGAGAAAGAACAGTTTTTTAGTAACCAGCGCCAGGAGCTACCATCCCGAACAGGGCGTTTCGTGTTGGGCCGGCCCATGTAGCAGCGGGTATGGTAGCAAGTTGCAGCTACTGTAGCAGGTCCGATGGCCCAGCCACTAATCGGCTTACCCTCTCCACAAAACTCCCCTCGAGTTAGGGTTTCTCTCCTCTCGGCGGCGCCGCTCGCAGCTCCACCGTAGAGACCGCTCTACCCCGCCCCTCCCTACCCGCCGGTGATCTCAGGGGCTCCGGGGCCCTTGTGCGGCGAGGTGGAGGCCTGATGGGGACAATACCGCCCGCGGAACAGAACTTCTCGGGCAAGAGAATGATGGATGATGGTGCATCTGGATCTGGCAACGCTGTGTCTGATCTGGAGGCAATGATGGAAGAGCTGGGATTGAAGGAAGACGATCTTCAGGATGTGGTAGTAGATGATGAGGAACTCCCGGAGGAGGCGACCCGGTGGATGGCTATAGCTAGGGTTTATACAGAGAAACCCTATAGTCAGTATTGGTTTTATAAGAACATGAGGGTTGCTTGGGATTTGGCAAAGGAAGTGAAGATAAGGCCATTAGAGGAGAACCTGTACACGCTCCAGTTTTCGTGCCTTGGTGATTGGGAACGCGTGGTGGAGGAAGGTCCGTGGACGTTCAAGGGGAAAGCAGTCGTCCTGGCGCCCTACGACGGCTACACAAAACCATCGACCATCGAGTTGAACAAGATTGACATATGGATGCAGATCCATGATCTGCCTGATGGATCTTCCCTAAGATCAGAGCTCTCTCCTCCACGGTCGGTGAGTTCATATATGCCGAACCAAGATCGCAGGATTTTGAAGGAAACTTTGCTCGGGTTCGAGTGAAGATTGATGTCACTAAACCTTTGAAGAATGATGTATCCCTCGTGATCAAGAAGCAAGATGTTCTGCAAAGAGTGATTTTCAAGGTTAAGTTCGAACGGCTTCCAGATTGGTGCTCGGTATGCGGTAACCTGGGTCACTTGTTCAAGGAGTGTGGAGATGACATCCATCCTTTGAAAGCACAGGTGTTCAAGGATCTGAAAGCTTCATGGTTCAGGGGTCCGGGGCGAGGACCAGGAGAAGGAAGAGGACATGAAGGAAACAGAGGAAGAGGAAGGTCAGGCCGTGGGGCTGGCCGTGGTGGAGGACAAAATCGCAAAGCTGATATTCTTGATGACCCCCTGAACGACACTGCTATGGAAGATGCTGATGCCATCAGAAAGAGAGCTGTCGATCAGACAGCTTCCGCGCGAGCAAATACCATGGATCCGACCCTGCCAGCTATAGGGAAGAATGTCTTGGCTCTACCCCCGGCTACTGTACCTCCAAGTCCGTCAAAGCAAGACCTCAAGAGATCCAAAATCAGCACAAGTGACAAACTGCTCCCAAAGAATTCTACCTCAACAAACAACCCAGATGCGCGTTTGGCGGGCCTCCCAGGGGGGTCGCGCCTAGCGCAATGAGTATCTTAACGTGGAACTGTCGTGGGGCTGGCAAACCCGTGATGGTTAACGAGCTTCGTGACCTCACGAGGCAGTTTGCCCCCTCTATATTATGTATGTTGGAAACTCAAATAGAGGGCTCCCGAGTGGAGAGTTTAGCTGGTACTCTAGGGTTTGATAAGAGTTTTGCAATAAATAGCTCTGGTAGGAGCGGAGGAATAGGTATTTTTGGAAAGATGAAATAAAAGTTGAGGTTGTTGGCTTCTCGCAGTATCATGTTGATGTTATAGTTGAGAACCTTGCTGAGATAAAATTCAGGGCTACGTTTGTGTATGGGGAGGCCCAAGTGAACGAGAGATACAAGACATGGAATACTCTTCGGGGTATAGTTGATGTAAGCAATTTGCCTTGGATGGCTATGGGGGATTTCAATGAAGTCATTCATGCCCATGAACATGATGGAGTGGGTCAAAGAAGCCAAGCACAAATGGACGCATTCCGGGATACGCTTGACACTTGTGGCCTAACCGATTTGGGTTACACTGGGATCAACTGGACATTTGAAAAAAGGTATCTGGAGGCACTTACAGCAGAGTGAGACTAGACAGATGTGTGGCTACAACGGAGTGGCTCTTGGCCTTCCACATGCAATGCTGGAGCACAAACATGCAGCAGGTTCTGACCATATTCCCATCCTGCTTCGGTTAACGGGAGACCATGCAGTCAGGCGGGCTCCACGGATGTTCAGATACGAAACCTGCTGGGAAAGGGATCCTTCTCTCCCTGACGTGGTGGGCGCTAGCTAGACAAAAAGCCAAGGAAACTCAGTGGATTGGCTGCATGCAAAGTTACAGACGCATTCCAATGATCTGGGCTCTTGGGAACGCAGCCAGTTTGGGAATGTAAGGCAAGAGACCGCGCAGTTAAAAAAGCAGCTACAGGTGTTGCGCGAATCCCAAGGCAGGACGGGACCGACGCATGCAGAGACAAAGATAGCCGACAGATTGGTGGAGTTATTTCACCGAGAAGAAATGTTGTGGTGGCAAAGGGCGCGACTCGACTGGCTAGTTCATGGGGATAAGAATACTTACTTCTTCCATCTTAGGGCCAGCCGCCGAAGGAGGAAGAACCAGATAAAATCCCTGCAGCGGGTGGACGGGCAACTGACAGAGGATAAGGAGGAGATGGAGGCCTTGACGATAATTTTTACAAAAGTCTGTACACATCGGAAGGGGTGCAGAACATGCAACATGTGCTAGATACTGTTCCATGTAAAGTTACTCAGGAGATGAATGTAATGCTCAATGCCCCATACAGCCAAGCAGAAGTGAAAACGGCACTATTCCAGATGTTTCCAACAAAGTCGCCAGGTCCGGATGGCTTTCCAGCACATTTCTTCCAACGTTACTGGGAGGTATGTGGTGATGAAGTGACCCAAGTGGTGCTAAAAATCGTAGAAGGAATAGAGTCGGCTGAATGCATAAATGAGACAATCCTGGTCTTAATCCCAAAGGTGAAGAATCCCACCCAGCTGTCTCAATTTCGTCCTATAAGTCTCTGCAATGTCTTGTACAAAATTGCATCTAAGGTATTCTCTAATCGTCTGAAGTTAGTCTTACCTGAAATAATATCCGAAGAGCAATCAGCCTTTGTCCCTGGTAGATTGATCACAGACAATATCATAACAGCATATGAGTGCCTTCATTTTATGAAGCGGAACAAGGCAAAAAAGCATCAGTCATGTGCCCTAAAGCTCGATATGATGAAGGCCTATGACGGAGTTGAATGGCCATATTTGCAAGCTATAATGCTCAAACTGGGGTTCACGGAGAGATGGGTGAACATAGTTATGAGCTTTGTGTCTACGGTAAAATTTTCACTGATGTTCAACGGTAAAAGATTAGAGGAATTTAGCCCTTCTAGGGGTATCAGACAAGGGGACCCAATCTCCCCATACTTGTTCTTGCTGGCAGCAGAGGGCCTTTCGTGCCTCTTAAAATCCAAAAGTGAGTCATCCAATCTGCATGGTCTACAAGTGGCATCCTCGGCGCCACCGGTGAACCATCTTCTATTTGCTGATGACAGCCTGCTGTTCTTCAAGGCTACGAGTGAGGGAGCGACTGAGGTGAACCTAGTCCTGGATATGTACTGTCAGGCCACGGGTCAAAGGATCAATTACTCCAAATCTTCCATATTTTTCAGTAAAGGGGTTCCGGATAGCACCAGACAAGATATTAAAGTGCTTCTCAATGTGCCCAATGAAACTCTTAATGAGAAGTACTTGGGTATGCCTTCAGACATAGGAAGTTCAAAAAATGGAGCCTTCAAATATCTTAAAGATAGACTATGGAGTAAGATTCAGGGATGGATCGAAAACTCCCTTTCTTCTGCAGGGAAAGAGGTGCTTGTGAAAGCGGTAGCCCAAGCGGTTCCGGTCTATTCCATGTCCTGTTTTAAGCTTCCAAGGGGGCTATGTGAACACCTCAATATGCTGATTAGGAAGTTCTGGTGAGGATCCAAGCAAGGTCGACGCAAACCACATTGGGTGTCGTGGAAGACGATGACCCAGCCCAAAGGGATGGGTGGCCTAGGATTTAAGGACTTCGAGCTGTTTAATATGGCTATGCTTGCTAGGCAGGCATGGCGTCTCTTGCTAAACCCGGAATCCCTAAGCGCTAGAATCCCGAAGAGCATATACTACCCTGGAACTTCTATACTTGAGGCGGAGCTCGGAAGTCACCCTAGTCAAATCTGGCGGGCTATGATAGAGGGGCGGGACACCCTAAAACTTGGGCTGATCAAGAGGATAGGCAATGGACAAGAAACACGAATTTGGGAAGATCAGTGGCTACCACGAGGTGAGATGTTGAGACCACTCGGATCCAGGGCGCAAAACCCTCCAACTCTAGTTTCTGAGCTTATTGATGCAACTTCAGCAAGGTGGAATAGACAAAGAGTAACCGAAGTGTTTATGCCAATGGACGTGAACTTAATCATGGGAATTCCCTTGTGCACCAGAAACATACAGGACTTTTGGAGTTGGTTTTTCGAGAAGAAGGGCAACTTTACGGTGCGGTCAGCCTATAACATGCTAGTCGCAATCAGGCGGCGAAGGGAGGCGTGGCTTGAGCAAGCTGCAGGTCCATCTGACTCGACCAAGGAAGAAAAGGATTGGAAAACTCTATGGAAAACGGCCGTCCCAGGGAAAGTCCGGATGTTCCTATGGCGATTGTCACAACACTCCATCCCCACAAATGATGTCAGGATGAACAGGCATATGGCTGTGTCGAGCTCATGCAGCATATGTGGAGTCCTAGATTCTTGGCGCCACTCGCTCGTAGACTATACAATGTCCCGGTGCACGTGGGCGCTTGTGGACGAGGAATTGGGACAGTTGATAGCATCGATGATGGAACCTAGTGCGAAACAGTGGCTCTTTACGCACATGCAATCACCCCCTCATGAGCGGTTCGTATTAATGGCTGTAACGCTATGGGCAATTTGGGCGGCTAGAAGGAAAGCAATCCATGAAGGTGTGTTTCAAAGCCCGCATGCTATTCACTCATTTGTGAACCGGTTCATCCAGGAGCTGGCAGTGGTTCGGGAGACAGCAAGTTCTTTATCTAACCAACGGACAACAAGTGGAAGAAACACACAGCGACCGAAAGCCCCACCTAATGGCTATTGCAAAATCCATGTAGATGTTGGAGTGAGGATTGGATGAAAGGGATCAGCAGCGGCGGTTTGCCGGGACAGGGAAGGCAATTACATGGGTAGTTCATCCCTAGTAATCAATGGGGTTTCGGATCCAGCGACCCTTGAGGTAATCGCGTGCAGAGAAGCGCTAGCCTTAGCAGCAGACTTACAAATACAGAACTTTGTTATCTCCTCAGACTCTAAGCAAGCGGTGGGTGACATCAATATGAGAGCAACAGGAGCATACGGAGCTATCATCAAAGAAATAGTAGTTAACTCGTCTTCTTTTACCTGTAATTTTATTCATGAAGGTCGTGCACTCAATCGAGATGCACATAGTTTAGCTAAATTCTCACTTGGTCTCGATCAGGGGCGCCATGTCTGGTATGGTCAACCTCATGATCCGACTTGTATCCCATTTTTTGTGGCTTTTGATGAATAAAATTTAGCTAAACCCTAAAAAAAACTACTGTAGCAGTTGTCTAAAAAAAATCTACTGTAGCAGTTCAAATATGCTGTAATGTTTTCACCTTTTATGAAATTATTTTTCAAAAAATGTTCGAAACTGAAAACAAACAACCACTACAGTAATAATATATTAATAATCACTCTAGGATTTTTTACCCACAATAATAGTGATTATAATATTTATTCTCTCTCTATATATCCTATATATATAGGACGGCCATATGGGGCACCTAGGTGCCTGGGCACCTTGCCTCTCTACCGTCGGATCGTGCTTAGCGGCTGATTTGGAAACCAGTATAAATATATCAATTGCTAGTTAATTTGGCAGGTTTTAATTCGTGGACCATCTCATGCATGCATGTCACAGTGATATAAAGGCAGGGTATTAAGATGTGATAGGGAATAAAAGTTGACATTAACTACTTCCTTATATAGCATTTATTTCTTCCTTGTGTAGCAGATCAAATTGTACGCACAACCCATGATTTTATTGGATATATACGAACCCTGCAAATGTACATAATTTCACTAGTAGGTATTATATACCCGTATTAGATAGTTAGGAAACAAAATAAAATGTAATAATTTAAAAAAAATATCGGGTATATACGTACCCACATATATACATAATTACGTTAGTAGGTATTAGATAGCCATATTAGATAGTTAGAAAACAAAAACATGTACAAAATTTCATTACTAGGTATTTGATACTCGTATTAAATAGTTAGAAAACAAAAAGAGAATGTAATATGGCTAGGCGCTCCCGATCCCCGATCCGATCGGTAGCAGGACGACGGCGGCAGAGTTCCGGGAGGCGGGGAACGGTGGGGAAGTGGCGGAGGTCGGGATCCATCCCGACGGTTCGTAGTGGAGGCCGGCGGCGGCGGTGCTCCATGGTTGTGGCAACTTGGTCTTCTGGGAAGAAGATACAAGGGAGGGAGACGAGGTGAGATGGAGAGAAGAGAAGGGAGAATAGGGACTGCGCGGCTACCTCTGCTGGTCCGACGGCGGCTCCGGTCATCGGATCAGGTTTGTGTCCAGATTCCTCTCATCCCTGCAAAAAAGTATGCCAGGTCGTTGCTACTCCCTCTGTCCGAGAAAAGTTGTCCAGAGCTTATTTCATTTTAAATTTTACAAAAAAATCCTTCCGGTTTTAAATCTAGTGCTAATCCCCCCTCACCTCTGCTTCTTCCTCCTTCGACCAAGCGGCCGTCGTAGCCACCGCCGGCAGCCGCAGTAGAAAGAGCGGGTGACCACCTGCGCTGACGCCCACCTGCGCCGTCGCCCACCTGCGGTTGCTCCGCCGCTGCGAACATGGGCCGCCCGCACGGAGGCGAGCTGCCCCGCCGCCGAGCTGAGGCTGCTCCTCCAAGGCGACCACCTCGACGGGCGCCTCCTCCTCGTGGCCCTGCTCGTGCCCTGCTCGCCGGTTCCTCACCCCCGCGGCAACCCCAGCTGCCGCTGCCAACGCCGGTCGCTGCTCCCCTCTTGTGCCTCTTGAAGAATTCGGCAGGCAGGGCAAGGCGGATCTTCCCCGGCGGCGAGACGACCACGCAGACCTGCTGATGGCCACTGCCGCCTGCCCTGGACTGCTGATTGCCTCTGCTGCTGCTGTTGGCTGCTGGTACAGTGCCAATTGCAGTATCAATTTAGTGCCAATTGCAATATCAATTTCAGTTTGTCAATGAAGTACTCCATCAGCGTCAATTGCAGTGTTAATTGGAGTATTAAAATTGTCAATTGCAGTGCTGATCTACTGCTAATGTTATCTGAAATTGACAGTGTTCTGTGTCTGTCAATCATACTCCATTAAGTGTCCTGTGTCTGAAATTTACAGATTTCAAACAAACAGTATCAAACTTCAAGAAACCTAGACAATACTTATGGCCATAATCATGGAAACCTCTATTCTACTTTGCCAAATCATGGGCAGATTTTACAGGGTTTACATGACTTATCAGAAACTAAAATACGAACTGAAGTTGCATGAACAGAAAGAGGGAAGAAACAATAGAAAGGAGCCAGCTCCAAAAATTCAGAGCCAATCTTGCAATGCAACCAAGAGAGAAAAGGTGAGGTGAAGTACCTGTTGTGGATAGGATTAGGGCCCATTGGGCACCCTCCTCTCGCTGTTTGGTGAAGTGAAGGTGAGGTGAAGTAACTGAATTCACTAGCATAATCTAAATCAAACAAAGCATAGTTTGAATTCACTAGCATAACCTGTTATAGAAACTAGAATGAACCTTCTTTTTTTCCCGCCCCTGACCCCGACACGCGACGCCTCTGGTACTCCACCTCTGTTCCTGCGAAAGCTTGGTCACATCAGATGCTAATAAACCTTAAGGGGTACAGTACTGTATTCTTTTAATCTGATGCTAATAAACCTTAAGGAGTACAATACTGTATTCTTTTAATCTGATGCTAATAAACCTTAAGGAGTACAGTACTGTATTTCTACTATGCAGCAAGGTACTCCAACACAAATTTGATAGTCAGCTCTATTGTACTTGCTCTAAGGCCACTTCTATATCTATATATACTCCAAAGAGACATCCATCCGCGTACGGGGTGCGCGCGCGACTTGGGCGACGGCGACGCGCGAGAGAGAGGAGGTGAGGGACGAAGCAGTACAAGGTTGTTAGGCCGGAAGTGAGCGGCAGAAGCCCGGATCGCCGTCGAGGGCGACGGCGACGGCGACGCGAGAGAGAGAGGAGAGGACAAGGCTGTTAGGCCGGCGCGGTGAGCATGATGGTCGTTGCTGCTCAGTTAGCGGCGAGCGCGGCATTAGTGAGACACCGGGCGGTGAAGCGCTGGCGCATTGGTGGGTCGCCGGCCTTGCTCCGGTGGTGAGCAATGCGTCGATTAGATTACATTAGATGGTGTCGCACGACGGACGGCATGCAGCGGGAGGTCTTTGCGCGCTCTCTCAATCCAATTCACCTTGCGCATGCAGCCTGTCCATCAGTGGATGCGCGGAGAAAAAAAAGGGGGACGAGATTTTGCGGAGGACCGAAGGAGCTCCCTAGCAAGGCTGGCAATCAGGCATGCGAGCAAGCGAGTCAACCTTCCCTTCCCTTTGAGCGAGAGAACTCAGAGAGAAGCATGCACCGATGCATGTGTGGAGAGTTGGTGCACACGCAACGCAAACAAAACGCCGCTGCTGTCCTGTCCTGTCCGTACGGACGGTCACGCGCGGTGCGTATGGAGGCGTGGTGCGGCTGCTGCCCATCTCATCTGGGCGAGCGGCATCGTCTTCGCCACGGTGTACGGGCAGATGAGAACCATGTTCGTGCTCCAGGGCAACACACTGGACGCCTCCATGGGGCCGAAATTCAAGATCCCCTCCGCCTCGCTCTCCATCTTCGACACCCTCAGCGTCATCGCCTGGGTGCCCGTCTACGACCGCATCCTCGTCCCCGCCGTGCGCTCCGTCACCGGCCGCCCCCGCGGCTTCACCCAGCTCCAGCGCATGGGCATCGGCCTCGTCGTCTCCATGTTCGCCATGCTCGCCGCCGGCGTGCTCGAGCTCGTCCGCCTCCGCACCATCGCGCAGCGCGGCCTCTACGGCAAGAAGGATGTCGTGCCCATCTACATCTTCTGGCAGGTGCCGCAGTACTTCATCATCGGCGCTGCCGAGGTGTTCACCTTCGTGGGCCAGCTCGAGTTCTTCTACGACCAGGCGCCCGACGCCATGAGGAGCATGTGCTCCGCGTTCTCGCTCACCACCGTCGCCCTCGGGAACTACCTCAGCACGCTCCTCGTCATCGTCGTGGCCAAGCTCACCACCAGGGGAGGCAAGCAGGGGTGGATCCCCGACAACCTCAAGGTCGGCCACCTCGACTACTTCTTCTGGCTGCTCGCCGCGCTCAGCCTCCTCAACTTCGCCGTCTACCTCCTCATCGCCAGCTGGTACACCTACAAGAAGACCGCCGGAGATGATGTTCCCGCGAAAGCCAAAGGAGGAGCGCATGATGCACATGACCAGTGAGTGAGTGAGTGGCTTGCTCAGCTGGCTGCAACAGTTCGTGTCTGAATGTGTGCAACAGTGAGTGACTCTGTCTGCGGTTGGTGTATGAATATGTTGAGGAGACATAACATAATAGATTGTTGAAAGAAGAAGAAAGCAAAGGATTGAGACTTCAGAGTTCACATAGGTGAAATTAAGGGAGGACAATGAAACGCATGGTGTGATTTGTGACTTCAAGAATCAAGAGTGTTGTGTTGTGGATTAATTCTACTGTCTTGGAAAAATCTGGCAGAAAAAGTTCAAATGTTATGTACTTTAGTCTCGTCTGCAATGCGATCCAATGTTTCTATAGTGATGAGTAGAAAAATTATAACAGTTTAAAAGAGTTTACAGCATGGTTCATAAAGGTCACCCAAAGTTTTGAATAACTTGTTGTATGGACGTCACGCAAACATGCCATTTTCATATCTGTTAAACCCAGAACAGCACATTTTTTATAAAAATATGTTCTTGATTAAGCCTTCCCATACACTCCTATATCAATGACGACACGAAATGGTATCTAGAAACCTTTTAAAATTCAGTCAAGCAGAAACAATCGTATCAGTGGTGGATTGCGGTCGCTTCTATTGAGTTGTACTAGAGTATTGAGAGGCACTGACCAATATTGTGGAGTCCATGCAATATACATGTGCTTTACTAATGGAAAAAATGCGGTCACTTCTATAAAGTAAAGTAAACAATGCAGTATAAGAATTATATACATCTCGCACCAAAGAAGCAATATTTTTTCGGCCCATGAAAAAAGAGAGGCAATGCTGTTTTAGGTGTCAAATGTAGCTATTTTTTCTAAAATAATACATTTTTTTATTAATCTTCATAAATATTACGCTGGATAAAAAAATTCAAAAATAATACACCGTTGGCCCGCTGCAGGCCGATTGGGCCTAATCGGCCCACAGCAGGCCGATTGGATTCCAGTCGGCCTACAGCTGACCGACTGGCCCCTGTCGGCCCACTGTGGGCTGATTGCGTCCGCTGGAGCTAATTGGCTCGCTGTGGGCTAATTGTTTTTTCAAAAAAAGTAGGCATAAAAAATATATGTTTTAAAAAAGTTAATCATGTAATTAAAAATTTTTAAACGTGTATAAAAAATGTTCCTGATGTATACAAAAAATGTATAATGTATATGCAAAAAAGTTGACATAAAAAATATGTTTTAAAAAGTGTTAAGCATGTATTTAAAAATTGTTAAATGTGTGTATAAAAAATGTTCCTTATTTATGCAAAAAATATAGAATGTGTAACCTTTCATTCCAATACATGAAACATTTTTGTGTACTCGTTAAACATTTTTTCAAATATATGATTAACATTTTTTTCAAACATATTTTTTTGGTGTCAACTTTTTTTCATCCACATTCTATATTTTTTGTATACATAAGGAATATTTTTATACACACATTTAACAATTTTTAAATACAATTAACACTTTTTAAAACATATTTTTAGTCAAATTTTTTGCATATATATTGTATATTTTTTGTATACAACAGGAATATTTTTTTATACACGTTTAACATTTTTTAATTACATGATTCACATCTTTTAAAACATATATTTTTTATGCCTACTTTTATTGCAAAAACAATTAGCCCACAGCGAGCCAATTAGCTCCAGTCGGCCCACAGTGGGCCGACAGGACCCAATCAGCCCACAGTGGGCCGACAGGGGCCAGTCGGCCAGCTGTAGGCCGATTGGAATCCAATCGGCCTGCTGTGGGCCGACTAGGACCAGTGTATTATTTTTGAAAAAAATTTATCCAGCGTAATATTTATGAAAATTAATAAAAAATGTATTATTTAAAAAAAATTAGCTCAAATGTACATCTAGATGTCTTATACATTTTGTGAATGTTTACTATATAATCTACACAAAAGAGACAAAATGAAAATGTCCTGTGTACTCATAATTTTGTCTTTGTTGGGTAAAAGAAGTGTATTTAGAGATTAAGTGCCATAATTTTTTTAACAAGATCCACAATGACGCACATCACAAAGAATTATTCCAAAATCATCGTAGAAACAATGAAGCATGTTGTTCCATCTTCCACATCTCTCCTGAAAAAGACAGCATCCTCACCCAGCTCCAGCGCATGGGCATCAACCTCGTCGTCTCCATGTTCGCCATGCTCGCCGCCGGTGTGCTCGAGCTCGTCCATTTCCGCACCATCGCGCAGCGCGGCCTGTAAGGCGAGCACGGCGTCGTGCCCATCTCCATCTTCTGGCAGGTGCCGCAGTACTTCATCATCGGCGCCGCCGAGGTCTTCACCTTCGTGGGCCAGCTCGAGTTCTTCTACGACCAGGCGCCCGACGCCATGAGGAGCATGTGCTCCGCGCTCTCGCTCACCACCGTCGCGCTCGGCAACTACCTCAGCACGCTGCTCGTCACCGTGGTGGCCAAGCTCACCACCAGGGGAGGCAAGCAGGGCTGGATCCCCGACAACCTCAACGTCGGCCACCTCGACTACTTCTTCTGCTTCTCGCCGCGCTCAGCCTCCTCAACTTCGCCGTCTACCTCCTCATCGACAGCTGGTACACCTACAAGAAGACCGCCGGAGATGACACAGATGCCAAAGCCAAAGGAGGCGCTGATGATTGATGCAAATGACCAGTGAGTGAGTGACTCTGCCTGGGGTTGGTGTATGAATGTTGAAAGAGGAAGAAGAAAGCAAGGATTGAGACTTCAGAGTTCAGATAGGTGAAATTAAGGGAGGACAATGAAATGCATGGTGTGATTTGTGACTTGAAGATTCAAGAGTGTTGCCTTGTTGATTAATATACTAGTGTCTTCGAAAAATCTGGCAGAAAAAGGTTCAGATGTTATGTACTACTCCCTTCTTAAAGAAATATAAAAGCGTTTACATCACTAAAGTAGCTATCTAAACGCTTTTATATTTCTTTACAGAGGGAGTATTTTATTAGTTTGGTGTGCAATGAGTCTCAAAGTTTCTACAGAGATGAGTAGAGATATTATTTGACACTGTCTTAAAATCTGGTTCCTTATTTGACACTGGAAAAGTTTTTCTTCCCTATTTGACACTAGTCCTAAATTTTATTCCCTATACGATACTTCCGTCCATTTTGAGCCTAAATGACACCTGAAAAGACGATTTTGCCCCTCATGCGGTATGTGTGTGCGCGCGCGTGTGTGCTGTTGCGTGTGTGGGTGCACGCGCACATGTGTGCTGCTGCTGCATGTGTGTGTGCATGTGTGCTGCTGCGTGTGTTTGCTACTGCGTGTGTACGTATGCGCGCGCGTGTGTGTGCTGTTGCGTGCCTATGTGCTGCCTGCGTGTGTGCTGCTGCTGCGTGTGTGTGTATGTGTGTGTCTGCTGCGTGCATGTGTGTTGCTGCATGTGTGTGCGCGTGCATGTGTGTTGCTGCGTGTGTGTGCGTGTGTGTGTGTGCACACGCGTGTGTGTGTTGTTGCGTGTGTGTGCGCGTGCGTGTGTGTTGGTGCATGTGTATGTGTTGCTGCGTGTGTGCTCTTGCCCTCGCACTAATGATGCGTGTGTGCGCTATTGCCCCCCCCCCCCCCACACACACATACCACATGAGGGGCAAAAGAGTATTTTCAGGTGTCATTTAGGCTCAAAATGGACGGAAATGTCATATAGGAAATAAAATTTAGAACTTGTGTCAAATAGGGAAGAAAAACTTTTTCAGTGTCAAATAAGGAAGCAGATTTTAAGATAGTGCCAAATAAGGAATTTTCTCTATTATAAGAGTTTTAACTCTTTTTACAGCATGGTTCATAAACGTCACCCAAAGTTTTGGATTACTTGTTGTATGGACCTCACCCAAACATGCCATTTTCATCTCTTTTAAACCAAGAACCTCATATAACATTTTAAAAACATACTCCCTCCGTTCCATAATGTAAGACGTTTTTTAACATTATATTAGTGTTAAAAAACGTCTTATATTATGGGCGAAGTAGTATGTTATTAATTAAGCCTTTGCATATATATTGATGGTGACTCGAAGAGGTACCTAGAAACCTATTAAAGATCAGTTAAGCTTAATCAATTGTATCATTGGTGGAGTCCTGGCTCCTCTGTAATCGCGGTAGCTTCAGTTGACTTGTCTAGAGTTTTGGGATGCAATGGTCAATATTGTCGAGACGACCTCTAGAAATTACTCCCTCCGCAAACTTATAAATTTTTCAGAGGGAGTAGTTCTTACCTATCTTTTATAGTTTATTTGATGGGTGAGTCCACTGTAATATACATGTGCTTTGCTAATGGAAAAAATGGAGTCACTTGTACAAAATAAAGTAGATAATACAATATATTTTTTGGTGTCAAATCTACATCTGGATATCTTCTACATATTTGTAAATGTTTATTGCACAACTTTGTATCCTATACAAAAGAGACAAAGTGAAAAATGTCCTTTTTTTACTCATAATTTTGTCTTCTTTGTTCACACAATGGTTTCACACCATTTTCGGATTCTAAGGATACCGCGCTTCAACATAGCACATCCACGCTCTATCGTTCTTATTCCAAACCATTTGGTCAGTCCTCGTCCTCATTTCTTGGTGCCACCTTTTCTTATTTAGGATTGATGTACATACAGTTTATGCAATCTCATGAGGCAATGGTTGGACACCTATTAGAGTGAACACTTGTGTCCTAACTATGTAACATATATCCGTTATTTTTTTTTATGCTTGAGTTTGTGTAGCTACATTGTGACCTTTATATAGTCGACTATATGTAGCAACAGATTGCAGATCGACTCCAATATCCTCGTTGTCGTCCACGAGGAACGCTGCAAGCTGTGCAACAGAGAGTTAGGCATGGATAAGTCCCATTCTGCAGCATTAAAATCCTGTCGATTGTAGCCTTTATTGGTTAGACCAGGTGAAATCGAGATAGCGGTCTGAGAAATGAAACTTTTCAAAAATTAAAAATAAAAGAAATCATTGTTGACGCCATGCCAATATATTATTGCATACATGCAAGAGAGAAGAGGAAATATGACGCCACATGGGAAATCAGCCATGGGGCGCTGCTACCTAGTCGTGTTCTTATTAGATCTTAGGGACTGTGAGAGATGTTATATCGTATATATGTAGTAGCGTCGGATAGATATATACAAAAACTTGTTGTTCGACCAATCTTGGAGAAAGAGAGGTCACTTCTCTCTATTAGCTAGCTAACACAATATGAAACCCCTAAATTAACCCTCCAAAACCCCTAAACCCTCCCTTAAAAAACAAAAAACCCAGCTGTCAGGACCCCGATCTTATGCTACACCGATCTAGCATGTAACACCTCATATCACTTTGCGGTCTCACGCATGGTATTCCCACGGGTGTTGCCTTACCAGGCCCGGGACTATTCGCGCCTTTTGGCTCACGCATATGATAGTGTCGCTAGCATCCATATCACAAAGAACCCGGGCTGACATGGCTAGTCGTGAACCCAAAGTGGCGCTAACTTATAGGGATAGGCATACATGACCCATCAACGAACATGTTGGTCATCAGCGAGTGAATCCGGGCTGTAGTAGCTGGGCTAGCAGGACTCAGGTAATCCGGGCTGTAGCAGGCTAACAGGACTCCGATAAACACCGCGTGACATTTCCCTGAAGGGACAGACACAGGAACGAAGAAGGACACATGCCCGCCAGCCTAAGTGTTTGGAGCGAGCAAGCTACCATGGCTCAGTGGAAGCACTAGGAGAAATTTTCCGGTAAGAAAGGCTACCAAGGATAAACAACTAGATAGCCAGATCCCACACATACCAACCATTTCAATAACATACACACAATATGCTCGATATGTGCAAATACAGCATGGCATCACAACGTGACTCTACAACTCAAGTATTTCATTTAATAGGCTCCGAGGAGCGAGATATTACAAACATGGGTCCCATGACCCAACATTCAGAGCATACAAGTCAAAGCACAAGCGGAAGCTTAACATGTGTAAGTACAGACAACTACAAATGAAAAAGGCTGAGAAGCCTGACTATCTACCAGATCCTGCCGAGAGCACAAGATCGTAGCTGAGATAACAAGCTAAACGTCGAAGTCCACGCGGAACTACTAGTGAGACTGAAGTCTCTCTGCAAAAACATAAAATAGGCAAACGTGAGTACAAATGTACCCAACAAGACTTACATCAGAACTAACTACATATGCATCATTATCAACAAAGGGATGCTGGGTTTAACTGCAGCAAGCCAGCTTTGACTCGAGGGCTATCCTGAACTATGACCGCAAGTAACTCTTTTGAGGTGGCGCACGAGTCCACATATTCACCATATCAATACACCACTATGGATCCGCCTCCGTCTCCCTCACGAGAACGCCATCCATAGCACTCACGCTTATCTTGCGTATTTTAGAGTATCTACTTTACTTGTCTATGAATTGTATAGGTAACCCAGAGGTCCTTTACCACGGACGCTGCTATTCAATAGATGATGTTAACCCCAGTAGGGGTGTACTTCTTCACACACGCTCTCACCACTTACCGTCGTTTACACGACATGTACTCGACAACCTTCAAGCGGAAGCCCAACAAGGGTGTCGGCCACAGCCTACCTAAACACTCAAGTCTCTAGTCCAGGTTTATCGCCTATTCAGGTTCCATCCGCAGGGAGTCCGGCCGAAATTTCCACATACGGCCCCGAACGATGTGAGCAGGGTTCCCGAGACACCAAACGGGCGCCTGGTACACCGTGCCACATGCCTACCGCATCACAGCCCACCCCTCGGGTCAGCGCTGCGCACGGCCTCCAGCATACTACAAACACCAGAAACGACTTACAACTCCTCGACAAAGGACAAGGGTGGTTAAGAAGCTGAGAGGGTCAATTAAGGATCCCAATGAGTGGTAGTAGCTGTTCATGGATCACAAACACAGAACTCAGTTCCTGAGGACGGCTTCAATGAGACAACCCACCATGTACTCCTACATGGCCTCTCACCGCTACCTTTACCAAATCGTGTTCACACACAGTAGGACATGTTCACAACCTTCCAATTCATCCCCGATGAATCAGCCCAAACTCAACTCTAAGCAGTAGCAGGCATGACAAACAAGAATGAGTGAGTAGGCACATCAGGGCTCAAACAACTCCTACTCATGCTAGTGGGTTTCATCTATTTACTGTGGCAATCCGGCTGGAGTATAGATTTCACACATCACGATTCACTTGTCGGCATTCCGGCTGTGACAACATGGGAACCGAGAAATGAATAACGATGGCGAGAAGTATCACTACGTCAAGAATTCATAAGAGAAGGTGCAATTCTCACGACATTCCTGACATAAAGGTTGGATTAACATTTTGATCTGCGGAACACAACTGCTTTGACCCAACCCGGAAATGGATAAGGTATCGGGTTTGTTTCTCCCGATCATTCCGAATAGAATGGCTTGACGGAGCTCAAGAATAATAGGCATCGATGAACATGAGTGCTTAACTACTCCTGACTATCAATTGATAGACGAGGGCCAGAAAACAATTAAAGAGGGACAACTCAAGGAACATATAACTTTCTGAGTTGTGGATGCATAGGTTAGCATGTCGAACGAGTTAACCATATTTCTTCTGGACAACCCATGCAGAAAAGGTAGGACTGGCAGAGTCACAATATAGGATGGAAAACTCATCGAGAGCACTCTTGTTGTGATCTTTCGGTTCTGCGAGGAACTTCTGCCATAAGCAATTCATGGTATTTGGAAGAACGATATACCACGAACCTCGAGGACTAACGCAAAGGTTACTAATATCCTAAAGGAACTAGCAAACACTACCAACATGAGGTAAGTAGGGGGAATCTCGGGTTCAAAACCCAGGAGTCAAATACCTACTACTAAGTGGCATCACGGGATGCTTTCGAGAATGATGGCCAGAATCATCACAATGGGAACACAAAGCATGGCTAGATTACTAGGTGATACTCTAGACACCTAGGGTCATAATAATAGCTAGAAACTTTATACCGAGGCAATGAAGTAGCTCAGCACACTAGCTAGTGTGGTTAAACTGGCCCAAAGGAACTTCGGAGCGGTAAGAAGGAATTTGCAAATGCATCAGATTGTTTAGAAACCTGGAATGACTCGGACAGCATAACGACTGTAAATACTCAAAGGATTTGAGACATCCTGTAAAAATGGTGGCAGAACCACTCAGAAGCACAATATCAAGAATTTGAGGCCAGCTATGAATACACGGAAGTAGTAGAAACTAAACTGAGGCTTAAATCCAACAGTCTTATAAGTCTACGGATTAGTAACACGTGATCCTGATAGACAGAAGAGAAATCCTAGTTCCTTAACCCCGTAGGAAAGATAAGATGACTCAGATCAGAAGGGCATAAGGTATAAGGAGTAAAAAGATCCTTACGTTCCATCCCACAATCAATTCCCTTATATAGCTAAAGAATTTCTAGACTAAACTTCGACCAGTTTGGCTTGGTAATCCTACAGGTAGTCAGGCTCTAATACCAAACCTGTCAGGACCCCGATCCTATGCCACACCGATCTAGCATGTAACACCTCATATCACTTTGCGGCCTCACGCACGGTATTCCCACGGGTGTCGCCTTACCAGGCACGGGACAGTTTGCGCCTTTTGGCTCACGTATATGATAGTGTCGCTAGCATCCATATCACAAGGAACCGGCTGACATGGCTAGTCGTGGAACCCAAAGTGGCGCTTAACTTACAGTGCAGCATACATGACCTAGCAACGAACGTGTCGATCATCGGAAAGTGAATCCGGGCTGTAGCAGCTGGGCTAGCAGGTCTCCGGTAATCCGGGCTGTAGCAGGCTAACAGGACTCCGGTAGACACCGCGTGACATTTCCCCGAAGGGACAGACACAGGAACGAAGAAGGACACATGCCGGCCAGCCTAAGTGTTCCGGAGCAGTAGCAAGCTACCATGGCTCAGTGGAAGCACTAGGAGACATTTCCCGGTAAGAAAGGCTACCAAGGATAAACAACTAGATAGTCAGATCCCACACATACCAAGCATTTCAATAACATACACACAATATGCCCGATATGTGCAAATACAACATGGCATCACAACATGACTCTACAACTCAAGTATTTCATTCAATAGGCTCCGAGGAGCGAGATATTACAAACATGGGTCCCATGACCCAAAATTCAGAGCATACAAGTCAAAGCACAAGCGGAAGCTTAACATGTCTGAGTACAGACAACTACAAATGAAAAAGGCTCAGAAGCCTGACTATCTACCGACATCGCCGAGGGCACAAGATCGCAATGAGATAACAAGCTAAACATCAAGTCCAAGCGGAACTACTAGTGAGATCAAGTCTCTCTGCAAAAACATAAAATAGGCAAACGTGAGTACAAATGTACCCAACAAGACTTACATCAGAACTAACTACATATGCATCATTATCAACAAAGGGATGGTGGGGTTTAACTGCAGCAAGCCAGCTTTGACTCGATGGCTATCCCGAACTATGACCTGCAAGTAACTCTTTTGAGGTGGCGCACACGAGTCCACATATTCACCATATCAAGACACCACTATGGATCCGCTCCCGTCTCCCTACGAGAACGCCATCCATAGCACTCACACTTATCTTGCGTATTTTAGAGTATCTACTTTTACTTGTCTATGAATTGTATAGGTAACCCAGAGGTCCTTTACCACGGACGCGGCTATTCGAATAGATGATGTTAACCCTGTAGGGGTGTACTTACTTCACACACGCTCTCACCACTTACCGTCGTTTACACGACATGTACTCGGCAACCTTCAAGCGTAAGCCCAACAAGGGTGTCGGCCACGGCCTACCTAAACACTCAAGTCTCTAGTCCAGGTTTATCGCCTATTCAGGTTCCATCCGCAGGGAGTCCGGGCGAAATTTCCACATACGGCCCCGAACGATGTGAGCAGGGTTCCCGAGACACCAAACGGGCGCCCGGTACACCGTGCCACATGCCTACCGCATCACAGCCCACCCCTCGGATCAGCGCTGCGCACGGCCTCCAGCATACTACAAACACCAGAAACGACTTACAACTCCTGGACAAAGGACAAGGGTGGTTAAGAAGCTGAGAGGGTCAATTAAGGATCCCAATGAGTGGTAGTAGTTGTTCATGGATCACAAACACAGAACTCAGTTCCTGAGGACGGCTTCAATGAGACAACCCACCATGTACTCCTACATGGCCTCTCACCGCTACCTTTACCAAATCGTGTTCACACACTTAGCTCACACACAGTAGGACACATTCACAACCTTCCAATTCATCCCCGATGAATTCGACGAGACTCAACTCTAAGCAGTAGCAGGCATGACAAACAAGAATGAATGAGTAGGCACATTAGGGCTCAAACAACTCCTACTCATGCTAGTGGGTTTCATCTATTTACTGTGGCAATGACAGGTCATGCAGAGGATAAGGGGTTCAACTACCGCAGCATGTAACAGTTGAATCGTTGTTGTCCTAATGCAGTAAAAGAGTGTTGGGGTCTACGGTAGGGTGCATCGACTGCAAATTAAAATTTCCCTACTCGCAGAACAACCCAGAACATTCTACGGGAGATGGATCACAGTTCGTTACCACTAGACGCGCAGTGCCGTGCAGTGGAAGAAGAGTTGGTGCAGCGCGTCCGCGTGGATCGTCTCCTCCTCGTCCGATCTCCCTCGAACAGCCGGTCGCAGCGCCGAAGCGATCAACCAAATAAGTGTGCTGCACCTCCACCTTATATAGGCATCCGTCGCGGGCTCAACACTTCGGCCTCGCACGGACCCTAAAGCCCAAAGTCTACTCGGTCACGTTCCTAGTCCAGTTCGGATCACATCCGACCAGTGTCCTATGAACCAACCTCGCAGGTTCCTTCCCTTAAGCACGCGACTCCTTAGGTTCAAGTCGGCTTGGTCACAGTTCGGATCACCTCCGACCTGCACGGTTGGTAGCGGCCTCTAGCAAGGCGTGCCGACCACCAAGCAGACTATGAAGCTGGTTAGGCGAACTCGCATAACGTGTCACACTTCGCTCCCTTTGCCTCACGATATATGTTGTCGGGCTCAAGGCGAGACTGTCATCCTTGTGCTAGCCCGACCTCTTTCTCGTTCAAAGGATACCGACCACAAACTGGATTATCTCATAATCCCTGTCGCATGGCCATGCTTATCCTGGTCGGATCACACGAGGGGCCCAGAGTATATCTCTCCTTATCGAAGGGGCAAATCCCATCTTGCTCGACCACGTCTCGCAGCATGGGTCTGGACAAACCCGAAACCTACCTTTGTAACTACCCAGTCACGGAGTAGCGTTTGGTCGGACCAAAGCAAGTCTTTCACCATCCCGAGAACATGCGTCAGCTCAGGTCTTAGGACATAGAACGTATGTTGTACTAGAGACTCACAGATGACACATCGCCACGTCTCGTAGTTGGTTCTATCCGACTCGGACCTTATCTCGACTCGGATCCGACTACGTCGAATCCGACCAGACCTTTCCAAGTCCATATTATCTGGTTAGCATCCAATGCTCCATGGCTAGTGAGACCAAGCCATCGACCGTGTCATATGCTAGTCTAGTCGGCTGCGTCCACACAGCCCCTTTCGACTAGGGACCTTTTAGGACAGTCATCATACAATGCATAGTCCCACAAACAAGTCACGTACTTGCTGATACACATCATTGATAATGTCCAAGGACTATCTTTATTCATAAACACATAGGAAATATCATCATACATGATTGCCTCTAGGGCATATCTCCAACAAAGCGAGCACAGCGAAAGAGTGGATTTGTATCGGAATGAACAAGGGGGTTTTGCTTGCCTGGCACTTCTGAAGATAGTATAGTTCTTCATCGGTGTCATCGAACTCATCGTCGGAACGTCGTCTACTGAGAGGGGACAAATACCGGCAAACAAGGAAGAACACAATCAATGCAATGCACAATATGATGCATGATCATGACATGTTAATATGCTGTGATTTGGTCTAATGCAACTAGCAACAAAGTTAAATGAAGCTGGTTTGAATCCAAGATTCAAATTCAAACTCCATATGTGGATATTCAAATTCCATTCATATGATTTGTACTAAACAGCAGCTATAAGTTGTTCTAACATGCATTAAAACGGTGCGGATGGAAAGATTGGATTTTTCTGATCATTTTTCATATATAAATTATTTCATTTGAAGTTACGGTTGAATTTATATGATTTTTAGAAGTTTAAGCCTTTTTATGGATTTTCCGATTAATCAGAATTAAACTAATTCCAGAAAAGGATTTACTGCATCAGCACTGCGTCATGCTTGCGTCAGCAGGTCAACAGGGTCGGTCCAGGTCAAACCTGACCAGTGGGGCCCACTGGTTAGTGACTCTGTTAGTTAACTGAGTTAATTAGACTTATACCAATCCTAACAAAATGTTAGCAGGGCTGGGTCCACATGTCAGTGGCTTAACTAATTAACTAAATTAGTTAGCGCTAACTAATCTAACACCTAAGTAAACAGGGCCTGGCCCACACGTCAGTGAGCCAGAGCGGGCCAATTTGCGGTCAAACCCGGGTCAAACTCGCCGGAGTTGACCCACGGCTCGTCGCCGGCGATGCCAGCAACGGCGGAGGGCGTTGGAAACGCTCCTCCGGTGACCAAATCGGCGGCTGAGGGGCTCTACGTGTTGCTGGCGCTCCTCCGCATCCAACGGGACCGGAGTTAGCGGTTGGGGTGGCCAGAGTCGAGCGTGGCATCGACCTCGACGGTGGCCGGAGCTCGGGCGAGACGCGAGCGAGAGCTAGGGGCACGGGAAGGCGAGCTGGGGCGTGCTGCAAGCTCGTGGGGAGGCACTGAGCGCAGTGGTGTGCTCGGCTGCCAGCTTCAGCAGCCGTAGCCACGGCGGCGACATGGCCGGCGGCGAAGAGCTCTCGGGCTCATTGCGAACGGCGGCTAGAGAGGGAAGTAGAGCACGGGAACAGGGGGAAATGACGGCGGAGCTCACAGCGGGGTCGAGGACGGTCTCAGCGAGCTCGGGGATGCGGTAGAGGCGGTGAATCGACGGCGACGGTCTTCGGTGGCCGAGGAAGGAAACGACAAAGCTGGCGGCATCCAGGGGCTTCCGGCACCGTGCCGCTTGGTGAGAAGGAAGAAGGTGACCAGGCGGGGCTCGTGGACATCATGGTGAGGCCAGGGCAGCACGGTGGCCGTGGCAAACAGCGTCGGCGATTACGAGCTCCGCTCGGGCGCGTGCGGGGAGAGAGCAGAGGAGGGGGAGGAGCGCGGGAGAGCGCGAGGGGGTTCCAGGGGCGTCGTGGTGCCTCGAGAGAAGGCCAGGCGTCGAGGGGGAGCGACAAGCAGGAGGTGGCCGGGGCGCGTGCGCGCGCACGGCGGCCACACGCCCTCCTGCCCACTAGCAGGAGGTGGAAGACAACAAGGAGTTGGAGGTGGGCTGGGCCGGCCACTTGGGCCGCCAGGTGGGCTGCACAGGTAAGTTAGGTAGGTTTCCTTCCTTTTCTATTTTTCTTCTGTTTTCTATTATTCTATAACTTGATGGCTTTATTAAAATGCCGTGGCATTTCCAAAATCATGAAACTTCTCAATGCCACTGTTTAGAATATATCCAACAGTAAACATTTTAGTTTATGAATATTTGAGCATTTAAAATATTTTATAGCATTTAAATGCCCAAATGCAATTAACATATGATTTAATTCAGTGACCCTCTGTTGTCCTAGAAAAGTGTGCACCATTTTTGTCAGAGGTTCTAGACCAAGGCAAAGATGATGAACATTTTAGAAGGGCATTTCAGGTTCATTGAAAAAGTATTTTAGTAACCCTAGTTGAGTTGGGTGGTGCTGGGAGTTTTTGTCATCCCCATTTCAAGTTTCTGAGAAAATTAAACATGATGCAACACCAGATGCTAGCACTAAGCAGTACCAGAAGCTAGGGATGTGACAACTCACCCCCACTAAATAAGAATCTCGTCCCGAGATTCAAGACGTGAGGTAAGAAGACAAAGGGGACACTAAGTATCACAAACTTCATGATCCAACTGTCTTCTCGGGGTTGTTGATTTGTTGACTCAAATTGATCTTAACGTCTTTGCTTTCAAGATCTTCATCCTCCACGAGGACAAATAAAAGAGCGAAACATGTCTACATAGATGGATCATCTTAATGATCACAATATCAACTCACGGAATGAGACATAGCAACATCTCTCGAGCTGAGACATGAAGCACACATCTAGAGGGATGGAGTGGAACAGATGACGAGGGTTCACTAGGTAGACAATAATTCCACACTTAAGAGGGTGGTCGATGGTTGTCATCATAGCGAGGATTTGAGTTCCCATGACATCGCAACGGAACACCTTAGAGGAGGGTGACTCGTAGAATTATCCCTTAAGTGGCAAAAAGAATTACTTTTGATTCAGAGATCAATAAAATTCTATATACTAGCCTGAGGCAATTCTCGAGCAATCGCTTGAAGGAGTTCGGTAGAATGGCATACTCGGACTGGAATGGATGATGTGGATTACCTTGTTGAAGACAACGCAATTGATGATTTTGCTTATCATCGGAAATGGATGGGGTTGATTAAGCGTCTGGTGGAACAGGGATACATTGTGTGAGGCCAAATTGCCTGACGCATGGTAGAATGGCACATTGGCGATGCAAGCTGGGAACAAAATGCAAATGCTGGGAATGATTCTGGTAACTGGGAAGAAACCCAATAGTAGAGAGTGAATCCACTGTTTGAAAGGTTATAGCATAACCGGAAAAAGCTGGGAGCAATCCCGGTTAGTGCCAGTGATAACACCTAGTGCTTGTGCGTGCTCTCAAGAACTTGAGCATTTCCATATTCATCAAGGTTTTACCAATATCCATGTCAAGGATCCTGGCAACACAACATACTACCATGATGAATGGTGATGGACGATGCAGATGCAAAAGAAGATAACACTTTCTCATATTTTACCTTATCGAGGCCAAAGGGCAAAATCTAGACGATCGACCGAGAGACATTTAGCACTCCGCTTCTAATGTTCTCCTTGATGTGCTAGCGTAACTTTGATATCTAGAACATCAAGTAAAAGGCCGGACTTCAGGAGCTCAAGAATCCATAAGGAATAACTTTGGGGTAAATCCTACGAGATCCTTATGGGGAGGTGGCTAACTTCCTCAAACAAGATACTACAATAATAGGTCTTCTGGTTGGGTGTGTTGGCCACGACATCCACTTTACCAGTTACGGTGAGACCAATATTATAGTTCTTGGAAAACTTTCCAACCATCATATCAGCCTGAGATTCAGATCTGGTTGGTGTCAGGATATTCCAGACTCATCAAGTATAGAAAGAAAAATGAAAGTTTGCAACACAAATTGACGAGATGACGTTGCGAGATTCTCGGGAAATGGACTACGGTAGTAAGCTCCAAAACATGAGCTGGTCCTGCTACAATATGTGAACACGTTGTCCGAGACAAGCATGAACACATAGTAGTCTTATAATAAAACACTACCAAGTTCAGAAGGGGATCCGTCAACGAGGATATCGAAGTCCTTGCGTAAGCCTAGCTCTTAAGAAGGAACTTCTTCTCCTTGATCAAATAAATCAGTGGCTTGGTGTGCTAGGGATACGTATAGAATGAAGATGATCAGTCTATCACAACATAGAATACTTCGCACGTGCATAACTGACTTGGGATGATTCCATAGGAGTTAAAAACATGCTTTCTCGAATTAAGGCGGCAACTTGCATCAAATGCACATGAATTAGAGGAAGTCACTTCTTTCAGCCAAGCATATGCTTCATGAACGGGACATGAAGATAATGCTTATAAAGTTTCCAATACTAGCTGGATGTTCAACACGGATCATGGAGAAGATAACAATGTTGCTGATGGGATCAACAACAATTCATCTAGGTTTCCATATAAGTGGAGTTCCATGATAACCCACAAGTGTACGGGATCGCAACAGCTTTTGAGGGTAAAGTATTCAACCCAAATTTATTGATTCGACACAAGGGGAGCCAAAGAATATTCTTGAGTGTTAGCAGTTGAGTTATCAATTCAACCACACCTGGATAACTCAGTATCTGTAGCAAAGTATTTAGTAGCAAAATAGTATGATAATAAAGGTAACGGTGGCAAAAGTAAAGATAATAGTTTTTGGGTTTCTGTAGTAGTTGTATGATAGCAATGGAAAAGTAAATAAGCGAAGAACAATATGTGAAAAGCTCAGAGGCAATGGATCGATGATGGATAATTATGCCGGATGCGATTCCTCATGTAATAGCTATAACATAGGGTGACACGTAACTAGCTCCAGTTCATCAATGTAATGTAAGCATGTATTCCGTAAATAGTCATACGTGCTTATGGAAAAGAACTTGCATGACATCTTTTGTCCTACCCTCCCGTGGCAGCGGGTCCTAGTGGAAACTAAGGGATATTAAGGCCTCCTTTTAATAGAGAACCGAACAAAGCATTAGCACATAGTGAATACATGAACTCCTCAAACTACGGTCATCACCGAGAAGTATCCCGATTATTGTCACTTGGGGTTGTCGGATCATAACACATAATAGGTGACTATAGACTTGCAAGATAGGATCAAGAACACACATATATTCATGAAAACATTATAGGTTCAGATCTGAAATCATGGCACTCGGGCCCTAGTGACTAGCATTAAGCATAGCAAAGTCATAGCAACATCAATCTCAGAACATACTGGATACTAGGGATCGAACCCTAACAAAACTAACTTGATTACATGGTAAATCTCATCCAACCCATCACCGTCCAGCAAGCCTACGATGGCATTACTCACGCACGGCGGTGAGCATCATGAAATTGGTGATGGAGGATGGTTGATGATGACGACGGCGATAATCCCCCTCTCCGGATCCCCGAACGGACTCCAGATCAGCCCTCCCGAGAGAGATTAGGGCTTGGCGGCGGCTCCGTGTCGTAAAACGCGATGAAACTTTCTCCCTGATTTTTTTCTCCCCGAACGTGAATATATGGAGTTGGAGTTGAGGTCGGTGGAGGTCCGTGGGGCCACGAGATAGGGGGTGCGCCCTGGGAGGCGCGCTACTGTCTCGTGGACAGGGTGTGGGCCCCTTGGTCTTGATTCTTTCGCCAATACTTTTTATATTTTCCAAAAAGTGCCTCCGTGGATTTCCAAGACATTCCGAGAACTTTTCTTTTCTACACATAAAACAACATCATGGCAGTTCTGCTGAAAACAACGTCAGTCCGGGTTAGTTTCATTCAAATCATGCAAGTTAGAGTCCAAAACAAGGGCAAAAGTGTTTGGAAAAGTAGATACGTTGGAGACGTATCAACTCCCCCAAGCTTAAACCTTTGCTTGTCCTCAAGCAATTCAGTTGATAAACTGAAAGTGATAAAGAAAAACTTTTACAAACTCTATTTGCTCTTGTTGTTGTAAACATGAAAAGCCAACATTCTGTGTTTCAAGAAATATTATGAACTAACCATACTCACAATAACACTTAGGTCTCACAATTACTCATATCAATAGCATAATCAGCTAGCGAGCCATAATAATAAAACTCGGATGACAACACTTTCTCAAAACAATCATAACATGATATAACAAAATGGTATCTCGCTAGCCCTTTCTGAGACCAAGAAACATAAATGCAGAGCACCTTTAAAGATCAAGGACTGACTAAACATTGTAATTCATGGTAAAAGAGATCCAGTCAAGTCATACCCAATGCAAACCAATAATAATGAATGCAAATGACAGTGTGCTCTCCAGCGGGTGCTTTTTAATATATAAGATGGGTGACGACTCAACATAAAAGTAAATAGATAGGCCCTTCGCAGAGGGAAGCAGGGATTTGTAGAGGTGCCAGAGCTTGATTTTAAAATAGAGATTGAATAACATTCTGAGCGGCATACTTTTGCTGTCAACGCAACAACTATGAGATGGCTGTATCTTCCATACTACATGCATTATAGGCAGTTCTCAAACAGAATGGTAAAGGTTTATACTCTCCCAACCACCAACAAGCATCAATCCATGGCTTGCTCGAAACAACGAGTGCCTCCAACTAACAACAACCCTGAGGGAGTTTTGTTTAATTATTTTGATTTGCTTTGATCTTTTTGGATCATGGGACCGCATCCCTTGCCATCGCTCTTTCTCGTGAATGAGGAGCGGAGTCCACTCCTCTTGAGAATAACCCACATAGCATGGAAGATATAGGCAGCCCTAGTTGAAACATGAGCTGCCACTACAAGAAATATGTCAACTAGTGACCTTCTCTCGGTGACCCCGGCTGAATTGGTCGTAATCCACGGCCATTTCGCTTGGAATGGCTCAAACCCTGAAATTGCCTTACATCAAATGGTCATAAAGCAGACAAGAGTGGTCAACGACCTTCTTTCTACCTGATTACGACCAATATAAATATTCATGAGGTTGTGAACGTGGATGCATTAGTACTTAAGGTGTCTTTCAAGGTGGGCTTGGGCCTCGGTGGAACGAGGCCACCTTCTTTAAAAAAAAAGTTGTGTGCCATGTAGGCCTCGGCCCATCCAGGAAGAAATGTGGGATGCCCTCATATTACTCAAAAAGAACATATATTTGGCCCAACAAAAATGGGAAAATAACAAGTTTTTCATTAGAATAGAAAAATAATGAACCCCTTCGTGAATCTTGCTATATGGTTTAACAATTACAAAACTAAACATGTCATTCAAAAAAATGTTAATGTTAATATGTATTTCAAAAAATGTAATCACGAATTTAAAAAACTAAATGTGTGCATTTGAAAAGTTTCATGCATATAAAAATTGATAATCATAAATAATATTAGATATGTATAAAAAAAGTTTCATGTGTATAAAAAAATAATCATCAGTACGTATATATGAAAATTTAACAATATATATGGAAAAGTAGATAACTAAACAAGATTTTCTAAAAATGTTAATCATGTATTTAAATTTTTCTAACCAATATCAACAATGTTTTATACGTGTACAAAAATGTACAATGTGTAAAACAAATATAGACATCAAAACCTATGTATGAAAAGATATTTTTTATTGGGAATACATGAAAATATGTTAATCATGTATTTGAAAAAGTTAAACATATATAAACAATATGTACAATGTGTCTTAAAAAATGTAGACATGTGTTCAAAATATTAGACATTAAAATATTTATTAAAAATGTTAATGATATAACTAAAACCATTTAATATCTATAAAAAATGTTTCTAGTGTACCCAAATTTGTTCATAAAATGTGGTCTAATATTCTTGAGAAATGGACAAATTTTTTTAAAACAAATATTTGTTAGGTTCTTAAAAAAAATTCATTTTGGGAACTCAAAAAATGGAAAATGAATATGCGGAAATTTTTCTTTTTCACAAGAGGTGGATCAATAACTTTTTACACGCAACCATTTGGTCAATTGTGCATTAAATATGGCCTAGTATTTTAGAAATTTGGACGCTCGAAAGATGGAAAATGATTTTTTCGTCCAAAGAAAATGAAAACTTCCTTAGGCAATATTGTTTGCCATTCCAATATGCACCCTTGTGTACAATATGAGATCATCTGAATAATCTATTCCATGAATGTGTCCATGATATTGATCATTTGCCTTGAAAGCCATTGATGTCCACACATGGTAGCTCATTTCTGAGAACATTTTTCTAAATATTTGTCGTATTACAAGTTTATTATTTTTCCTGTTAACTTGTTGACAGGATCAAACTTTGAGGCAACTACAGTTCAAATTTGACCCGCTTCCAGCTGAACCGGCGGAAATTTGTCATTTTCATAGGTGGATCAAAACTTTTGACACCCAACCATTTGGTCAATTATGCATTAAAGATGGCCTAGTATATTTTATAAAATTGATTTGGTCCATTTTTACAACAATTATTTGGTAGTTCCTTCACAAAAGAACCTCATTTCGGTCACACGAAAAATGGAAAATGAATTTTCCGTGCAAAGAAAATGAAAACTCCCTTAGGTAACATTTTTTGGAATTCCAAGATGCACCCTTGTGCACAATATGAGATCATTTGAACAAACTATGCCATGAATGTGACCATAAGATTGATCATTTGGCTTGAAAGGCATGAATCTTCATGCATGATAGCTCATTTGTGAGAACGCTTTTTAAAAAAGAATTTCCGTATTAAAAGTTTATTATTTTTTGTGAAAACTTGGTCACATATGATGACACAATGCGAAGGTTTTCCAATTTTTTATTATTTTTTATTTTTTATGCCCGTTTCAAAATACAGTCAAAACAGCGGGCTTGACCGTTCCTAGCTAGTTATTGAATCTTGGAAACCTTTTGATGTTTCTGTGATTAAATAGATAGTTATGTACCTAGGAATGATTTTTGGAAAAAATAAAGAGCAAACTATGAGGCAGCTACAGTTCAAATTTGACCCACTTCTAGCTGAACTGGCGGAAATTTGTCCTTTTCACGAGAGGTGGATCAAAGCTTTTGACACCCAACCATTTGGTCAATTGTGCATTAAACATGGCCTAGTTTTTATAAAATTGATTTGGTCCATTTTTACAACAATTATTTGGTAGTTCCTTCACAAAAAAACCTCAATTCGGGCACTCGAAAAATAATTAAAATAGCTAGAAAGATAAAAATGGCATGCAAATTTGTGATCATCCATAAAATGTGGTCTAAATTGATTGATAAATCTAGTTGTGTCGTTTTGGAAAATATTTTTTATAGCTGCTTCACAAAACCTCCTAGTTTTAGTACTTAGAAACTATTTTAAATCATAAAATTTCTGAACCAATCAGGGCTCTTCCCACGGATCACTCCAATGTAGCCGATCTGAACCGTCCAGATCCGACGGATCCAACGGCTCTCACTCACCTCTCAGGTCTCTCTTCCCCCAACCCAAACCCTAGCAGCCCTCACTCCATCCAGATCTCTCTCCCCTCTCCCCGAGAACCCACCCGCCGCCCTTTGTCTCCTCCCTCCTTGCCGCCCACGCTGCCACCTCCTTCCTTCCCGGCCCCCGCCTCCTTTCAACGCCCCCATCGATCCCGATCCCTCTCCTCCTCCCTCGCCCTCATCTCCTCGCCCCACCGCCTCCCACCCACCGAACCGATCCCGAGCCCTTCCAGACCAAGAGAGAGTGAGAGCTCGCCTCCTCCCTTCCAGATCGCCGCCGCCACCTCCCTCCGGTGGAGCTCGCCGCCGTCCATGGCCTGCCCCAGGCCCGAGGTCCTTCGCTCCTCCAGATCCGGCTTCCTCCTCGGTCCTGCCTGACGCGTTCGACCGGAGCTCCGACGCCTACGCCCGCAACGCTGCCACCATCGGCGGCCTCTTCTCCGACCTGTGCTCCTGTGTCTCCCAGGGTGCGTGTCTGCGACCACCATCACCCTCACACTCACCAGCCTTGCCATGGTGCGCTCCTTCCTCCCTCTTCTCCTAGACCCGCTTGGATCCACATGACCCACCCTCACCACACCTCATCTCCTCTCTCTGCCTCTCAGATCCACCACGGCAAGGTCACCGTGGGCCTCGACCTCCACGGACGGCGGCCAGATCGAGCGGAGCTTGCCTTCCTCTGCCTGACGGGACAAGGACAAGCAGCAGCATCATTGCATCATCAAGGTTCAATTTCATCTTCTTCCCTCTGTTTATTTTCTACAATCCCAATCAATTGCTGCAATCCCTCCCTCCCTCCCTCGATTGGATTGGCTTCTTCGGTCCATGTTGGTGGCTGATTGTGGCTGGGTTCGTTCGTAGGCAGGGACCAAGGTCGGGTACAAGCCCGATGTGGTCGTTGGTGAGAAGGACATGGAGCACGACTGCGGGGCGCACCGTGGGATCGGCTACTTCATCAAGCCACTCGTTCTTCTCGGCCTCATCCCCAGGTCGACCTTGTCCATTCGTCTCAAAGCTCAAGGGTGTTTTCTTATCCCGTTTCTGCTTGAGGTCAATTGATTCGATGTCAGATTATGTGTATATAGTTGCAAGTTCAAAATGTAGTATAATAGTGTTGAAATAATGTAGTGCTGGGCACCACCTCGTGCGTTTATCATACACAGGCACTGTGATTATCTAATTTAGCACGCTGCTGATCTTATAATGCTACTCTGCATACTTATCTTGCTGCCTGGTAGGGGTTCCCCTTGAAGGATTGATTATGCTCTGTATCCTACCATGATATATTCTCAGCGAGTTTACTGAAATTGCTTTGAAAAATAGTTAACAGTTTCTCTGTTTGGTACTATTAAACTGATAGTTAGAGAAACTGTTAAATTGTTGGTTTCATACTACTCACAATCAACAGATCAATTTCAGTACTTCTATTTGGTACTATTTGCCACTAGTAAGAACAACTGTTTGTGAAGCTAGTAAAAATCATGGAACTTAAAAGGTCAAATAAGTTGATTTATCTCTTTTCAGCCTTAACAGAGAAGATGGAGTTATCCGTTCTATTTAGCCTATTTTTACTTGGGTTGGATTAACACGTGAACAAAATTCAAGTTCCTATAATACTAAATTAAATTTAGTTTCGCACATCATATTGTTTTCGTGTTTAGCACCGAGTTGTATTCTTCCACATGAATGGAACCACTTAGGGTTGTTTTAGCATCGTTGTAGTTCCAAAATTGAGAGAAACTGCAGTTTCTCCAACTCGATGATTATTGGTCCACATGAATGAAATGTTTTTAAATCTATTTCCTAATTTTGTGGTCTGCAGAACAAGGCTGGTTGTCAGTAGCTGCTCAAAAGTTCATTGCGTATATCGCAGACATTCTTTGTCATACTTACTATACGTTGCATTATTAGTTTCATTTGGAGATTTTTCTTGAGAGCCACTTGGATTCATGCAAGATCGTGGAGGAGCTCAAGCACGACCACCAAGAGGCACCACCGCAGCAGCAGGTAGCACGTCCATATCCACCTCCCTCTCCCTCTGCTCCCAATCCTTTTTATTAGAATATACTGTGTACATTCTGAACCCCCTAATGTGACACAAGTATATGCACATGCTATGGTTTAAGTGTTGCTTGTGTATGGTAAATAGGTTGAGCACCCACCGCTATTTGATGCTATTTTGTTTAGGATTCTGTTCCTCTATGCATGTAATCTCCAGACCATGATCAAGCATACACACACGGTTGATTTGCATGGAACGATTACTACTAACTAAAGAAGGAAGCAGACTTCTTCACATAAAGTAAGATGACTGTTTTAGTAATATAAACAAATAAAAAAAGATTGTTTGCATGCAATCAGATCATTCTCACTTATTAGTTGAGTTCTAAGTATGTAGAATCTTTAGTTCTCTGGTTATATTATAGTCAGAATTATACTGTGTGCATGATTTTATCCATTGCTGGCACTATGGATAGAGCTTTATGTGTAATCTGGAGTTGTTCCTGTTATTGTTCTATCCATTTTATTGGTGTTACATGTGTAGCCAGTAACCAGGACCTGCACTTGTGCCATGCATATTCATATTGTCTCTATTGTCTTGTATGAATATCTCATTTTAACTAGCTCGGCTAGAAAAGCTCGGTACTAGCTGAAATGTGTTTATCATTCTATAAAGAATTGTCCTTTACTCCTTTACTCCTTTTTTTTAATGGAATGTTCATAATATATTGGCTCCAGTTTTTCTAATTCTTCTTAGCTGATTCATGTAACAGGGCGATCATGGAGGGCATGCAGTCATTCTCTTAGCCTAGTCCATGGCCGTCCAGTGAGTCCGGCATTTGATCTCTATCGAGGGAGCTCCATGCTGAAGAAGAAAACACTTGTAGAGCTTGTAACATTACTTGGAGAGCTTGTAAAGTACTGTAGAGCTTGTAAAGCATTGTATATGTTAGAGCTTGTATTACGTGTCATTTGTAGAGCTTGTAGTGAATCTGGCTATTGTTATTTGAATTATTATGTGTGTTTTCTGCTTGCCTATTTAAATACTGGTTATTTTCTTACTATGAAATTCAAATATGATGTCAAATTGAAATATGAAGAATCTGAGCCTAATAGCTGGGACCCATTTATCAGAACCTGACAAGTGTGATTTGTTTGACTAATGGGCCCATTTTATAAAAAAAGAAAATTAAAACTGCTGATACAAAAAGGCCATGGCCCAGAAAATAAAAAGGCCGAATTGTAGGGCTTGGCCCGTGTAGTTCACCGAAATTAGCAGCGAAAAAATAATAAATGGGCTGAATTAATGGGCTCGGCCCATATAAACACCGAATTGGACCGGGCTGATTCTTATCCACGTCAGCTTGCCACGCTGGATCCTACGTGGCCTGGGGAGGCTGCTAGTGACCAAAAATTTGGTCAAAGAACCAACAACCTTTTACATATCACAAAGAAGGTCGTTAATATCAGTTTACGACGGCCAGCTTTTGACCTTCTGTTTTTGGTCACAAAAAGGTCGCAAATGAAAAACAATGACCTTTCAGTGACCAATAGTGATGGTCGCAAGTTGACATATTTCTTGTAGTGTGCTCGAGCATACAAAACAGAATTTCATTTGAAGATTTGGAGTCTGGCGCATACAAATTTACTTGGAACGGCAGGTAAATACCGCATATAGGAAGGTATAGTGGACTCATATGGAATAACTTTGGGGTTTAACGAGTTTGGATGCACAAGCGATATTCACGCTTAGTACAATGTGAAGGCTAGCAAAAGACTGAGAAGCGACCAACTGAGAGAGCGACAACAGTCATAAACATGCATTAAAATTAATTCACACCGAGTACGAGCATGAGTAGGATATAATCCACCATGAACATAAATATCATGAAGGCCATGTTGATTAGTTTCAACTACATGCGTGAACATGTGCCAAGTCAAGTCACTCAATTCATTCAAAGGAGGATACCATCCCATCATACTACATCATAATCATTCTAATAGCATGTTGGCACGCAAGGTAAACCATTATAACTCATAGCTAATCAAGCATGGCACAAGCAACTATAATCTCTAAATGTCATTGCAAATATGTTTACTTCATAATAAGCTGAATCAGAACGATGAACTCATCATATTTACAAAAACAAGAGAGGTCGAGTTCATACCAGCTTTTCTCATCCCAATAAGTCCATCATATATCGTCATTATTGCCTTTCACTTGCACGACCGAATGATGTGTATAATAATAAGAGTGCACGTGCATTGGACTAAGCTGGAATCTACAAGCATTCAACTCAAGAGAGAAGACAAGATAATATGGGCTCTAAGTTAAATAAACAATCATGCATATGAGAGCCACTAAACATTTTCAACATGGTCTTCTCGACCCCCAAAGGAAAGAAAAGAAAATAAAACTATTTACACGGGAAAGCTCCCAACAAGTAAGAAGAACTAGAAATCTTTTTGGATTTTCATTTTAATTTCTACTACAAGCATGGAAATTAAACTAACTAATTTTTGTTTTTCTTAAGGTTTATCAAACACACAAGAAGAAAACTAGAAAAAGAAATTTAAACTAGCATGGATAATACAATGAAAGAGTATGAGCACCGATGACTAGTGTGTGAACATGAATGTAAAGTCGGTGAGAAATACGTACTCCCCCAAGCTTAGGCTTTTGGCCTAAGTTGGTCTAGTACCAAGGACCGCCTGGCTGATAGCCATAGTTGTAGCTGGGGTCATACTGAGATGCAGCAGCAACCGCCTCCTGAGTTGCGGCATGTTGGCGAACTGCCTCCGCTCTCCCCTCGTGTTCATCTGCTTCCTCCCTGGTGACAACATATCTTCCTTTTGCCTGATAATCAAAAAGGAGAGGAGCAGGAAGAGTAACATGGAGGATGTTGCGTCTGTTATAGATTAGTCGATATTGGAGGAATTGTTCATTCCTCCTTAGAAATTGATGATTGACCATAGCTTCATAATCCAAATAAACAGGAGGTATCAACATATCTCCCTCTCGTGGGGCTATACCAAGATAATTAGCCACACGGGTTGCATAAATTCCTCCAAATAAATCTCCCTTTCTACTATTATTCTGCAACCTACGTGCAACTATTGCCCCCAAGTTATAACCTTTATAACCCGATACATCACTCTTGAGAACACAAAGATCAGGGACACACATGTGACATGCTTCGTCTTTACCGTTAATGCATCTACCAATAAAGAGAGCAAAATAATGTATAGCAAGAAAATGAATGCGCCCTATGGTAGCTTGTGCAATATCCCTGGATTCTCCCATAGTAATACTAGCAAGAAAATCTCTAAATTCAGATTTGTGAGGATCATTAATATTACCCCACTGCGGGAGTTTGCAAGCAGTAGTGAAATCCTCTAAGTCCATGGTATAAGATGTATCATAAATATCAAATATGACACTAGGAGAATTACGCGCACAGTTATATTTAAACCTTCACACAAAGGAATCAGCCAATTGATAATACTGAGGACACTTATCTTGTAAGAAGTCCTCCAGCTCAGCATTACGCACAAACGCATCAAATTCCTCCTTAAAGCCTGCTTCGACCATAAAATTATCGGATGGCCACTCACAAGCTCGTACATCCGCGTCCCTCGGCAATTCAACATCTTGCTCACGTATAGCAATCCTGGGCCCTTTCTTCACCGAAGAACCACCTTGGTACATTCTTCTAAGCATAATTCTTTTTCTGAAATAATTCTGAAATTTTAGTGACTTCAAAATAATAATGAATAAAACTAAACAAGATTGGTAGCAACTACTCCTACAAGCGTCTAGAGCCTATACCATGCATTAGAATTGCTTGGGACCTCATAAATTTAACATGCAAGCTCAAGAACATGGTCACCTATGCAGCAAAATTTTGCAATGAATAAAGCACTAGAACAAAAACTAATTGGACCAATGGAGGAGTCACATACCAAGCAACAATCTCCCAAAGCAGTTTTGTGAATGGAGCTTTGAGCAAGGAGATCGAAAATCGCAGCAAAATGAGCTAGAACTCGTGCTTGAGCTGGATGGGGATTTTTTGGGTAGAAGATGAAGTGTGTGGGTGCTGGCATAAGTGGAGGGGGGCCACCAGGGGCCCACGAGATAGGGGGCGCGCCCAGGTGGGGTGGGCGCGCCCTCCACTCTCGTGGCCTGGTGCTTGCCCCTCCCGCAGTGATTTCAGTGCCTAAAATCCTCAAATATTGCATAAAAATTCATACTAAATTTGCAGGGCATTTGGAGCACTTTTATTTTCGGGATATTTTTTTTATTGCACGGATAATTCAGAAAACAGACAGATAATACTATTTTTGCTTTATTTATTCTAAATAACATAAAGTAAAAAGAGGGCATGAAAGGTTGTGCCTTCTAGTTTCATCCATCTCATGATCATCAAAATGAATCCACTAACAAGGTTGATCAAGTCTTGTTAACAAACTCATTCCGAATAACACGAACCGGAGAAATTTCGAATAATACTAAGTTACCTCAACGGGATATGAAAATCCCCAACAATAAGAATATCATACTTTTTCTTGACAAGAGGGAGAGGAAATTCAAAACCTCCAATAATAATAGTTGGAACTTTTCCAATAGAATTGATGCTATGAACTTGAGATTGTTTCCTCGGAAAGTGTACCGTATGCTCATTACCATTAACATGAAAAGTGACATTGCCTTTGTTGCAATCAATAACAGCCCTGCAGTATTCGTAAAAGGTCTACCAAGGATAATCGACATACTATCGTCCTCAGGAATATCAAGAATAACAAAGTCCGTTAAGATAGTGACATTTGCAACCACAACAGGCACATCCTCACAAATACCAACAGGTATAGCAGTTGATTTATCAGCCATTTGCAAAGATATTTCAGTAGGTGTCAACTTATTCAATTCAAGTCTACGATATAAAGAGAGAGGCATAACACTAACACCGGCTCCAAGATCACATAAAGCAGTTCTAACATAATTTCTTTTAATGGAGCATGGTATAGTTGGTACCCCGGGATCTCCAAGTTTCTTTGGTATTCCACCCTTAAAAGTGTAATTAGCAAGCATGGTGGAGATTTCAGCTTCCGGTATCTTTCTTTTATTTGTGATGATATCCTTCATATACTTAGCATATTTATTTACTTTTAGCATATCAGTTAAGCGCATACGTAAGAAGATAGGTCTAATCATTTCAGCAAAGCGCTCAAAATCCTCATCATCCTTTGTCTTGGATGGTTTAGGAGGAAAGGGCATGGGTTTCTGAACCCATGGTTCTCTTTATCTACCGTGCTTCCTAGCAACAAAATCTCTCTTATCATAACGTTGATTCTTTGATTGTGGGTTATCAAGATCAACAGCAGGTTCAATCTCTACTTCATTGTTTTTGCTAGGTTGAGCATCGACATGAACATTATCATTAACATTATCACTAGGTTCATGTTCATCATCTGATTGTGTTTCAGCATCAGAAATAGAAATATTATTGGGATTCTCAGGTGTGTCTTTGGTAGGTTCACTAGAAGCATGCAAAGTTCTATCGTTTTTCTTTTTCTTCTTTTTAGAAGAACTAGGTGCCTCTAAATTATTTCTCTGAGAATCTTGTTCGATTCTCTTAGGGTGGCCTTCAGGATACAAAGGTTCCTGAGTCATTCTACCAGTTCTAGTAGCCACTCTAACAGCAAAGTCATTTTTATTACTTAATTCATCAAGCAAATCATTTTGGGATTTAAGTACTTGCTCAGCTTGAGTAGCAACCATAGAAGCATATTTGCTAATGAGTTTGAGTTCACCTTTAACTCTAGCAATATTATCACTCACACGTCCTATCTCGAAAGCATTATTATTGAACTCTCTACCAACATAAGCATTAAAACTTTCTTGTCTAGCCATAAAGTCATCAAATTCATCTAAGCATGGGCTATGAAATTTAGTAGAGGGGATTTCAACTTTATCATATCTATAGAGAGAATTTACCTTTACTACCGTGTAGGGTTATCAAGACAATGTGGTTCTTCAACAAAGTGTATATTAAGACCATGTATTTCTTCAATAGGGGTAAATTCTTAACATCTTCAGCTTTAATACCTTTTTCTTTCATTGATTTCTTTGCCTCTTGCATATCTTTCAGGATCGAGAAATAAAACACCTCTCTTCTTCGGAGTGGGTTTGGGAATAGGCTCAGAGTTGGCTTAATTGGTTCAGAATTGCCTCGTGAATTGGCTCAGAAGAGTCCAATTATTTTCATTAGTCAACATATTATTCAATAGTAATTCAGCTTCGCCGGCTGTTCTTTCCCTGAAAACACAACCAGCACAACTATCCAAGTAGTCCTTGGAAGCATCGGTTAGTCCGTTATAAAAGATATCAAGTATTTCATTTTTCTTGAGAGGATGATCAGGCAAAGCATTGAGTAATCGGAGAAGCCTTCCCAAGCTTGTGGGAGACTCTCTTCTTTGATTTGCACAAAATTATATATTTCCCGCAAGGCAGCTTGTTTCTTATGAGCAGGGAAATATTTAGCAGAGAAGTAATAAATCATATCCTGGGGACTACGCACACAACCAGGAGCAAGAGAATTATACCAAGTCTTAGCATCACCCTTTAATGAGAACGGAAATATCTTGAGGATATAAAAATAGCGAGACTTATCATCATGAGTGAACAGGGTAGCTATATTATTCGACTTGGTAAGATGTGCCACAACAGTTTCAGATTCAAGGCCATAAAAAGGATCATATTCAACTAAAGTAATAATCTCAGTATCAACAGAGAATTCATAATCCTTATCAAGAATACGAGATAGGTGAAGTAGCAAAAGCGGGTCAGGTTTCATTCTAGCATTAAGAGAAGCCGCTTCCATTTAGCTAATAATTTCTTAAGATCATATCTATCATTGCAAGCAAAGATAGCTCTAGCAGCTTCTTTGTTCATAACATAACCCTCGGGAACAACAGCAATTCATAATCATTGGGAGAACTTTCATCATCACTATCATCAATAATAGCGTGTTCAATAATTTCATTCTCTCTAGCCCTAGCAAGTTGTTCATCAAGAAATTCACCTAATGGTAAAGTAGTATCACGCACAGAAGTAGTTTCATCATAAGTATCGTGCAAAGCAGAAGTGGCATCATCAATAACATGCGACATATTAGAGTTCATAGCAGTAGCAGGTTTAGGTGTCGCAAGTTTACTAATAATAATGTATGAGAATCTAGTGCGAGCTAGATGGCGGTTCCTTACCTCCCCTCGTAGTTGAGGGCAAAATCTTGGTTTTAGCGTCTTTCAAGTTCTTCATAGTGATCAACAGATTTAAATCCCAAGTGACTCGAGAGAATAAAGCTATGCTCCAAGAACGGGCGCCGTAAATTAGTCTTGATAACCCACAAGTGTAGGGGATCGCAACAACTTTCGAGGGTAAAGTATTCCACCCAAATTTATTGATTCAACACAAGGGGAGCCAAAGAATATTCTTGAGTGTTAGCAGTTGAGTTGTCAATTCAACCACACCTGGATAACTTAGTATCTGCAGCAAAGTATTTAGTAGCAAAATAGTACGATAATAAAGGTAACGGTGGCAAAAGTAAAGATAATAGTTTTTGGGTTTTTGTAGTAGTTGTAACAGTAGCAACGGAAAAGTAAATAAGCGAAGAACAATATGTGAAAAGCTCGTAGGCAATGGATCAATGATGGATAATTATGCCGGATGCGATTCCTCATGTAATAGCTATAACATAGGGTGACATGTAACTAGCTCCAGTTCATCAATGTAATGTAAGCATGTATTCAGTAAATAGTCATACGTGCTTATGGAAAAGAACTTGCATGACATCTTTTGTCCTACCTGCCGTGGCAGCGGGGTCCTAGTGGAAACTAAGGGATATTAAGGCCTCCTTTTAATAGAGAACCGGAACAAAGCATTAGCACATAGTGAATACATGAACTCCTCAAACTACGGTCATCACCGAGAAGTATCCCGATTATTGTCACTTCGGGGTTGTCGGATCATAACACATAATAGGTGACTATAGACTTGCAAGATAGGATCAAGAACACACATATATTCATGAAAACATTATAGGTTCAGATCTGAAATCATGGCACTCGGGCCCTAGTGACTAGCATTAAGCATAGCAAAGTCATAGCAACATCAATCTCAGAACATACTGGATACTAGGGATCGAACCCTAACAAAACTAACTTGATTACATGGTAAATCTCATCCAACCCATCACCGCCCAGCAAGTTTCACGATGGAATTACTCACGCACGGGCGGTGAGCATCATGAAATTGGTGATGGAGGATGGTTGATGATGACGACGGCGACGAATCCCCTCTCCGGAGCCCCGAGCGGACTCGAGATCATCTCTCCCGAGAGATTAGGGCTTAGGCGGCTCCGTGTCGTAAAACGCGATGCAACTTTCTCCCTGATTTTTTTCTCCCCGAACGTGAATATATGGAGTTGGAGTTGAGGTCGGTGGAGGTCCAGGGGGCTCACGAGATAGGGGGGCGCGCCCAGGGGGAGGGGGCGCGCCCCCTGTCTCGTGGACAGGGTGTGGGCCCCCTGGTCTTGATTCTTTCGCTAATACTTTTTATATTTTCCAAAAAGTGCCTCCGTGGATTTCCAGGACATTCCGAGAACTTTTCTTTTCTACACATAAAACAACATCATGGCAGTTCTGCTGAAAACAGCGTCAGTCCGGGTTAGTTTCATTCAAATCATGCAAGTTAGAGTCCAAAACAAGGGAAAAAGTGTTTGGAAAAGTAGATACGTTGGAGACGTATCATTCCACAATTATGTGAACAAGGTGATAGCATTGGTCAGACCAAAAGATATAATGGTGTATGCTCGAGGAAGCAACCACGAGTAAGACAACATTACGAATATCGTTGGTTCTGATTTGATTTGATGACAGCCCATACTCAAATCAAGGATTGGATAAGACAATAGTGCCGACAATTGATCACGAGAATCAATCAATGGAGATATCATCTTTCTTCAACACACACACACACAAGATATCCCTTTGGGGTGAACTAAGTCAGGTAAGCTTTTATCCTCCAACTCTCCAAGTTGTTGTTTAGCTTAACAAACTAGCTCGAGGGGTATCCAACATGCACTCTTTGAGAAAAGGTGGTTCTTAGGGATAAACCAACTTGATCACGAGCTCAACATATGGGTCAAGGGACAACCTGGTAATACTTCCGAGAAGATATTTGGAAAATCACAAACCACCTATATGTTACCAAGCTCGAGAGCAATCTTGCTTCCGAGGCAAGATGATTTTATCAAATAAGCAAGGGATTGACACAATCCTAACTCATTGATCGAAGAGTGCACTGGAATAAGGTCTAGGTAGCATGATTAATCTTAGAATGGTAATTCAATAACCAACAGCTAAGAACAAAATTATTGTCCCTTAACTACTAGGCAACAGAGTTGCTAGGAGTATAGATTTCACACATCACGATTCACTTGTCGGCATTCCGGCTGTGACAACATGGGAACCGAGAAATGAATAACGATGGCGAGAAGTATCATTACGTCAAGAATTCATAAGAGAAGGTGCAATTCTCACGACATTCCTGACATAAAGGTTGGATTAACATTTTGATCTGCGGAACACAACTGCTTTGACCCAACCCGGGAAATGGATAAGGTACTGGGGTTTGTTTCTCCCAGTCATTCCGGAATAGAATGGCTTGACGGAGCGCAAGAATAATAGGCATCGATGAACATGAGTGCTTAACTACTCCTGACTATCAATTGATAGACGAGGGCCAGAAAACAATTAAAGAGGGACAACTCAAGGAACATATAACTTTCTGAGTTGTGGATGCATAGGTTAGCATGTCGAACGAGTTCAACATATTTCTTCCGGATAACCCATGCAGAAAAGGTAGGACTGGCAGAGTCATAATATAGGATGGAAAACTCATCGAGAGCACTCTTGTTGTGATCTTTCGGTTCTGCGAGGAACTTCTGCCATAAGCAATTCATGGTATTTGGAAGAACGATATACCACGAACCTCGAGGACTAACGCAAAGGTTACTAATATCCTAAAGGAACTAGCAAACACTACCAACATGAGGTAAGTAGGGGGAATCTCGGGTTCAAAACCCAGGAGCCGAATACCTACTACTAAGTGGCATCACGGGATGCTTTCGAGAATGATGGCCAGAATCATCACAATGGGAACACAAAGCATGGCTAGATTACTAGGTGATACTCTAGACACCTAGGGTCATAATAATAGCTAGAAACTTTATACCGAGGCAATGAAGTAGCTCAGCACACTAGCTAGTGTGGTTAAACTGGCCCAAAGGAACTTCAGAGCGATAAGAAGGAATTTGCAAATGCATCGATTGTTTAGAAACACGGAATGACTCGGACAAAGATAACGATCAGAATACTCAAAGGATTTGAGACATCCTGTAAAAATGGTGGCAGAACCACTCAGAAGCACAATATCAAGAATTTGAGGCCAGCTATGAATACACGGAAGTAGTAGAAACTAAACTGAGGCTTAAATCCAACAGTCTTATAAGTCTACGGATTAGTAACACGTGATCCTCGAGCAGATGTAAGAGAAATCCTAGTTCCTTAACCCCGTAGGAAAGATAAGATGACTCAGATCAGAAGGGCATAAGGTATAAGGAGTAAAAAGATCCTTACGTTCCATCCCACAATCAATTCCCTTATATAGCTAAAGAATTTCTAGACTAAACTTCGACCAGTTTGGCTTGGTAATCCCACAGCAACAGGCTCTAATACCAAACCTGTCGGGACCCGATCCTATGCCACACCGATCTAGCATGTAACACCTCATATCACTTTGCGGCCTCACGCACGGTATTCCCACGGGTGTCGCCTTACCAGGCACGGGACAGTTTGCGCCTTTTGGCTCACGTATATGATAGTGTCGCTAGCATCCATATCACAAGGAACCCGGGCTGACATGGCTAGTCGTGAACCCAAAGTGGCGCTAACTTACAGGTACAGGCATACATGACCTAGCAACGAACGTGTCGATCATCGGCGAGTGAGTCTGGGCTGTAGCAGCTGGGCTAGCAGGACTTCGGTAATCCGGGCTGTAGCAGGCTAACAGGACTCCGGTAGACACCGCATGACATTTCCCGAAGGGATGTATACGAGAACGAAGAAGGACACATGCCGGCCAGCCTAAGTGTTCCGGAGCAGTAGCAAGCTACCATGGCTCAATGGAAGCACTAGGAGACATTTCCCGGTAAGAAAGGCTACCAAGGATAAACAACTAGATAGTCAGATCCCACACATACCAAGCATTTCAATAACATACACACAATATGCCCGATATGTGCAAATACAACATGGCATCACAACATGACTCTACAACTCAAGTATTTCATTCAATAGGCTCCGAGGAGCGAGATATTACAAACATGGGTCCCATGACCCAAAATTCAGAGCATACAAGTCAAAGCACAAGCGGAAGCTTAACATGTCTGAGTACAGACAACTACAAATGAAAAAGGCTGAGAAGCCTGACTATCTACCAGATACTGCCGAGGGCACAAGATCGCAGCTGAGATAACAAGCTAAACATCGAAGTCCAAGCGGAACTACTAGTGAGACTGAAGTCTCTCTGCAAAAGCATAAAATAGGCAAACGTGAGTACAAATGTACCCAACAAGACTTACATCAGAACTAACTACATATGCATCATTATCAACAAAGGGATGGTGGGGTTTAACTGCAGCAAGCCAGCTTTGACTCAGTGGCTATCCTGAACTATGACTGCAAGTAAATCTTTTGAGGTGGCGCACACGAGTCCACACATTCACCATATCAATACACCACTATGGATCCGCTCCCGTCTCCCTACGAGAACGCCATCCATAGCACTCACGCTTATCTTGCGTATTTTAGAGTATCTACTTTTACTTGTCTATGAATTGTATAGGTAACCCAGAGGTCCTTTACCACGGACGCGGCTATTCGAATAGATGATGTTAACCCTGTAGGGGTGTACTTCTTCACACACGCTCTCACCACTTACCGTCGTTTACACGACATGTACTCGACAACCTTCAAGCGGAAGCCCAACAAGGGTGTCGGCCATGGCCTACCTAAACACTCAAGTCTCCAGTCCAGGTTTATCGCCTATTCAGGTTCCATCCGCAGGGAGTCCGGCCGAAATTTCCACATACGGCCCCGAACGATGTGAGCAGGGTTCCCGAGACACCAAACGGGCGCCCGGTACACCGTGCCATGTGCCTACCGCGTCACAGCCCACCCTCGGATCAAGCGCCAAGACGGCCTCCAAAGATACTACAAACACCGTAAACGACTTACAACTCCCCGGACAAAGGACAAGGGTGATTAAGAAGTCGAGAGGGTCAATTAAGGATCCCAATGAGTGGTAGTAGTTGTTCATGGATCACAAACACGTAACTCAGTTCACGAGGGACGACTTCAATGAGACAACCCACCATGTACTCCTACATGGCCTCTCACCGCTACCTTTACCAAATCGTGTTCACACACTTAGCTCACACCACGTGAGGACACGTTCACAACCTTCCAATTCATCCCCATGAATTAGACGAGACTCAACTCTAAGCGAGAAAGGTGCATGACAAACAAGAATGAGTGAGTAGGCACATCAGGGCTCAAACAACTCCTACTCATGCTAGTGGGTTTCATCTATTTACTGTGGCAATGACAGGTCATGCAGAGGATAAGGGGTTCAACTACCGCAGCATGTAACAGTTGAATCGTTGTTATCCTAATGTAGTAAAAGATAGCAGAGCGAGAGAGTGGATTTGTATCGGAATGACCAAGGGGCGTTTTGCTTGCCTGGCACTTCTGAAAATAGTATAGTTCTTCATCGGTGTCATCGAACTCATCGCTTTAACGTCATTTCTTGAGAGGGTACAAATACCGCAAACAAGGAAGAACACAATCAATGCAATGCACAATATGATGCATGATCATGAAATGTTAATATGCTTTGTGATTTGGGCTAATGCAACTAGCAACAGGTTAAATGAAGCTGGTTTGAATCCAAGATTCAAATTCAAACTCCATATGTGGATATTCAAATTCCATTCATATGATTTGTACTAAACAGCAGCTATAAGTTGCTCTAACATGCATGAAAATGGTACGGATGGATAGATTGGATTTTTCTGGTCATTTTTCATATATAGCTTATTTCATTTGAAGTTACGGTTGAATTTATATGATTTTTAGAAGTTTAAGCCTTTTTCTGGATTTTCTGATTAATTAGAATTGAACTAATTCCAGAAAAGGATTTACTGCGTCAGCACTACATCATGCTTGCATCAGCAGGTCAACAGGGTTTGTCCAGGTCAAACCCGACCAATGGGGCCCACTGGTCAGTGACTCAGTTAGTTAGCTGAGTTAATTAGACTTATACTAATCCTAACAAAATGTCAGCAGGGCTGGGCCCACAAGTTAGTGGCTTAACTAATTAACTAAATTAATTAGCGCTAACTAATCTAACACCTAAGTAAACAGAGCCTGGCCCACACGTCAGTGAGCCAGAGCGTGTCAAACTGCGGTCAAACCCGGGTCAAACTCGCCAGAGTTGACTTGCGGCTCGTCGCCGGCGACCCGAGCGATGGCGGAGGGCGTCGGAAACGCTCCTTCGGTGACCAAATCGGTGGCTGAGGGGCTCTACATGTTGCTGGTGCTCCTCCGCATCCAACGGGGCCGGAGTTAGCGGCTGGGGTGGTCGAAGTCGAGCGTGGCATCGACCTCGGCGGCGGTCGGAGCTCGGGCGAGACGCGAGCGAGAGCTAGGGGGCACGGGAAGGCGAGCTGGGGCGTGCTGCAAGCTCGTGGGGAGGCACTGAGCGCAGTGGTGTGCTCGGCTGCGAGCTTCAGCAGCTGTAGCCACGGCGGCAACATGGCCGGCGGCGAAGCTCTCGGGCTCGTTAAGAACAGCGACTAGAGAGGGAAGTAGAGCACATGGAGAGGGGGAAATGGTGGCGGAGCTCACAGCGGGGTCGAGGACGGTCTCAGCGAGCTCGGGGATGCGGCGGAGGCGGTGAATCGACGGCGGCGGTCTTCGATGGCCGAGGAAGGAAACGGCGGAGCTGGCGGCGTCCAGGGGCTTCCGGCACCGTGCCGCTTGGTGAGAAGGAAGAAGGGGACCATGCGAAGCTCGTGGACAGCACGGTGAGGCGAGGGGAGCACGGTGGCCGTGGCAAACGGTGTCGGCGATGACGAGCTCCGCTCGGGCGCGTGCGGGAAGAGTGCAGAGGAGGGGGAGGAGCGAGGGAGAGCGCGAGGGGGTTCCAGGGGCGTCGTGGCGCCTCCAGAGAAGGCCAGGCGTCGATGGGGAGCGGCAAGCAGGAGGTGGTCGGGGCGCGTGCGCGCGCACGGCGGCCACACGCCCTCCTGCTCACTGGCAGGAGGTGGAAGACGACAAGGAGGAGGAGGTGGGCTGGGCCGGCCACTTGGGCCGCCAGGTAAGTTAGGTAGGTTTCCTTCCTTTTCTATTTTTCTTCTGTTTTCTATTATTCTATAACTTGATGGCTTTATTAAAAATGCCAGGGCATTTCCAAAAATCATGAAACTGCTTAATGCCACTGTTTAGAATATATCCAACAGTAAACATTTTATTTTATGATTATTTGAGCATTTAAAATATTTTATAGCATTTAAATGCCCAAATGCAATTAACATATGATTTAATTCAGTGACTCTCTGTTGTCCTAGAAAAGTGTGCACCATTTTTGTTAGAGGTTCTAGACCAAGGCAAAGATGATGAACATTTTAGAAGGGCATTTCAGGTTCATTGAAAAAGTATTTTAATAACCCTAGTTGAGTTGGGTGGTGCTAGGAGTTTCTGTCATCTCCATTTCAAGTTTCTGAGAAAATTAAACATGATGCAACACCAGATGCTAGCACTAAGCAGTACCAGAAGTTAGGGATGTGACACCAGCGCGTGCGAGCTGCTGACGCATGGCTGCCTTTTGGTCCCGGTTGGTGTTACCAACCAGGACTCAAGATCCTCCTGCCTTGGCGCCCCGCAGCGGCCACGTGGAGCCCCTTCTATCCCGGTTCGTAAGCAAACCGGGACTAAAGGTTTTGGGCTTTTGTCTCGTTTGATTTGTCCCGGTTCTAGAACCAGGACTAAGGGCCCTCTATAATGCATGCTATATGGACAGACAGGAATAGATGGACCCATGATAAGGCTTCATTCGATCCTTTCCAAGCTGTGAAAGCCGTCCGCGATGATCTACTTCTACTAGATCTACCTAAACCCGAGAGCGGCATCACAGGGGTTCAATGGAGGCCGCCGGATGTTGGCTGGGTAAAAATCAACACGGATGGAGCAACAAACACCGAAGCTCATTGTGCAGGAGGAGGTGGAGTAGCTCGCTCTCATCTCTCTTTCCTAGGAGCTTGAGTAAACCCTTCCATGGAGAAACTGATCCTCTGATTGCCGAAGCGCTGGCTCTTCGTGAAGGTGTTATCTTCGCCCAACTAAGTGGATTCTCACACGAGCTTGGAGGTGTCGAACCTCTGGTCATCGCGCAACAACTCACTTTCAGTTATTGCGCCTATCTTAGATGAAATTGGGGAGAAGTCGGAAAGTTTTATATCTTTTTCTATTAGGCACATCCCGAGGGATGGTAATCGTATGGCCAATCTTTTTGCTAAGCAAGCCTGCGCCTTGTCGGTGTTGGACTGCTGGCTGGATGAGTGCCCTAGCTTTCTTATTAGCAGCCTTCGGGCAGATTGTAATCGGATGTTATTAAAGCAATAAAGCTCCCCATGTTCCATGCAAAAAAAACTATGATCTATACAAACATTCTATGTGTTTGGTGAAAAATATATTTTGTCCTATACTTTTTTCCATGATGTGTTATTTTCAATGCTACTATATGTTACGGGCTTGTTCGGAATGGGGGAATTTGAAAACAATTCGGAACGGAGGAATTCGAAAACAAAGGAATCGTAGGAAATACATAAAAGTGATGTTTGGAATGTAGGAATGCAAATCAAAGGTTCCCAAAATTTATGTGTTGAACAAAACATTACGATCAAATAAAAAAATTATAATGGTTAAATCGAAGCACTTATAACCAAAATCAACAAAAATAGCTAGTGGGCCGGAAGAAACGTGGGCTCTACCAGTTTTACCGTCGCATCTTAACCTCTCCCCACGTTATCTACTAGTGATTTGCGCGAGTGATGGCCGCCGTTCTATCAGCTGGCAAATGGAATGTGTGTTACGAAAAGCACATGTACACAACGGTGTTTTATGTTTGAAACACACAGATAAGACATCTTTCATGGGATGATGGGAGATACAATACGTTGTAGTCTAAAGAACAGAATTGCAGTCCAGAACACTGAAAGATAGCAATTGCATGGAATGGAAGCAACTACACAATTGCTTGGCCTGCAAAATGGCAACAAAAGAAGAGCGTAAATAAGCAAGGCTTTTCAACAGTCGCTGGGGCATCTGTTCCCTTGTCCGAAGTCTGCTTTTGTTTGGGAAGCATTGCGTTGTCCAAGATTGGATCTTCACCAAGGAGTACGGATGGCAATGGGCCCGATCCCCGATGGGGAATTCTTCTATTAGGGGGTGTCATGAGCAACAGCGGTAACGAACCAAATTAAATTTGAAGTTCAAAATCATAGAAAAGAGATCGATGCATATACAAAATCAAAGCAAAAAAACTGCATAAGCATGGAACATGTCATTTGACACCAATAGGTAGTAAATTTCTAACTATAACAGCATTGATTTTAAGGCGTCCCGCCTTGGACGCTTAGGCGATAAGGCACCCCCACAGCGCCTTGCAAATATGCCCGCCTTAGGCGCTTAGGCGTCGCCTAGGCGATAAGGCGCCCCCCGGCGCCTTAGGTCGCCTTACCGCCTTAAAAACAATGTATAACAGTAGGCAGGCAAAAAGAGCCACACTGACAAACCTTTGCATGTAAATATTGATGACAGAATTCCACCTGGAACCGGACTGACTACATCTAAACAAAGTCTTACTGAGAATCACAAGCATGAAGGTCAAATTATACTTGTAAGAAAAGAAACCATTATAAGACATTCAACAAATTTTGCAAGCAGAGCCTACAATATATAGCAATTAGGGGCCATCTGAGCATCTGGCCACCACCAACTCTTACACTACTTCTTGTATGAACAAACAACAAAACAATTCAAACGAAGCAACAATAATTCCATCATACATTGTCAGTTCACTTAAATATTGTGCAAGTATATTTAATTAGGTAAGTCATATAAGGTGACTTATCTCATTCAAACAATGTGGCAGAATGGCACTGGAAAGGATTGTTTGTACAGTCGTAGCAAGTAGCATTTTCTACCCTGCCTATTCATATATTAGAGGGAGTGATTAAATAAGAAGGTGCATGAAATAGAAAGCTAACCGGCACTGTTAAATGCTCCATTTTAAAACAATAAAAATCAGGAAGTGGGTTGTAAGCAAAACAGTACAAAGGAAATAGCTGTACAATGATAAGCAAATTCAGGAGTTTTTTTTCCACCTCTAATGAGGTACATATTTGCCTCTTTACCAGACAGCTATCTCTGTTAAATAAATATCACCATCAAAATCTGGTGCACATATAAGAAATTAATCAACACCAAACCTGCAGAGAATGCCCATTAGTCTTGCAGATAGATACCAAGACATATATCTCGATTTCAGCATATCAATAGATTGTGGCAAGCAGTTGGACAAATGTCAAGCAAGTTGCAGCATACAAAAGCCTGCTCAAGAACGACGCTGCATATTTCAGAATTAAAAGGCCAATACGTGCTATGAAGCATCACCTTGCTAAAAGGCAGTAGCTCCAATACTTGTTATGGCTGAAAACTGTTTATCTAGACTCCTTGAGATGTAACTAAGAGTTTAAACTATCATCTGCATCCGAAACAAGAGATCTAGAACATGAATGGCCATAACTGATGGTCATACAGCCTAGTTTTGATACAAATGATAGATGAGAAAATAAATTTTTCCGTAATATTTGTGGAGCTGCCGTTCCACAGAATCATCCTAACTGAAAGTAATTGCAGTTGTACGCTAGCACAGAATGAGAAAACAGCACCATAATACAAAACATTTAAAATCCATTAACATCATCCAAACATAAAGGGTGTTGCCACTCCAAGAAGTAAACATGGTAACATTTGAAAGCTGTGCAAACTACCCCTACAGTTCTAAGCCCCCTAAAAAATACTCATCACAACGTTCCAGAGCTGGCAAGAAACAGCTGATAGTCTACTCAGAATCAGAATCAGAGCTGGCATACTTATCAGGATCAGGGAACTGAACCGGGGTCAACAACAGAAGGTCGAGCGGATAGAGAACGGACGCACTACCAGAAAAACTGGGGTTGCCGATGGCCAAATCTATGCCGACGGCCCCCGTCGGCATCTATGGACCTATGCCGACGGCAACGGAAAGGCCGTAGGCTTAGAAAAGCCGTCGGCATACATCAACTTATGCCGACGGGGCCGTCGGCATAGACAAGGCCGTCGGGACCGCCTGAGGTACGCCTACGGGCCCGTCGGCATAGGGCAGGCCGTCGGCATATCCGTGGCCCACCTGCCCGGTCAGCGCTGACCATTTGACGGCGTTGACCCTACGCCGACGGGCAGTAACGGCGGCCGTCGGCATATCAGTGGCAGACGTATGCCTACGGCCAAGCCGTCGGCATAGGCCCCTCTGCCACGTCAGCGATCCGTGTGCCACGCCACGTCAACGATCCGTGGGACAACCTCCGTGTGTGCACAGAGCCGTCGGCATACGTTTATTTTACTTTATTTTTTATTTTTATTTTTACTCTATTTTTTTATTTTTACTTTATTTTAATTTTTGTTTTTGTATATGATAATTATGCCTTATCTAAAAAAACATACCCGATGATATATCGATTGCCCCCTGCTATTTACCATCGCTATCGCCGTGTCACGGAGGGGGGAAACGGTCGACACGGAAGGAATTCTGGTTGGTGGGGGATTCGGTGTAGCTATATCCTTTGAAACATCGTGACGGGTCCCTGCATATGTGAAAGTGTTCATGCATGCGTCATTGCCCGTCTTGGGGCTCCGGGGTGCCCTCACGGACGGCGCGCCGCCCGACACCCGAGACGCAGCGTGCCGCCTCTTCTGACATGCCACCACACCACCTGCATGTATGAGGGCGGTCTGCGACGCCCGTGGCATTACTACCCCAGGGCCCCCTGGCCCCGCCTAACCCCGGAAGCGGTTGACCACGAGATCTACCCTTTGACTTCCCAGACGGGCTTTGACCAGTGGACCTCTCCACCCGGTTGTGTCGATTCGGCCCATAGGGACACCCGGAGCAACATCCGGACCAAACCCACAGCTACATCCACTCCGTGTAGACCCGACGTCGTCTGCTTCCCCCCTCCGGTGTCGGGCGGCGGCGACGTCCGTGAGGGGGGGACACCGGAGACGCTGCGTGCGGGCATTTGCAACCGCCACAACACTTCCAGACTTGTGAGAGGCCGCCACGCAAGATTTGACGGTATGCTAGCCCGGAGGCCGCCGCCACAGTCGTAGACGCGAAGAGCAATCCGCGTAGAGGAAGTGTTCGATACTTCTCCATCACGAAAAATTATGAAAAATTACCATCGGTCCTATAGCACATGTGCCCACGTCATGTAAAAACTCATGATTTTATCGTGCTCCGGTATTTAATATTATTCATGCCGCATTGTTTCCGCTGAACGTCTACTACCGTGTGTCATCGCCGTCCGTGAGGGGGCCACACCCCGGAGACGCGTGCCGCCTCTTCGGACATGCCACCACACCACCCCGCATGTATGAGGGCCCGATGCGACGGTCCGGTGGCATTGCTACCCCCTGGGCCCCCGTCCCGCCTAACCCTGGAGCGGTTGACCACCGGATCTACCCCTTTGACTTCCCACTGACGGGATTTGACCAGTGGGCCTATCCACCCGGTCATGTTAGGTCAGCCCATACGAACACTTTAGAGCAACATCCGGCCACACCCACAAGAAGATCCCTCCGTAGACCCGACGCGTCTGTTTCCCCCTCCAGTGCGGCGGGCGGCGCCGTCCGTGTGAGGGGCACACCCGAGACGCTGCGTGCGCCTCTTCGGACATGCCACCACACCACCCTGCATGTATGAGGGCGGTCTGACGCCTCGGTGGCATTGTTACCCCCTGTGGCCCCTGGCCCCGCCTAACCACGGAGCGGTTGACCACGAGATCTACCCCTTTGACTTCCAGACGGGCTTTGACCAAGGACCTCTCCACCGGTTGTGCCGGGCCGGCCCATAGGGACACCCGAGCAACATCCGGGCGAAACCCATAGCTACATCCACTCCGTAGACCCGACAAGTTCGCTTCTCCAGGTGCCGGCGGCGGCGCCGTCCGTGAGGGGGGGGGGACACCCCGGAGACGTGTGCCGGGCATTTGCAACCGCCACAACACTTCCGGACTTGTGAGAGGCCGCCTACGCAAGATTTGACGGTATGCTAGCCCCCGGAGGCCGCCGGCCACATTCAGAGATCGCGAAGAGCAATCCGTGTAGAGGGAAGTGTTCAGATACTTCTCCATCACGAAAAATTACCATCAGTCCTATAGCACATGTGCCCACGTCATGTAAAAAACTCATGATTTTATCGCGTTTCGAGTATTTAATAATATTCACGCCGCATCGTTTCCGCAGAACGTCTACTACCGTGTGTCATCGCCGTCCGTGAGGGGGCCACTCCCCGAGACGCTGCAGGCCGCCTCTTCGGACATGCCACCACACCACCCCGCATGTATGAGGGCCCGATGCGACGGTCCGGTGGCATTGCTACCCCCTGGGCCCCCGTCCCGCCTAACCCTGGAGCGGTTGACCACCGGATCTACCCCTTTGACTTCCCACGGACGGGATTTGACCAGTGGGCCTATCCACCCGGTCATGTTAGGTCAGCCCATACGAACACTTTAGAGCAACATCCGGCCCACACCCACAGCAAGATCCCCTCCGTGTAGACCCGACGCGTCCGTTTCCCCTCCAGTGCGGCGGCGGCGCCGTCTGCAGGAGTGGGGCACACCGAGACGCGTGCCGCCTCTTCGGACATGCCACCACACCACCCTGCATGTATGAGGGGTCATGACGCCTCCGGTGGCATTGTTACCCCAGGGGCCCCTGGCCCCGCCTAACTCCGGAACGGTTGACCACGAGATCTACCCTTTGACTTCCCACGGACGGGCTTTGACCAAATGGACCTCTCCACCCACCAGTTGTGTCGGTTCGGCCCATAGGGACACCCGGAGCAACATCCGGACCAAACCCACAGCTACATCCACTCCGTGTAGACCCGACGCGTCTGCTTTCCCCTCCAAAGCCGGCGGCGGCGACGTCTGTGAGGGGGGACACCGAGACAGCGTCCGGGCATTTGCAACCGCCACAACACTTCCAGACTTGTGAGAGGCCGCCACGCAAGATTTGACGGTATGCTAGCCCGGAGGCCGGCCGCCATACCGTAGACGCCAAGAGCAATCCGCGTAGAGGAAGTGTTCGATACTTCTCCATCACGAAAAATTATGAAAAATTACCATCGGTCCTATAGCACATGTGCCCACGTCATGTAAAAAACTCATGATTTTATCGTGTTCGGTATTTAATAATATTCACGCCGCATCGCTTCCGCAGAACGTCTACTACCGTGTGTCATCGACGTCCGTGAGGGGGGGCCACACCCCGAAGACGCATGCCGCCTCTTCAGACATGCCACCACGCCACCCCGCATGTATGAGGGCCCCGTGCGATGCTCGGGTGGCATTGCTACCCCCAGTGGCCCCTGGCCCCGCCTAACCTGAGCGGTTGACCACCGGATCTACCCTTCGACTTCCCACGGACGGGATTTGACCAGTGGGCCTATCCACCCGGTCATCTTAGGTCAGCCCATAATTTAACACTTTAGAGCAACATCCGCCACACCCACAAGAAGATCCCTCCGTAGACCCGACGTCCTGCTTCTCCAGTGTGCCGGCGGCGGTGCCGTGGGTGTGGGGGGCACACCCCGGAGACGCGTGCCGCCTCTTCGGACATGCCACCACACCACCACTGCATGTATGAGGGGGTCAGTCGCCTCGGTGGCATTGCTACCCCCCAGGGCCCCCGTCCCGCCTAACCCTGGAGCGGTTGACCACGAGATCTACCCCTTTGACTTCCCACGGACGGGCTTTGACCAGTGGACCTCTCCACCCGGTTGTGCCGGGCCGCCCATAGGGACACCCGGAGCAACATCCGGACCAAACCCACAGCCTACATCCACTCGTGTAGACCCGACGCGTCTGCTTTCTCCGTGTGTCGTGGCGGCGCGACGTCCGTGAGGGGGGACACCGGAGACGCGTGCGGGCATTTGCAACCGCCACAACACTTCCAGACTTGTGAGAGGCCGCCACGCAAGATTTGACGGTATGCTAGCCTCGAGGCCGCCGCCATCGTAGACGACGCCAAGAGCAATCCGCCAGAGGGAAGTGTTCAGATACTTCTCCATCACGAAAAATTATGAAAATTACCATCGGTCCTATAGCACATGTGCCCACGTCATGTAAAAACTCATGATTTTATCGTGCTCCAGTATTTAATAATATTCACGCCGCATCGCTTCCGCAGACCGCCTACTACCGTGTGTCATCGCCGTCCGTGAGGGGGCCACACCCGGAGACGCTGCGTCGCCTCTTCTGGACATGCCACCACACCACCCCGCATGTATGAGGGCCCGATGCGACGGTCCGGTGGCATTGTTACCCCCAGGCCCCCGTCCGCCTAACCACTGGAGCGGTTGACCACCGGATCTACCCTTTGACTTCCCACGGACGGATTTGACCAAAGGCCTATCCACCCGGTCATGTTAGGTCAGCCCATACGAACACTTTAGAGCAACATCTCGGCCACACCCACAAAGAAGATCCTCCGTAGACCCGGACGCGTCTGCTTCTCCAAAAGCGGTGCGGCGGCGCTGGGTCCGTGTGAGGGGGCACACCGGAGACGCGTGCCGCCTCTTCGGACATGCCACCACACCACCCTGCATGTATGAGGGGCGGTGCGACGCCCTTCATTGGCATTGCTACTACCCCAGGCCCCTGGCCCCGCCTAACCCTCGAGCGGTTGACCACGAGATCTACCCATTGACTTCCCACGGACGGGCTTTGACCAGTGGACCTCTCCACCCGGTTGTGCCGATTCGGCCCATAGGGACACCCGGAGCAACATCCCGGCGAAACCCACAGCTACATCCACTCCGTGTAGACCCGGACACAGTTCGCTTCTCCAGGCTCAGGGCGGCGTCACTGCGAGGGGGGAGGGGACACTCGAGACGCAGCGGGCATTTGCAACCGCCACAACACTTCCAGACTTGTGAGAGGCCGCCACGCAAGATTTGATTTGCATGCTAGCCGAGGTCAGCCGTGCCACATTCAGAGACGCCAAGAGCAATCCGCGTAGAGGGAAGTGTTCAGATACTTCTCCATCACGAAAAAATTATGAAAAATTACCATCACCCTATAGCACATGTGCCCACGCCATGTAAAAACTCATGATTTTATCACGCTCCGAGTATTTAATAATATTCACGCCGCATCGCTTTCCGCATGAACGCCTACTACCGTGTGTCATCGCCGTCCGTGAGGGGGCCACTCCCGGAGACGCGTGCCGCCTCTTTCGGACATGCCACCACACCACCCCCGCATGTATGAGGGCCCGATGCGACGGTCCGTTGGCATTGCTACCCCCTGGGCCCCCGTCCCGCCTAACCCTGGAGCGGTTGACCACCGGATCTACCCCTTTGACTTCCCACGGACGGGATTTGACCAGTGGGCCTATCCACCCGGTCATGTTAGGGTCAGCCCATACGAACACTTTAGAGCAACATCCGGCCACACCCACAAGAAGATCCCCTCCGTAGACCCGACGCCGTCTGCTTTCTCCAAAGCCGGGCGGCGGCGTCAGTCCGGTGAGGGGGCACACCCCGAGACGCTGTCGCCTCTTCGGACATGCCACCACACCACCCTGCATGTATGAGGGGCCGGTGCGACGCCCGTGGCATTGTTACCCCCTCAGGGCCCCTGGCCCCGCCTAACCCCGAACGGTTGACCACGAGATCTACCCTTTGACTTCCCACGGACGGGCTTTGACCAGTGGACCTCTCCACCCGGTTGTGTCGGGCCGCCCATAGGGACACCCGGAGCAACATCCGGACCAAACCCACGCCTACATCCACTCCGTGTAGACCCGGACAAGGTCCGTTTCTCCGGTCGGCCGTGGCGCGACGTCCGTGAGGGGGGACACCGAGACGCTGCGTGCCGCATTTGCAACCGCCACAACACTTCCGGACTTGTGAGAGGCCGCCACGCAAGATTTGACGGTATGCTAGCCCCGAGGTCAGCCGTGGCCACAACGGTCGTGGGCGCCAAGAGCAATCCGCGAGAGGGAAGTGTTCAGATACTTCTCCATCACGAAAAATTATGAAAAATTACCATCGGTCCTATAGCACATGTGCCCACGTCATGTAAAAACTCATGATTTTATCGTGCTCGAGTATTTAATAATATTCACGCCGCATCGCTTCCGCGAACGCCTACTACCGTGTGTCATCGCCGTCCGTGAGGGGGGGGCCACACCCGAGACGCTGCGTCGCCTCTTCGGACATGCCACCACACCACCCCGCATGTATGAGGGCCCGGCGACGGTCCGGTGGCATTGCTACCCCCCTGTGGCCCCTGGCCCCGCCTTAACCCCTGGAGCGGTTGACCACGGATCTACCCTTTGACTTCCCACGGACGGATTTGACGATGGGCCTATCCACCCGGTCATCTTAGGTCAGCCCATACGAACACTTTAGAGCAACATCTGGGCCACACCCACAAGAAGATCCCTCCGTGTAGACCCGGCCGTCTGCTTCCCCCCTCCGGTGCCGGCGGCGGCGCCCGTCCAGGTGTGAGGGCACACCCCGAGACGCAGCGTGCGCCTCTTCGGACATGCCACCACACCACCCTGCATGTATGAGGGGCCGATGCGACGCCTCCGTGGCATTGTTACCCCAGTGGCCCCCTGGCCCCGCCTAACCTGGAGCGGTTGACCACGAGATCTACCCTTTGACTTCCCACGGACGGGCTTTGACCAGTGGACCTCTCCACCCGGTTGTGTCGGCCGCCCATAGGGACACCCGAGCAACATCCGGCGAAACCCACAGCCACATCCACTCCGTGTAGACCCGGCCGCGTTCGCTTTCCCACTCCAGTGCCGGGCGGCGGCGCCGTCTGCGTGAGGGGGAGGGGGACACCCGAGACGTGCCGGGCATTTGCAACCGCCACAACACTTCCAGACTTGTGAGAGGCCGCCACGCAAGATTTGACGGTATGTTAGTTCTCGAGGCCGCCGCCATACCGTAGACGCGAAGAGCAATCCGCGTGAGGGAAGTGTTCGTGATACTTCTCCATCACGAAAAATTATGAAAATTACCATCGGTCCTATAGCACATGTGCCCACGCCATGTAAAAACTCATGATTTTATCGCGTGCTCGAGTATTTAATAATATTCACGCCAAGATCGCTTCAAGCAGAACGCCTACTACCGTGGTGTCATCGCTGTCCGCGGAGGGGGGGCCACACTTCTGGAGACGCGGCCGCTTCTTCGGACATGCCACCACACCACCCCGCATGTATGAGGGCCCGATGCGACGGTCCCGGTGGCATTGTTACTACCCCTGTGGCCCCCGTCCCGCCTAACCTCGAGCGGTTGACCACCGGATTTACCCTTTGACTTCCCATCGACGGATTTGACCGATTGGGCCTATCCACCCTTGGCCATGTTAGGTCAGCCCATACGAACACTTTAGAGCAACATCCGGCCACACCCAAAGAAGATCCCCTCCGTAGACCCGGGACGCATCTGCTTCCCCCTCCAGTGCCGGGCGGCGCCGTCTGCAGTGTGAGGGGGCACACCCCCGGAGACGCTGCGCCGCCTCTTCTGACATGCCACCACACCACCCTGCATGTATGAGGGGCCGGTCTGCGACGCCCGGTGGCATTGTTACCCCGAGGGCCCCGTCCGCCCTAACCCCGAGCGGTTGACCACTTAGATCTACCCCTTTGACTTCCCACAGACGGGCTTTGACCAGTGGACCTCTCCACCCGGTTGTGTCGATTCGCCCATAGGGACACCCGGAGCAACATCCGGGCCAAACCCACAGCTACATCCACTCGTGTAGACCCGACGCGTCCGTTTCCCCCTCCAGGTGCGCGGGCGGCGCCGTCCGTGAGGGGGGGGAGGGGACACCCGGAGACGCTGCGGCCGCATTTGCAACCGCCACAACACTTCCAGACTTGTGAGAGGCCGCCACGAAGATTTGACGGTATACTAGTTCCGGAGGTCAGCCGGGCCACCCGATGAGACGCGAAGAAAGCAATCCAGCGTAGAGGGAAGTGTTCGATACTTCTCCATCACGAAAAATTATGAAAAATTACCATCGGTCCTATAGCACATGTGCCCACGTCATGTAAAAAACTCATGATTTTATCGCGCCCGGTATTTAATAATATTCATGCTGCATCGCTTCCGCATGAACGTCTACTACCGGGTGTCATCGCCGTCGGTGTGGGGGGCCACACCCCTGAGACGCGTGCCGCCTCTTCGGACATTCCACCACACCACCCCGCATGTATGAGGGGCCGCTGCGACGGTCCGGTGGCATTGCTACCCCTAGGGGCCCCGTCCCCGCCTAACCTCGGAGCGGTTGACCACCGGATCTACCCTTTGACTTCCCACGGACGGGATTTGACCGGTGGGCCTATCCACCGGTCATGTTAGGTCAGCCCATACGAACACTTTAGGGCAACATCCGGCCACACCCACAAAGAAGATCCCCTCCATGTAGACCCGACACGTCGTTTCCCCACCTCCGGTGCCGTGGCGCGCGCCGTCCGTGTGAGGGGCACACCCCGGAGACGTGCCGCCTCTTCGGACATGCCACCACACCACCCTGCATGTATGAGGGGCTGGTGCGACGCCCGTGGCATTGCTACCCCAGGGCCCCGTCCGCCTAACCTCGAGCGATTGACCACGAGATCTACCTTTGACTTCCCACGGACGGGCTTTGACGGTGGACCTCTCCACCGGTTGTGTCAGGTTCGGCCCATAGGGACACCCGGGAGCAACATCCGGGCCAAACCCCTGCCTACATCCACTCCGTGTAGACCCGACGCGTCCGCTTCCCCCTCTGTGTGCCGGGCGGCGGCGCCGTCCGTGAGGGGGAGGGGACACCCGAGACGCGCCGGGCATTTGCAACCGCCACAACACTTCCAGACTTGAGAGGCCGCCCACGCAAGATTTGACGGTATGTTAGCCCCGGAGGCCGCCGCCACAATCGTGAGACGCCAAGAGCAATCCACAGAGAGGAAGTGTTCAGATACTTCTCCATCACGAAAAATTATGAAAAATTACCATCGGTCCTATAGCACATGTGCCCACGCCATGTAAAAACTCATGATTTTATCGTGCTCTCGAGTATTTAATAATATTCACGCCGCATCGTTTCCGCAGAACGCCTACTACCGTGTGTCATCGCCGTCCGTGAGGGGGGGCCACACCGAGACGCTGCGGTCGCCTCTTCGGACATGCCACCACACCACCCCGCATGTATGAGGGCCCGATGCGACGGTCCGGTGGCATTACTACCCCGGGGCCCCCGTCCGCCCTAACCTCGAGCGGTTGACCACGGATCTACCCTTTGACTTCCCACGGACGGGATTTGACCGATGGGCCTATCCACCCGGTCATGTTAGGTCAGCCCATACGAACACTTTAGAGCAACATCCGGGCCACACCCACGGCAAGATCCTCCGTAGACCCGACGCGTCCGTTCCCGCCTCCAGTGCGGCGGCGACGCCGTCTGCGTGTGAGGGGGCACACCGGAGACGCGTGCCGCCTCTTCGGACATGCCACCACACCACCTGCATGTATGAGGGGCCGGTCGACGCCTTTCACGTGGCATTGTTACCCCGGGCCCCCGTCTCCGCCTAACCTCGGAGCGGTTGACCACGAGATCTACCCTTTGACTTCCCACTACGGGCGGGCTTTGACCGGTGGACCTCTCCACCCGGTTGTGCCGGGCCGCCCATAGGGACACCGGGAGCAACATCCGGGCCAAACCCACGGCTACATCCACTCCGTGTAGACCCGACGTTGTTTCCCCTTCTCCAGTGCGGTGTGGGCGGCGCCGTCCGTGGGGGGGAGGGGACACCCGGAGACGTGTGCGGGCATTTGCAACCGCCACAACACTTCCGGACTTGTGAGAGGCCGCCACGCAAGATTTGACGGTATGCTGGCCCCGGAGGCCGCGTACCACGGTCGTGAGCGCCAAGAGCAATCCGTAGAGGGAAGTGTTCAGATACTTCTCCATCACGAAAAAATTATGAAAAATTACCATCAGTCCTATAGCACATGTGCCCACGCCATGTAAAAACTCATGATTTTATCAAGCGCCCGAGTATTTAATAATATTCACGCCGCATCGCTTCCGCAGAACGCGTCTACTACCGTGTGTCATCTCCGTCCGTGAGGGGGGCCACACCGGAGACGCGTGCGCCTCTTCGGACATGCCACCACACCACCCGCATGTATGAGGGGCCCGATGCGACGGTCCGGTGGCATTGCTACCCCAGGGCCCCCGTCCCGCCTAACCTGGAAGCGGTTGACCACGGATCTACCCTTTGACTTCCACGGACGGATTTGACCAAGGCCTATCCACCGGTCATGTTAGGTCAGCCCATACGAACACTTTAGAGCAACATCCGGGCCACACCCACAGAAGATCCCCTGTGTAGACCCGGCGGCGTCTGCTTTCCCCCAAAGCCGGCGGGCGGCGCCACTGTGACGGGCACACCGAGAGGCCAAGTCACGCCTCTTCCGGACATGCCACCACACCACCCTGCATGTATGAGGGGGCCGGTCTGCGACGCCTCGGTGGCATTGCTACCCCTCAGGCCCCCGTCCGCCTAACCACAGGCCCGGTTGACCACGAGATCTACCCCTTTGACTTCCACAGACGGGCTTTGACCAAGGTGGACCTCTCCACCCGGTTGTGTCGATTGACCCGCCCATAGGGACACCCGGAGCAACATCCGGCCAAACCCTACAGCTACATCCACTCCGTGTAGACCCGGACACGTCTGCTTCCCCCCCTCCAGGTGCCGGGCGGGCGCCGTCCGTGAGGGGGGGAGGGGGACACTCCCCGGAAGCGCTGCAAGGGGCATTTGCAACCGCCACAACACTTCTAGATTTGTGAGAGGCCGCCTACGCAAGATTTGACGGTATGTTAGCCCCGAGGCCACGCCACAATCGTGAAGCCAAGAGCAATCCGCGTAGAGGGAAGTGTTCAGATACTTCTCCATCACAAAATAATTACGAAAAATTACCATCGGTCCTATAGCACATGTGCCCACGTCATGTAAAAAACTCATGATTTTATCGCGCTCCGAGTATTTAATAATATTCACGCCGCATCGTTTCCGCAGAACGTCTACTACCGTGTCATCGCCGTCGTGAGGGGCCACACTCTGAGACGCTGCGGCCGCCTCTTTCCGGACATGCCACCACACCACCTCCCGCATGTATGAGGGCCCGATGCGACGGTCCGGCAGGCATTGCTACCCTGTGGCCCCGTCACGCCTAACCTCGAGCGGTTGACCAATGGATCTACCCTTTGACTTCCCATTTACGGGATTTGACCAAGAGGCCTATCCACCCGGTCATGTTAGGGTCAGCCCATACTGAACACTTTAGAGCAACATCCGGGCCACACCCACAAGAAGATCCCCTCCGTAGACCCGACGCCGTCCAGTTTCCCCCCCTCCAGGCTGGGTGGCCGCCGTCCGTGTGAGGCACACCCCGGAGACGCGTGCCCGCCTCTTCGGACCTGCCACCACACCACCCGCATGTATGAGGGGCGGTGCGACGCCCGTGGCATTGCTACCCCAGGGGCCCCGTCTCCGCCTAACCACTGGAGCGGTTGACCACGAGATCTACCCTTTGACTTCCTACGGACGGGCTTTGACCCAAGTGGACCTCTCCACCGGTTGTGTCGGGCTGCCCATAGGACACCCGGAGCAACATCCGGGCCAAACCCAGCTACATCCACTCCGTGTAGACCCGGGACGGCGTCTGTCTCCCCCTCCAAAGCCGTGGCGGCGCCCACCGTGAGGGGGGAGGGGGGACACCCGAGACGCTGCGGGCATTTGCAACCGCCACAACACTTCCAGACTTGTGAGAGGCCGCCTCGCAAGATTTGACGGTATGCTGGTTCCCGAGGCCGCCACACGATCGTAGACGCGAAGAGCAATCCAGCGTGAGGGAAGTGTTCAGATACTTCTCCATCACGAAAAATTATGAAAAATTACCGCCGGTCCTATAGCACATGTGCCCACGCCATGTAAAAAACTCATGATTTTATCGCTCCGAGTATTTAATAATATTCACGCCGCATCGCTTCCGCATGAAGCGCCTACTACCGTGGTGTCATCGCCGTCCGTGAGGGGCCACACCCGAGACGCGTGCGGCCTCTTCGGACATGCCACCACACCACCCCGCATGTATGAGGGGCCCGATGCGACGGTCCGGCATTGGCATTACCCCCAGAGGCCCCGCCCGCCCTAACCCCGAGCGGTTGACCACCGGATCTACCCTTTGACTTCCCATCGGACGGATTTGACCGGTGGGCCTATCCACCGGTCATGTTAGGGTCAGCCCCATACAACACTTTAGGGCAACATCCGGCCACACCCACAAAGCAAGATCCCCTCTGTAGACCCGGACGCGTCCGTTTCCCCTCCAGTGCCGAGGGCGGCGCGCCGTCGTGAGGGGCACACCCCGAAGACGCGTGCCGCTTCTTGGACATGCCACCACACCACCCTGCATGTATGAGGGCGGAAAAGTCTCGGTGGCATTACTACCCCAGGCCCCGTCCGCCCTAACCCCGAGCGGTTGACCACGAGATCTACCCCTTTGACTTCCCACGGGCCAGGCAAGCCACTGGACCTCTCCACCCGGCTGTGTTCGGCCCGCCCATAGGGACACCGGGGAGCAACATCCGGGCCAAACCCACAGCTACATCCACTCCGTAGTGACAAGCGTCGTGCTTCTTTCCGGTGCGTGTGCGGCGCCGTCTGCAGTGAGGGGGGCACACCGGAGACGCCAGCGCCTCTTCTGGACATGCCACCACACCACCCTGCATGTATGAGGGGATGCGGCGCTCGGTGGCATTGTTACTCCCCCTGTGGCCCCGTCCCCGCCTAACCACTGAGGCGGTTGACCACAAGATCTACCCCTTGACTTCCCACTGACGGGCTTTGACGATGGGACGTCTCCACCGGTTGTGTCGATTCGGCCCATAGGGACACCCGGAGCAACATCCGGCCAAACCCACAGCTACATCCACTCCGTGTAGACCCGGACAGCGTCCGCTTCTCCAGAAGTGCGGCGTGGCGCCGTCCGTGAGGGGGAGGGGACACTGAGACGCAGCCGGGCATTTGCAACCGCCACAACACTTCCAGACTTGTGAGAGGTCAGCCTCGCAAGATTTGACGGTATGCTAGCCCGAGGCCGCGTACCCACGGTAGAGAGCGAAGAGCAATCAGCGTGAGGGAAGTGTTCGATACTTCTCCATCACGAAAAATTATGAAAAATTACCATCGGTCCTATAGCACATGTGCCCACGTCATGTAAAAAACTCATGATTTTATCGCTCAGTATTTAATAATATTCACGCCGCGATCGTTTCCGCAGAACGCGTCTACTACCGTGTCATCGCCGTCCGTGAGGGGGGGCCACACCGAGACGCGCGTGCCGCCTCTTCTGGACATGCCACCCACACCACCCCGCATGTATGAGGGCCGATCTGATGCGACGGTCCGGCATTGCTACCCCTAGGGCCCCCGTCCCGCCTAACCTCGAGCTGCTGACCACGGATCTACCCCTTCGACTTCCCACAGACGGGATTTGACCATGGGCCTATCCACCGGCCATGTTAGGTCAGCCCATACTGAACACTTTAGGGCAACATCCGGCCACACCCACAAAGAAGATCCCCTCCATGTAGACCCGACACGTCCGTTTCCCCCTCGGTCTTGCGGCGCCGTCTGCAGAGTGAGGCACACCGAGCAGCGCCAGGCCGCCTCTTGGACATGCCACCACACCACCGCATGTATGAGGGGCGGTGACGGCCGCTCGGTGGCATTGCTACCCAGGCCCCCGTCCGCCCTAACCCCCGAGCGGTTGACCACGAGATCTACCCCTTGACTTCCCACGGACGGGCTTTTGGACCCGGTGGACCTCTCCACCAGTTGTGTCGGTTAGGCCCATAGGGACACCCGAGCAACATCCGGCCAAACCCACAGCTACATCCACTCCGTGTAGACCGGCCAGCAGCGTCTGCTTCTCCGGTGCGGCGTAGCGGCTGCGTCTGTGAGGGGGGTGAGGGGACACCGGAAGACGCAGCGTCTTGGGCATTTGAAACCGCCACAACACTTCCAGACTTGTGAGAGGCCGCCACGCAAGATTTGACGGTATGCTAGCCCCGGAGGTCACGGCCACAACAGAGACGCCAAGAGCAATCCAGAGAGGGAAGTGTTCAAATACTTTCTCCATCACGAAAATTATGAAAAATTACCATCGGTCCTATAGCACATGTGCCCACGTCATGTAAAAACTCATGATTTTATCGCGCTCCGAGTATTTAATAATATTCACGCCAGATCGCTTCCGCGAGCGTCTACTACCGTGTGTCATCGCCGTCTGTGAGGGGGGCACACCCGGAGACGCGTGCGCCTCTTCGGACATGCCACCACACCACCCCGCATGTATGAGGGCCCGATGCGACGGTCCGGTGGCATTGCTACCCCCCAGGGCCCCCGTCCCGCCTAACCCTGGAGCGGTTGACCACCGGATCTACCCCTTTGACTTCCCACGGACGGGATTTGACCAGAGGGCCTATCCACCCGGTCATGTTAGGTCAGCCCATACGAACACTTTAGAGCAACATCCGGGCCACACCCACAGCAAGATCCTCCGTGTAGACCAGCCGCGTCTGCTTCCCCCCTCCAAAAGGTCTTGGCGGCGGCGCCGTCCGTGTGAGGCACACCCGAGACGCAGCGTGCGCCTCTTCGGACATGCCACCACACCACCCTGCATGTATGAGGGCGGTCTGACGCCTCGGCATTGCTACCCCCAGGCCCCGTCCCCGCCTAACCCCCGGAGCGGTTGACCACGAGATCTACCCCTTTGACTTCCCACGGACGGGCTTTGACCAGTTGACCTCTCCTCCACCCGGTTGTGGCTATTCGGTTGACCCATAGGGACACCCGGAGCAACATCCGGCCAAACCCATACTACATCCACTCCGTGTAGACCCGACGCGTCCGCTTCCCCCTCCTCCGGGCGGCGGCGCCGTCCATGAGGGGGAGGGGGACACCGAGACGCGTGCGGAGCATTTGCAACCGCCACAACACTTCCAGACTTGTGAGAGGCCGCCCTACGCAAGATTTGACGGTATACTAGCTCCGGAGGCCGCCGCCCACAATGCGTGAGACGCCAAGAGCAATCCGCGTAGAGGGAAGTGTTCAGATACTTCTCCATCATGAAAATTATGAAAAATTACCATCGGTCCTATAGCACATGTGCCCACTTCATGTAAAAACTCATGATTTTATCGCCTCCGAGTATTTAATAATATTCACGCCGCATCGCTTCCGCAGAAGCGCCTACTACCGCGGTGTCATCGCCGTCCGTGAGGGGGGGCCACACCCGGAGACGCTGCGGCCGCCTCTTCGGACATTCCACCACACCACCCCGCATGTATGAGGGCCCGATGCGACGGTCCGGTGGCATTGCACTACCCCAGGGCCCCTCATTCCGCCCTAACCACAGGCGGTTGACCACCGGATCTACCCCTTTGACTTCCCACGGGCCGGGATTTGACCGGTGGGCCTATCCACCCGGTCATGTTAGGTCAGCCCATACGAACACTTTAGAGCAACATCCGGGCCACACCACAAAGAAGATCCCCTCCGTGTAGACCCGGCACGCGTCTGCTTTCCCCCCTCCAGTGTGCCGTGGCGCATGCGCCGTCCGTGTGAGGGGCACACCGAGACGCTGCGCCGCCTCTTCTGACATGCCACCACCACCTGCATGTATGAGGGGCGGTCGACGCCTCCGGTGGCATTGTACTACCCTGTGGCCCTCGTCTCCGCCTAACCACGGAGCGGTTGACCACGAGATCTACTCCCTTTGACTTCCCACGGACGGGCTTTGACCAAAGTGGACCTCTCCACCGGGTTGTGCCGGGCCGCCCATAGGGACACCCGGAGCAACATCCGGGCCAAACCCACAGCTACATCCACTCCGTGTAGACCCGACGCTGTCTGCTTCCCTCCGAGGTGCGGCGGCGCCCGTCCGTGAGGGGAGGGGACACCGGAGACAGCGTTGCGGGCATTTGCAACCGCCACAACACTTCCAGACTTGTGAGAGGCCGCCCACGCCAAGATTTGATTCGGTATGTTAGTTCCGGAGGTCACGGCCAACATCGTAGGCAGCTGCCAAGAGCAATCCGCGTAGAGGGAAGTGTTCGTGATACTTCTCCATCAACGAAAAATTATGAAAATTACCATCGGTCCTATAGCACATGTGCCCACGTCATGTAAAAACTCATGATTTTATCGCGCTCGAGTATTTAATAATATTCACGCCGCGATCGCTTTCCGCAGAACGTCTACTACCGCGGTGTGTCATCGCTGGCCCCGAGGGGGGGGGCCACACTGAGACGCTGCCGCCTTCTTCTGACATGCCACCACACCACCCGCATGTATGAGGGCCCGTCGCGACGGTCCGGGCATTGCTACCCCTAGGCCCCGTCCCCGCCTAACCCCGGAGCGGTTGACCACCGGATCTACCCTTTGACTTCCCCACGGACGGATTTCACCAAAGGCCTATCCACCCGGCCATGTTAGGTCAGCCCATACGAACACTTTAGGGCAACATCCGGGCCACACCCACAGCAAGATCCCCTCCATGTAGACCCGACACGTCTGCTTCTCCAGTGCCGGGCCAAGGCGGCGCCGTCCGTGTGAGGGGGGCACACCCCGAGACGCTGCGCCGCTTGGACATGCCACCACACCACCCTCAAGATGTATGAGGGGCGGTCTTGACGCCTCCGTGGCATTGTTACTACCCCAGGCCCCCTGGTCCGCCCTAACCCCGGAAGCGGTTGACCACGAGATCTACCCTTTGACTTCCCACAGACGAGGCTTTGACGAAGGACCTCTCCACCGGTTGTGTCGGGCCGCCCATAAGGACACCCGGAGCAACATCCGGCCAAACCCACAGGCTACATCCACTCCGTAGAACCCGACAGCGTCTGCTTCTCCAGTGCGGCAAGGCGCCCGGGTCTGTGAGGGGGGAGGGGGCACACCGGAAGACGCGTCTGGCATTTGCAACCGCCACAACACTTCCAGTTTTGTGAGAGGCCGCCTCACGCAAGATTTGACGGTATAGCTTCTGAGGTCGCGCCACGGTCAGAGACGCGCCAAGAGCAATCCAGCGTAGAGGGAAGTGTTCGACATTTCTCCATCCACGAAAAATTATGAAAAATTACCATCGGTCCTATAGCACATGTGCCCACGTCATGTAAAAAACCTTGCGCAATTTTATCAAGGCGCTCGAGTATTTAATAATATTCACGCCAGCATCGCTTCCGCGTAACGCCTACTACCGTGTGTCATCGCCATTCAGGAGGGGGAAGGCACTTTGCAGACGCGGTCATTCTTCGAACATGCCACCACACCCACCGCATGTATGAGGGTTCCGATGCGACGGTCCCAGTGGCATTGCTACCCCCGGGGCCCCGTCCGCCCTAACCTCCGGAAGCGGTTGACCAACGGATTCACCCTTCGACTTCCCCACGGACGGGATTTGACCAAAGGCCTATCCACCGGCCATGTTAGGTCAGCCCATACTTAACACTTTTAGAGCAACATCCGGCCGTTCCACAAAGCAAGATCCCTCCGTAGACCGGGACGTCTGCTTCTCCAAAATAGCCGGTGCGCCGTCCATGAGGGGGGAGGGGGGACACCCCGGCGACGCTGCTGCGTCGGCATTCAACCCGCCACAACACTTCCGGTGACTCAGGAGAGGCCGGGCCGCACGCAAGATTTGGCAGATGCTGGCCCGAGGCCGCCAACACAAGTCAGAGACGCCAAGAGCAATCCGCCAGAGAGGGAAGTGTTCAGATACTTCTCCATCATGAAAATTATGAAAAATTACCATCGTCCTATATAGCACATGTGCCCACTTCATGTAAAAAACTCATGATTTTATCAAGGCCACCGAGTATTTAATAATATTCACGCTGTATCGCTTCAAGGCAGAACGCCTACTACCGTGGTGTCATCGCCGCCGCCCTGTGAGGGGGGGCCACATCCCTAGACGCCCAGCGTGCCTTCTTCTGGACATGCCACCACACCACCCGCATGTATGAGGGCCCGGCCTCACAAGCGACGGGTCTCAGAGACATTGCTACCCCTGTGGCCCCTGGCCCCGCTTAACTCCTCCGAGCGGTTGCTGACCAACGGATTCTACCCTTTGACTTCCCACGGACGATGGATTTGACCTGGGCTATCCACCCGGCCATGTTAGGGTCAGCCCATACGAACACTTTAGGAGCAACATCCGGGCCACACCCACGGGCAAGATCCCTCCGTAGACCTCCGACAAGCGTCTGCTTCCCCCTCCAAAGCCAAGCAAGGCCGTCTGGGGTCTGTGAGGGGGGGCACACCCTTTGGAGACGCTGCGTCGCCGGGACATGCCACCACACCAGCCAAGCAGTATGAGGGGCCGGCAGGCGACGCCTCCTATGGCAGTATTGTTACCCCCTGTGGCCCTCTGGCCCCGCCTAACTCCCCTGAGCGCCGGTTGACCACGAGGATCTACTCCTTGACTTCCCAGCGGACCGGCTTTCACCAAAGTGGACGTTTCCTTAATCTTGCCAGTTTGGGCTCGCCCATAGGGACACCCGGAGCAACATCCGGGCCAAACCCACAGCCATCTACATCCACCTGTAGACCCGGGACGTCTGCTTCCCTTCCTCCAGAAAAAGCGCACAAGGGCGGCGCCTGGTCTGTGAGGGGGGGGGAGGGGGACACTCCTCAGACGCCAGGTCGGGCATTTGCGTAACCGCCACAACACTTCCAGACATTTGTGAGAGGTCACGCTTTCTACGCAAGATTTGACTTCCGTGATAGTTAGCTCTTGAGGTCACGCGCCATTGTCAGATCGCCGAAGAGCAATCCGCTGTGAGAGGGAAGTGTTCAGACACTTCTCCATCAATGTAAAAAATTATGAAAATTTCTAACTATCGGGTCCTATAAAGCACACATGTGCCCACCGCCATGTAAAAAAACTCATGATTTTATCCGCGCTATCCGAAAGTATTTAATTAAATATTCTCCACGCCCAAGATCGCTTCCGCAGTAACGCCTACTACCGCGGTGTCATCGCCGTCTGGGTGAGGGGGGGGGGCCACACACGGGAGACGCTGCGTCAGCCTTCTTCTCGACATGCCACCACACCAACCCCGCATGTATGAGGGGCCCGGATGCGACGGCCCCGGCAGCATTACATTCCCCTAGGCCCCTGGCCCCGCCTAACTCCTCGGAGCGGGTCAATGACCACCGGATCTCACAACTTTGACTTCCCACGATCTGGATTCTCCGACTCACCAATAGGGCCTATATCCACCCAGCCATGTTACAAAGAGGTCAGCCCATTACGAACACTTTAGGGCAACATCCGCCACACCCACAAAGAAGATCCCCTCCATGTAGACCCGGACATCGTCTGCTTCTCCAAAGCCGCCGTGTGTTTGGCGCATGCATAAGCCGTCTGTGTGAGGGGGGCACACCTCGAGACGCGTGTCAGCTTCTTCGGACATGCCACCACACCACCCTCAAGCATGTATAGAGGGGGCCTCTGGCGACGCCTCGGGCAGCACAGTGGTGCATTACCTCACCTGTGGCCCCTGGGTTCCGGGCCTAACCCTCGAGCTATGTCGACCACGAGATCTACTCCTTTCGACTTCCTACCTTGACGGCCACCAAGGGACCTCTCCACCCGGTTGTGCCAGGCTCAGTTCGCCCATAGGGGACACCTGGAGCAACATCCCGCCAAACCCACGCCTACATCCACTCCTGTAGACCTGGACAAGGCCCTGCTTTCCCTCCAGGTGTCAAGGGCGGGCGCTGCGCCCGTGGAGGGGGGTGAGGGGGGACACTCGCAAGACGCGGCGGTCGGGCATTTGCAACCGCCACAACACTTCCAGACTTGTGAGAGGTCCGCCACGCAAGACGTTTGATTTGCATACAGTGCCCCTGTTAGTTCTCGAGGTCACCGGCACACAACAGAGACGCCAAGAGCAACTCCAAGGAGAGGGAAGTGTTCAGACATTTCTCCATCAATTTAAAAATTATGAAAATTATTACCATCTGGTCCTATAGCACATGTGCCCACGCCATGTAAAAAACTCCATGGATTTTATCGCTGGCCCGAAAGTATTTCTAATAATATTCACGCTCGCATCGCTTCCGTGCAGTAATCGCCTACTACCGTGGTGTCATCGCCAACCGTGAGGGGGGGGCACACTCGAGACGCACCGTCTGCAGGAGGGGGGGGCACACCCCGGAGGACGCTGCGGCCGCTTCTTCTCGAACATGCCACCACACCACCCCGCATGTATGAGGGGCCCGGATGCGACGGGTCCCAAGTGGCATTGTTACTCCCTGAAAATTGGCCCCTGGCCCCGCTTAACTCCCCGGAGCGGGTTCACCAATCCGATCTACCCCTTTCGACTTCCCACGGACGGGATTTCACCTGGGCCCATCTAATCTTGGCCATGTTAGGGTCAGCTCCATACGAACACTTTAGAGCAACATCCGGGGCCACACCTACACAAAGAAGATCCTCTCCAGGTAGACCCGGGACGCTGTCTCCGCTTCTCCTCTGCTGTGGCAAAGGCCGGGCAAGTGCTACTGGGTCTATGATGGGTAGAGGGGGACACCCCGAGACGATAAGGTCCGGGCATTTAGCAAATCCGCCATTAAACACTTCCTGCATTTGTGGAGAGGCACGTCATTACTTAAGACGGATTTTACTTGCAGATGCTAGCTCCTCGGAGGTCATTACCACAGTCAGAGAGAGATCGCCAAGAAAGCAATCCACAGAGAGGGAAGTAAGGTTCAGACACTTCTCCATCATGAAAAAATTATGAAAAATTACCATCGGGTCCTATAGCACATGTGCCTCCACTTCATGTAAAAACTCATGATTTTATCGCTGGCCCTATTCGGTATTTAATAATATTCACGCAAGATCGCTTTTCTCCGCTAATCGCCTACATCACTGCAGGTCATCGCCGTCCGTGAGGGGGGGGGCCACACCCTGAGACGCTGGGTTACTTCTTCTCGACATGCCACCACACCACCCCGCATGTATGAGGGTCTGGCGCGACGGTCCTGCGGCATTGCTACCCCCCTGTGGCCCCCTGGCCCCGCCTTTAACTCCTCGAGCTGGCTGACCAATCGATCTACCCCTTTGACTTCCCAATGACGGATTTCGGACCAAAGGGCTCATCCACCCTTGGCCATGTTAGGGTCAATGCCCATACGAACACTTCTTTAGAGCAACATCCCTGGGCTTATTCCACACCCATGTGCTAAGATCCCCTCCGTAGCACCCGACACACCGTCTGCTTCTCTCCAAAGCTGGCATGGGCAAGGCCATACAGTCTGGCCCGTGAGGCGGGCATTAACCCGAGACGCCAGGCCGCCTTTTTCTGGACATGCCACCACACCACTCCTCGCATGATACATGAGGGCTTGCCAGGCGACGCTTCCTATGGCATTGCAGTATCTCTCAGGTTCCCTGGGTCTCTAACCCCGAGCGTTGTCAGACTACGAGATCTACCCCCTTTCGACTTCCCACTTGACGGGCAAGCTTTGACTCAAAGCGATCGCCTCCACCGTTGCACAGAAGCCGGGCCGCCCATAGGGACACCCGGAGCAACATCCCGGGCCAAACCCACAGCTACATCCACTGCATAGACCCGGACAGCCCTGCTTCCCTCTGTGGTGTCACAAGGCCTGGCGGCGGCGCCAGTCTGGTGAGGGGGGGGGGAGGGGACACTTTGAGACGCGTGCAAGTTTAGGGCATTTGCAACCGCCACAACACTTCTAGACTTGTGAGAGGCCGCTTAACGCAAGACGGTTTGATTCGGTATGTTAGTTCTCGAGGTCACCGGCCAAATACAACAGACGCCAGCCAAGAGCAATCACATGAGAGGGCAGTGTTCGGGAGACATTTCTCCATCACGGGGTAAAAAATTATGAAAATTACCATCGGGTCCTATAGCACATGTGCCCAGCCGCCATGTAAAAAACTCATGATTTTATCGCTATCTGAGTATTTTAATCAATATTCACGCCAGATCGTTTTCTCAAGCAGTAATCGCTCTACTTCACTGCAGTAGTCATCGCCGCCGTCTGCGTGAGGGGGGGCTACACTTTGAGACGGGTGTCAGCCTTCTTCTGACATGTGCCACCACACCACCCCGCATGTATGAGGGTTCGATGCGACTATCCGTCGGCAGCATTATGCTACTCTCAGGGGCCCCCCTGTCCCCGGCCTAACTCCCGGAGCGGGCTTGACCACCGGACGGTTCTACAACTTTGACTTCCCACTGGACGGATTTCACCAAGGGCTCATCCACCCCATACCATGTTAGGGTCAGCCCATGACCTAACACTTTAGGGCAACATCCGGGCCACACCCACAAGAAGATCCCCTCCATGTAGACCCGACACGCCCTGCTTCCCCCAAAGCTCCGTGGTGTTTGCATGGCCACTGGGTCTGCAGGAGGGGGGGCACACTCCTGAGACGCTGCGGCCTTTTTCTGGACATGCCACCACACCACCTCGCAAGATGTAATGAGGGGCCGGTGCGATCAGCCCGGTGGCATTGTTACCCCTGTGGCCCTCGGAGGTCTCTGCCTAACCTCGGAGCGGTAAGTTGGACCACGAGATCTACCCTTTCGACTTCCACGATCAATGACGGCCACCAAAGGGACCTTCACCACCCTTGCTAAAGCCGCTCCGCCGCACTAGGGACACCCGGGAGCAAACATCCGGCCAAACCCACAACATATCGCACCTGTAGACCACTGGCCACCAGATTCGACGTCTGTTCGCTTCTCCAGAAGGCCGCGTACGGCGCTCGGTCTGCAGATAGGGGTGAGGGGGATCACCCAAGACGCCAAGGCCGCATTTTGGTAACCGCCACAACACTTCCAGCACTTAGGAGAGGTCCGCCACGCAAGGATTTGACTAGAGCTGTTAGTTCCCCGGAGGTCACCCCGCTGGGCACAACAGACGCGCTAAGAGCAATAACTGCTAGAGAGGTAAGTGTTCGACATTTCTCCCATCAATGGTAAATTATGAAAAAATTACCATCGGTCCTATAGCACATGTGCCCAATAGCTATGTAAAAACTCAATGATTTTATCGCGCCTCGAGTATTTGGCATTAATATTCACGCCAAGCATCAGTTTCCAGACAAGCGCCTACTACCGTAAGTCATCGCTGGCCATTCGCAGGGGGGGGCTACACTTTGAGACGCTGTCAGGCCGCTTCTTCGAACATGCCACCACACCACTCCCCGCATGTATGAGGGCCCGATACGACGGTCCGGCAGACAGCACTTTCCCCCTGTGGCCCCCTGCTGGTTTCACCCCGCCTAACCCCTGAAAGTGCTGGACCACCCGATCTACTCCCTTTGACTTCCTACTCGACGGATTCACCAAAGGGCCTATCCACCCTGGTCATGTTAGGGTCAGCCCATAATGAACACTTTTAGAAAGCAACATCCAAGCCACACCCACAAGCAGAAGATCCCTCCTCCGTAGACCCGGACGCTGTCTGCTTTCCTCCAGTGCTTCGGTAAGGGCGGCGCTACTGTCTGCGTAGAGGGGCATTACACTTCGGAGACGCTACAAGCCTTCTTGGACATGCCACCACACCACCCTCGCATGACATGAGGAGGTCGGTCATATGACGCCTCCTGGCATTGTCAAGCACTTCTGTGGCCCCTGCCCCGCCTAACCCCGGAGCTATGGACCACGAGATCTACCTCTTTCGACTTCCTACTTTGACGGAAGCCACTCAGCTTGGACTCTCCACCCGGAATTTTATTGTGTCATCAAATTCGGCCGGTCCCATAGGGACATGTGCCCACTATGTAGCAACATCCCGCCACAACCTACGCCTACATCCATCTTGCAGTAGACCCGACACTGTCTAGCTTTCTCTGTGTGCAAAGCACAAGGCGGCGCCGCCCATGAGGGGGAGGGGTATACTCGTGAGACGTTGCGTGTCGTGCATTTGCAACCGCCACAACACTTCCAGATTCTTGTGAGAGGCCGCCACGCAGATTTCGACGGTATTGCTAGCTCTCGGAGGCCAGCTACCATTGGCCAGAGACGTTGCCGAAGAGCAATCATGTAGAGGGAAGTGTTCGATACTTTCCATCATGAAAATTATGAAAAATTTCACCATCGGTCCTATAGCACATGTGCCCACTTCATGTAAAAACTCATGACGGTCATCAGCCACATTCGAGTATTTAATAATATTCACGCCGCATCGCTTCCGCAGTAACGCCTACTACCGTGGTGTCATCGCTGGCCCTGCGTGAGGGGGGCTACACCCCTGAGACGCTGCGTCACTTCTTCCTACATGCCACCACACTCCACCCTCGCATGTATGAGGGGCCTGATGCGACGGTCCTAAGGCATTGTTATCCCCCAGGCCCCGCCCCGCCTAACCTCTCGGAGCTGTCGACCACCGGATTGCTACTCCTTTCGACTTCCCACGGACGTGGATTTCGACTCAAAGGCCTATCCACCCGGCTCCAGCGTTAGGGTCAGCCCATTAATGAACACTTTTAGAGCAACATCCGCCACACCCACAAAGCGAAGATCCCTCCGCAGACCCGACGCTGGGTCTGCTTCTCCAAAGCTGCCAAAGGGCATGCATGGGTCTGCCTGTGAGGGGGGGCACACCTCTGGAGACGCGTGCGTCGCTTCTTCTGACATGCCGCCACCACACCACCTTCGCATGTATGAGGGGCTACGTGCGACGCCTCTATGGCATTGTTACCCTGTGGCCCCCCCGTCTCCGCCGTAACTCCCGAGCTGTTGACCACTTAGATCTACCCCTCGACTTCCCACGGACGTGGGAAGCTGACCACCTGCTAAGGACCTTCCACCCTACAGCCGGGCTCGGCCCATAGGGACACCCGGAGCAAACATCCGGGCCAAACCTCATCACGCTACATCCACCAGTAGACCCGACGCTAACTGCTTTCCCCCTGTGCCAAGGGCGGCGGGCGCTCAGTCTGGTGAGGGGAGGGGGGACACACTCGAGACGCTGCGTCGGGCATTTCCAGAATCCGCCACAACACTTCGCAGACTTCTAGAGAGGCCGCCTACTAAAGATTTGACAGATACACTTTTAGGCTCTGGAGGTCACACAACAGAGACGCGCTGAAGAGTAATCCGCTGTGAGAGGGAAGTGTTCGTGATACTTCTCCATCAATTTTAAAAAATTATGAAAAAATTACCATCGGTCACTATAGCACATGTGCCCACGCTATGTGGGGTAAAAAACTCATGATTTTATCGCCAGCCTCCGAGTATTTACGAACATTCACGCCGCATCGAAGCGTCAGCACCATTTCACTGCAGCGTCATCGCTGTCTGCTGCCCGGTGGGAGGGGGCCACACCCCTCGAGACGCTGCGGCCGCCTTCTTCGACATGCCACCACACACCACCCCGCATAAGGAGGGGCTCTGATACGATTTGGTCCGGCAGTATTGCTACCTCTGTGGCCCCCCGGCCGCCCATTTAACCTCCGAGCGGTTGACCACCTGGATCTACCCTTTTGACTTCCCACTTAATGGACGGGGATTTCACCAAAGGGCCTATCCACACTGTCAATGTTAGGTCAGCCCATACCAACACTTTAGGGCAACATCCCGCCACACCTACAAAGAAGATCCACTCCGTGGTAGACCCGGGACGCCGTCTGCTTCCCTCCAAAGCCATGCACAAGGCGGGCGTCATTGGTTCACAGGTGAGGGGGGCACACCCCGAGACGCTGTGTCGGCCTCTTCTGGACATGCCACCACCACACCACCCTTTACAGGCGAGGAGGCCGGTGTGACGTCCCGGCAGCATTACAGCACTTCTGTGGCTCCCTGGCTCCGCTTAAACCTCGGAGCTTGGATAATCCACGAGATCTACCTCTTTGACTTCCCACTTGACCAAGCTAATTGAGCCAAAAAGGACTTCCTCTGACACGGCTAGGCCGGGCTGGCCTATAGGGACACCCGAGCAACACATCGGCCAAACCTATTCACGCCTACATCCACTCTGCAGACCAAGGTCTGCTTCTCCAGGCTGTGCCAAGGGCGGGCGCCTGGCCCGGGAGGGGGGGGGAGGTGGCACTTTGAGACGCTGTGCCTCGCATTTGCAAATCGGCCAATAACACTTCCAGACTTGTGAGAGGCCGCACACGTTAAGATTTGACTCGCATAAGTTAGTTTCCCTGAGGCCGCCGGGCCACAGTCAGACGCCAAGAGCAATCCGCAGAGAGGGAAGTGGTTCAGATACTTCTCCATCATTTAAAAAAATTATGAAAAAATTACCATCATTCCTATAGCACATGTGCCCACGCCATGTAAAAAACTCATGATTTTGTCACATTCGTGAGTAAGTAACAATATTCCCACGCCGCATCGCTTTCTCCAAGTAACGCCTAATACCGTGTGTCATCGTCATTCGTGAGGGGGCTACACTTCGAGACGCTGGTCACGGCCGCTGACATGACATGCCACCACACCACCTTCTTTGATGTATGAGGGCCCGGCGCGACGGTTCTGGTGGCATTGTTACTCCCCCCTAGGGCCCCCGTCCCGCTTAACCCCCGAGCTGGCTGACCACCTACGGATCTACCCTTCGACTTCCCACCTTGACGGATTCACCAAATGGGCCTATCCACCCTATCCATGTTAGGGTCAGCCCATGTTTAATGGTACTTTAGGGCAACATCCAAGCCACAATTCCACAAAGCAAGATCCCCTCCATGTAGACCCCGACACGTCTGCTTCCCTCCAAAGTTTAAGGGCAAGGGGCCGTCTGTGTGAGGGGGGGCACACACTTTGAGACGTTGCGGTTGCCTCTTTCTTCACATGCCACCACCACCTCGCATGTATGAGGGCTGCCGGCAAGGCCCAAGTGGCATTGTCAAGTACCCCCCTGTGGCCCCTGGCCCGCTAACCCCCGAGCTGCCGGGCTGACTACCTAGATCTACCCCTTTGACTTCCCACTTGACCAAGGTGAACACCACTGGACCTCTCCACCCGGCCAGCCGGGCCGGGCTCCATAGGGACACTCCGGGGAGCAACATCCGGGCCAAACCCACAGCTTACATCCAATTGCAGACCGACAATTGCTTCTCTGTGTGTCTGGGCGGGCGCCGTCTGCGGTGAGGGGGGCACACCCCCGAGACGCTGCGGCCGCCTTCTCTTCTGACACATGCCACCACACCACCCCTCGCATGTGTATGAGGGGCCGTGGCGACGCCCGGTGGCATTGCTTACCCCTGTGGCCCCCGTTCCGGCCCACTCGGAGCTACGTCAATTACGGATCTACCCCTTTGACTTCCCTACTTGACCAAGCCACCATTGGGGCTGGACCTTCTCCACCGGGTTGTGCTTGCCAGGTCCGGCCCTACCATAGGGACACCTGAGCAAACATCCGCCAAACCCATACCACATCCATCTGGTAGATTCGGACGTTGTTCGCTTCTCCAGGAAGCCGAAGGCTACGGCGCCGCCCATGAGGGGAGTGGGGACACCTTTAGAGACGCCAGGTTGCCGGCATTTGCAACCGCCACAACACTTACAGACACTTGTGAGAGGTCCGCCACGCAAGATTTGATTTCAGCGGTAGCAAGAAATTCTCGAGGTCATTACCACAACAGAGACGCCACAAGAGCAATCCTACAGAGAGTAAGTAAGCGTTCGTGACATTTCTCCATCATGAAAAAAAATTATGAAAAATTACCATCGGGTCCTATAGCAATATGTGCCCACTTCATGTAAAACTCATGATTTTATCAAGCCATTCTAGTATTTAATAATATTCACGCCCAGATCGCTTCCGGGCAGAACGTCCCATTACCGTGTGTCATCGCTGGCCTCGTGAGGGGGGGCCACACCTCGGAGACGCTGCCGCTTCTTCTGTGACATGCCACCACACCACCCCTCAGGCGAGGGGCCCGACATGCGTTACTGGCCCTGGCAGCATTGCTACCCCCTCAGGCCCCCCGTCTCCGCCTAACTCCCGGAGCTGCTGACCACCTGAGCCCACCCTTTGGCCTCCCACGGACGTGGGATACCACCAAGGCCTATTCCACCCTTGGCACATGTTAGGGTCAGCCCATAATGGAACACTTTAGAGCAAACATCCGGCCACACCCACAAAGCAAGATCCCTCCGTAGACTCCGACAAGGTCTGGCTTTCCCCCTCCAAAAGTGCCAAGGGCTGGGCGTGGCGCTGTCTGCAGAGGGGGCACACCTTTGAGACGCGTGTCACTTCTTCTGACATGCCACCACACCACCTCAGATACGTATGAGGGGCCGGGTGAGCGACGCCTGGTGGCATTACTACTCCCTGTGGCCTCTGGCCCCGCCAACCTCGGAGCGGTTGGCCGACCACGTAGATCTACCCCTTTGACTTCCCACGACGGGGCTTTCACCAAAGCGACCTCTCCACCCGGCCAGAAGCCGGGCTTCAACGCATTAGGGACACCCGGAGCAACATCCGGCCAAACCCACAGCTACATCCACTCCTGCAGACCCGACGTTATCCGCTTTCCCCCTGTGCGCCGGGCGGCGGCAAGGCCGTCTGCGGAGGGGGGAGGGGACACCTCGGAGACAAGGGCTGCGGTCGGCATTTCTGTAAACCGCCACAACACTTCTCCAGACTTCAGGAGAGGTCCGCCACGCAAGATTTGACGGTATGTTAGTTCCGCAGGTCCGCCGGCCACAATGAGACGCGCCAAGAGCAATCCGCCAAGAGAGGGAAGTGTTCAGATACTTCTCCATCACGAAAAATTATGAAAAATTATCATCGGTCCTATAGCACACATGTGCCCACGCCATGTAAAAAAACTCCAAGGATTTTATCGGCTATCTTGAGTATTTAATAATATTCACCGCATCGCTTCCGTAGTATCGCCTACTACCGTGTGTCATCGCCACCGTGGAGGGGGGGGCCACACCCCTGAGACGCAAGGCATTTTCTTGGACATGCCACCACACCACCCTTCGCGATGTATGAGGGGTCTGGCGCGACGGCCCCTATGGCATTGTTACCAGCCTGTCAGGTCTCTCTGGCCCCGCTTAACTCCGGAGCGGTTGACCAATCGATCTACCTTTTTCGACTTCCCACGGATCGGATTTCGACCAACAATGGGGCCTATCCACCAAGGTCATGTTAGGGTCACCCCATACCAACACTTCTTTAGGGCAACATCCGCCACACCTTACAAAGTTAGCATCCCCCTCCGTGGTAGGACCCGGGACACTGGTCTGCTTTCCCCCAGGCCATGGCGCATGGCCGTCTGCGGTGAGGGGGGCACACCTCGGAGACGCTGCGGCCTTCTTCTGACATGCCACCACACCACCGTGCATGTATGAGGGGCCTGGGTATGGCGTTCCGTGCAGCATTGGCATTACAGGCCCTCAGGCCCCTGGCCCCGCCAACTCCTGGAGCGTTGACCACTAGCAGATTCACCCTTTGACTTCCCAATGGACGCAAGCTTTCACCAAAGCGGACCTTTCTCCACCGTTGCCAGGCTAGGGTCCGCCCATGGGGACACCCTCGATAACATCCGGGCCAAATGGCGCAGCTCCATCGCACTCTAGACCCGACAATCTGCTTCTCCGTGTGCGTGCCGGCGGCTACGGGCCGCCCGTGAGGGGAGGGGGGGGTACATCCTGAGACGCAAGTGTCGCATTTGCAAACTCGCCAACACTTCCAGACTCTAGGAGAGGCCGCCACGTAAGATTTGATTTGCGGAGTGTTAGCTTCTGAGGTCATCGGCACATCAGAGACGCCACGAAGAGCAATCCGCTGTGAGGGAAGTGTTCGGGACACTTCTCCATCAATTTAAAAATTATGAAAAAAATTAACATCGGTCCTATAGCACATGTGCCCACGCTATACAAAAACTCATGATTTTATCAAGGCTATCCAGGATTTGACCATATTCACGCCAAGATCGCCTCGCAGTAACGTTCTACTAATGCGTCATCGCCGTCTGTGAGGGGGGGGCCACACCCTGAGACGCTGCGGCCGCTTCTTCTGACATGCCACCACACCACCCCGC